>CM038217.1:79234813-79681953 GCA_021442155.1 Cymbidium sinense | reverse complement strand
TGTGAACATACAACATCTGTAAAGGATTGCTAAATCTTTTAAGTATCTTGATTTAATACCTAGGCTTTATGTGAGGTTATGAGTTATTTAAAACTTTAATTATGAATTATAGTTGGGTAAAAAACTAATTTTTTCCTAAGAGCCTAATCGGATCCAGGCCACACATTAAATCATCATTCATAAAGAAATTATGAACATGCGTGCCATTTCTATTGTGAAATTTTAAACAAAACATCAATCAATTTTATAAATCTAACACAAAAGAATAAAAGGTCGATACAGGCACCGTACAACCTGAAAAAGAGAAAAGGGTAGCCGAGCTCCACCCTTATACAACCTGGTATATGAAATAATAATTACAATTTACATATGAATAAATGCTATTGGGGTCTTATTATCTTTATTCTTCATGCCTCATTCCTTCATTTTGATTTGGCTGGGCTTACTTCACTTCAAAGGCATCATAGGGCCTCTGTGACAGTAGCCTTCTAATCGCCATCATAATCATACTAATTCTAATTTTTAATATAAAATTATATTAAAAATTAGAAAAGTAAATCTAATTATACCTGCAAGACAAGTGTTAGCTAAACACACCATACAACCCAAGCAGTTAAATGAATAATTTAAACTTAGACTCCTGGAGCACCAAGCACACCTGACCTCATTTGGATTATGCTTAGGGGTTAAGCAACTTATAGAAGAGAGCATTTATATTTATTTTAAGCACCCCTTAAGCACAAACCTCAGCGTAAAATATAATTAAACTAATCACGGCCTAAATCCAATCTATGGAACATACACCCTAACATCCAATCTAAACTAATACATCATAAAACCAAACATACATCACCCATGCACCATCCTAACATAAGACTATAAGTGGTGACTTAATTTTAAAGTTTGTATATTAAGGCTTGTGTGGTATGTCTTAACTAAGCTTTGTTATAACTCTCTAACTATGAAAGGATGTTTAATCATAAAAGGTTAATTTTACTTTAAGAGGCTTAATTAATTTGAGAATTTTACTTAATATTTTCTTTTATTCCATTTACTTACACTTAATCAACTAAGTGTTATAAAGAGAATAAAAGAGAGGATCGCTCTCTTTCATCCATACCTTAAGTCATTTTTAAAGCATATTGATTAATCAATTCTCTTTAGTGGATGGCTTATTAAATATTTTAATTAATCCTAAGTCTGGGTTTGCTTTAAATAATCATATTCAATAAGAGAGGCATATTAAGATTAATTGGAATGAATTACTATCACATGACACATGTTCATTTATTTCCTTCCATCATATGTAACATGCATGTGACTAAATCCTAAGTATACATACACATACAATATGTCTTAGCACACTTGAATGACGAATGTAAGCATATACATTTAGAATTTAGATATTTCAGTTGATTGAATCATTTTATCATATTAATTTAAATCTCTATCTAAATTCTTATATAAAAGTACATAGGAATGAAGTTAAATAGGTACGTGTCATTGTTAACCAAGGAAGTGAGGTAATCGATGACCTCCTTGGGACTAGCTAAAGTTTCATATTCTCGGGATGTCCAAACTATATGCCCATTACACTCAAACATATGTAAGTTTATACACATGAACATAAGAAAGAGTACTTTAAACCACATGATCAATTCAACCACTTTAACAAATATGAATGCATGTCTTTTTTAATAGAAAATTGGTATTCATTAGTTAAATGTACATACAAGTATATAAGAGTCTTAAGCGATACATCGCCATTGTTAAACTAGGGGAATGAGGTAAAGACCTCTTGGGGTTACTTAAAGCCTTGCATCCTCAGAATATCCATACTAGATATACCCACTAATCTTAAATACACATGAATGTACAAATAACTACAAGAATGGAAAAAATCTTGCGAAAGTTGTATTTGATTTAATTAAATGAAGATTTTCATTCATTAGCTAAGTGTACATACAAGCGTATAAAAGTTTAAAGCGGATATTTCGCCATTGTTAAAACAGGGGAGTGAGATAAAGACCTCATTGGGGCTACTTTAATCCTTGTGTCCCTGGAATGTCCAGACTAGATATACCCACTATTCTTAATTACACATGAATGTACAAATAACTACAATAATAGAAAAATCATGCAAAATTTGTATTTGATTTAATTGAATTATTTATATATGTGAGCTAAAGTTCTATCTAAGTTCCAACAAAGAGGCACATAAGAATGAATCCAAACAAATATTGTGTCCTTTTCAAATGAACTATACACTTGTTAATATTCCAACTTCATGTAAATCTATATAGGATAAAGAAAGAGAACTCTATATCACATATTATAAACCATTGGAATATGTAAGCTCATGAATACTTATAATTATCCCACTCCATATATTAAAATTGATTTATATGTTTTTAAAAATAATTTTAATTTAATAGTGATAATTGCCACACATATTTTTTTAATTTGTCAACACATGCAAGCTTGACATAAAATAAATCATTTCATTTAATTGATTTTTGAAAAAAGATGAATGCATGATTACAAGTGACATATAACATGTAATATGATTGGAAAGAAATAAAGAGCCAAAAGCACATGATTTCATTCAATCCAATTAATCCATAAGGACAAACATATTAAATAAGATTATTTAAAATAAACCAAAACTTCTTAAAGCCACTTTTAATTTTATGTTTGATTTGATTTATGAGATGAGAGAAAGAGGTTTGCTAATCTTAATCCCATTCCCAATATATGTGTGTTAATTTAATTTAATGAAAAGTAATTAGATTGATTTTATGGATTAATTAGATTAAGGTATGAATTAAATCAATTAATTAAACCCTTGCGTATGTTACCTTAAGGAAATTAATCAAATGATTATGAGCTAATGAAACATGCCAATGAATTGAAAAGTAAATAATATGTTCATATAAAATGAAAGGGGCATAATACAATTAGCTCACAATCATTGATTAATTAAGCTTAAGAAACTTACTTAATTACTTTTATGATTTTCTCACACATGTAAGTTAACCATAATTTCATTGAACCACTTTTGGCTATTAAACACCTAAAGACCTACCAATGAATTAATTAGATCTAGATCCATTTTAAAATTCAATTGAGCTGATCAAGTAATTAATTCATTAATTAATTCCTAATTAGTTTCTCTAGAAAAGTAAAGGGAACTTAGGGAAAAGACTAGGGAAAAGGCCCCAATCACATTTCTTAAACTCCCCTGCTATAATCAATGTCAAATGAGTCCAATTAAATAGTTAATTTACTATTCACAAGCTTAATTAACCCATAATTAAGTTAGGAAGGTAATTATGACTTAATCAATCAATCTCCCCAATTAATTATCCAACAAATTCCAGGAAAAATGGGGGAGTCAAAAGTCATCCCCCTAAGTAACCTCAAAAAATTTGAAACCAATTAGGTGATTAATTAGGGAGTAATTAGGTTAATTAAATTTTTGATTAAATCTTAATTAAGCCAAAATTACTGTTCAAATTTAATTAAGGATAATTTTAATGGATTACCCTCAAAATTACTGTTCAAATTTTTGGAATTTTCTACAATTAGTTATGAATTATAGAAGTTTCAACCTTAAAAACTAATTAAATAACCAAATTAAGCCTTAATCCCGCCGCCACCACATGGCGCACTTTCTACGTGGCGCCACTTGATTGGTTATTTAAGTTGTCACATATGTGACTTACTCGGATGGTGACAGAATGCACTTTCCTGTGGCCCATCCAATTTAAGATCGGATGGTCACAATCAAACCCATGGTTGAGGAGGGATCACGTGACGAATCTAGTATGATTTGATCAGAGCCGTTCATTCCAATCACGCTGAATGAATAGCCCATGATCTCTCTTCCTATGAGCGATTAATGATAGAACCTATCCGCCATGGATCACTTGATTCGAGCTCACCCGGGCTTAGATTCACACCAAAATCAATCCACACCTTTGCGCGAACAAAAATCGAATGGCTAGGATGGGCTCACATGCGAATTTTCTTCAAAAAGCTACATAGAAAATTTTTTATTTCTATGATTTTAATGGATTTACCTCACTGTAGCTAAGATCGGTGATTCATGTGCTTAAGGAAGCTTCTTCTAGTTGAGACAAATCCCGATTGAGCAGCAATTGGATCAGTTCTAAGTGGATTACTAGATTGGCTAAGAATGGTTTTAGAAGCTACTTTGATCTTTGACATCGATTTGAAGCTGGAAATGGTTTGGGTAGCTTGATGATATGTGGAAGGTGTGTGTAAGAGGAATTGAAGTTTGGTTGAGAGAGAAAGAAGTTTGGATCATGATTGAGCTACCCTATTTCGGCTATGCACGGGAGGAAAAAAAATTCGAAGTGAGGAGGAGTTGGAGAAGCTCTGAGTGCTAGGGTGTTTTGTTTCACTCTTGGGAGCTTAGAAAAATTGAATGTATGTGAAATCTAGTTTGAACTAAGGGGGTATATCCCTCAATTTATTGAGGTGGATAGACGAGATTGTCTCCCATTTTTCAGCCAGCCAGCCACCACCAGGGCGCCGGAGTGGTCGCCATCATGTCCACGTGGCTTGTCTTGGTTGGAGAAAGGAGTGGGAGGTGGCTCAAGGCTTCATATGGTTTGATCCCTTTCCTTGGATCTAAAGGTTGCTCCCTTTGGTCCATGGCAAGTCTTAGCCCACTTAGGATGGGCTAGGAGGTCCAGACCCCAAATGGGGTGATAGTTGCCATGTGGAGAGTGGACTATACCATTTATGGGTGAATCTTATGTAAAGAGGGCTTGGCCAATGGGAAATGGTTTGATTTGGCTCACTTGGCTTTTAGGTTGACTTTAGGTTGACCTAGAGAGGTTTGATCACCCAATGGGTCATGGGTTTTTTCATGGGTTTTAGCTTCATTTGGTTAAATGGGTTAATATTGGGTCATGTTGGGTTAGTTGTTGACCAATTGGTCAAATTGGGTCAAACTAAGGTTTGGTTAGTTCAAATGATGATTTGAAGAGTTTTGGTTCAAGTGGTTTTAATTAATTTGTACTAAGTTTGATTTTGGCTTATTTGGAATCAAATGGGTCAAATGGATCAAGTTGGCCAATTTAACCAAATTAACCAAATTGGGTTGTAAGATTCATGTTCAATTGGTTAGTTGAAAATGATTATAAACTTTGGTTTGAATCAATTTGGATTTAATTTAGATTTTGGCTAACTTGACCCTTTAGGTCAATTTAGGTTAGATTGGGTCAAGTTGACCAATTGGTCAAATTGAGCTAAATTATAGCTTTTTTCAAGTTCAAGGATCAATTTGGAATGAACTTGAGCCATTGGTTGCAATCAATTTGGGTTGGAACATGATTTGACCCATTTTATCCTTTTAGGCCAATTTGCATCAACTTGGGTCAAATGGCCAATTAGGCTTAGTTTGGCTCAATTGAGGGTCAAATCATGTTCAATCATTGATCATGAGTTGGTGTGAATCAATGGTTTCAATTGATTTGGTGTATGGTAGGTTTTGGCTAGTTTGGGTTTCGTATAGGCTAAGGGTTGACTTGGCAAATGATGAAGTTGACTTGGTTTGACCCAATTCAAGGTAATTGATCATTCTAGGGTGATTGTTGATCATGATACGAGGCATGGATAGGCTTCGTTCAATACAATTTGGGTTGGATTAGAACTTGGCTCAAAAAGGTCCTTTAAGCCACATTGGGTCAAGTGAGCCTAAGTGGGTCAATTGGCTTGGTCTTAGCTTGATTCAAGTTTAGTTGGGTTTATATATGAGGCTAGGATTGAAATAAAAATCCAACTGCAATCAATTAGAGCTATAATAGGCTTTAGTTCATTTAGAATTTTCAAGTCAAAAATGATAACTTGAGCTTGACTTGGGTTTACTTGACTTTGGTTTCATGGTTATAGGTTTCATTTATATTTGGATAAATGATTGAAGGAATGATCGATGCAAGAGAAAATCTATTAGTTTTGACTTGATTTAAGTGGAGTTTGGTTAAGTCTAAGAAATTAGTTTAAAGGGCATAAATAGTATTTTAGTTTGATTTTGGATTGGTTTTGGCTATTTGAATTTATATTTCATTTATATTTGTGAGTATAAATGAAGATATAAATAATTCATAAGAAAATCACTTGAGCTTAAAGTGAAGCAAAGCAAATTTGACTAAACTCAGGAGGTAAAGGGATAAGAAAATTGATTTAGTTTGATTTATATTTTATCATTGAGAGGTGGGTTTCATTTATATTTGTGAATATAAATGGATAAATAATTGATTTATAGAGAAACTAATTGATTTTGGATTGATTTGAATGATTTGGTTTCTGGAATCCATAGGCTTAAGATGGGTTTGATTGGATTTGGATTTAGTTTGGTTTTGGTAATTTAGGTTTATATTTAATTTATATTTCTAAATATAAATGAAGATCTAAATGATTCATGAAGGGATCAATCAAATTTGGGTTGAATTAGGTGGATATTTGGCTTAGTCTATGGAATTCAATCATAAGGTTTATGAAGAATTTTGGACTTGAATTTTATCATGGGATTGAATCATTTGGAGTTGGATTTGAATTGAAATTTGATAGTTTGATTAAAGGATTGAATTGATATTTGAGAAAATCAAATCAATTGGGATTGATTTGAATTTGGCTAAGTCCATAAGATGAAATCAAAGTTTATGAAGGGTTCTGAGTTTGATCATGGATTTCAATCAAATATTCTGGAATTTAGATTTGGATTTCGAATTTGGATTTGGATTTAAGGTTTGATTTTATATTTGAATTTGGATTGTATTTGAGAATGTGCATATGGGTTAGGCTTAGGCTATAGGGTGGATGCTTCCCTTAAGTCATAAAGCATGGCCTAATCTTATGATTAACCCTTCTAAGTCTTCAGGCTTAGGTTAAGTGACCACCTAATCACTAGAAGTTTCTTAGGACTAAGGAGCTTTTAGTTTCTATAAGAGTCCTAGATCTATGATGAGGATATTGAAGACTCACTCTAAAAGAGAGGTCAATAGGGTGTTTGATGGGTGCCAAAGAAAAAGAGAGAGTGGACTTTACCAATTTGGGCAAAATCCCATGTGGGTAGGCAAATTCAAAGAAGATTTGCCTTGGGTTTAATTAAAATGATGATTTCAAGTGTTTTGGTTCAAGTGGTTTCAATCAATTTGGCCTAGGTTTGATTTTGGCTCATTTGGATTCATATGGGTCAAATAGGTCAAGTTGGCCAAGTTGATCAAATTGACTAATTTGCCTTTGGTTTATGTTCAATTGATCAATTGGATAGGATTGCAGGCTTTGGTTTGAATCAATTTGAATTTAATTTGGTTTTTCAATTAAATTGGGTTTCTAAGGTCCAATTAGTCAAAATGTCTATTATCAAAGTTCAATAATCAATTTGGAATGAACTTAAGCTATCGGTTGCAATCAATTTAGGTTAGATCATGATTTGACCTATTTTGCCCATTTAGGTCAATTTGGGTCAACTTGGGTTAAATTATCAATTGGGTTTGGTTTGGCTCAATTGATGGTCAAGTTATGTTCAATCATTGATCATAGGTTGGTGTGAAGTCATGGTTTCAATTGATTTGGTGTAGGGTAGGTTTTGGATTTATTTATATGGGTTAAAGGTTGACATGGTCAATTGATGAAGTTGACTTGGTTTGACCTAATTTAAGGCAATTGATCATCTGGGGTGATCAATGATCATGGTTTTGATGGGTTTGGTTCAATCCAATTGGTGGCTGGATTAGAACTTGGTGGGTTCTCACTTTGGATCAAGTGAAGCTAAATGGGTCAATTGGCTTGGTTTAGTTGAATTTATATATGAGTTTAAGATTAAAATAAAAAAATTCAATTTGATCAATTTAGTTCATTTGAAATTTTCTAGTCAAAAGGTTGCTTAAGCTTAACTGTTGATTTCTTGATGATTGTAGATTTCATTTATATTTGGATATATGGTTGAAGGAATGATTGATTCAAGAGAAAATCCATTGATTTTATCTTCATTTAGATAGGATTTGGCTAAGTCCAATGAATTAGCTCAAAGGGTTTATATTGGGTTTTAATTTGATTTTGGATTTCGTTTTGGCTACTTGAATGTATATTTTATTTATATTTGGTAAGATAATTGAAGGAATAAATAATTTGAAAGAAAATCATTTGAATTTTACTTAATTTGAATGCAAATTTGACTAAGCTCATGGAGGTAGGTCCAAAGGCAAACAAAATTTGATTTCTTTTTGACTTAATCAGAAATGTGGGTTTCATTTATATTTGTGAATGTGATTGAATATATAATTGATTCATGAGAAAATCAAATGATTTTGGGTTGATGTGGATTAAGGCTCATGGAGGTATATCCATATGTCGAAAAGGGTCTTAACTTGATTTGATTTAGATTTAGTTTTGATCATTTGAATATAAATTTAGTTTATATTTGTGAAGATGATTGAATATATAGTGATTTATAGCATGATTTGAATGGGATTTTGGCTTTATGAGAGTGGATCACATGGTTTAGGGGATTTGGAGCTTGGATTTGATCTTGGGTCATTTGGAATTGAATTTGGATTTGAGTTTGAGATTGATTGTAATTTTGGAAATTTGATTTGAATTTGAATTTGGGGTTTGGTTTAAGAAGGAACATATGAAGGTTTAGTCCATTGGATAGATAAATCTCCAAGTCTGGGCATACCACTTCTACTAACCCTCTGTGTAAAAGTGTTCACACACTAAGTGTCTAAAGACAAAGACTAAGAACATGTGAGTCCTAGATCTTATGAGATTGAGTCACTCCAAAAGTGATCTATAAGATAGTTTACAAGACATTTGAGTACTTTTTGTAAACAATGCATGCAAATCATTTAAGAAAGGCTTGATCTCAAAATAACTTGATAATATGAGTTCTTTGTGTTAAAACAAGCTTAATTCAAAATATATATGACATGAACTGAGGCATCCCATATTTAAATGGACATGTACCTAAGTTTGATGCCTCAAGCTTATACCATAAAGTGAATTATTTGCATGAATCTCAATGCAAATCTTATGTTGAAGACTTGTGTTCAAATGCATATGGAGAATCCACTATTTTAAAATGAAATCATTCATGCATGTATCATGAGCCAGTCAAACTTCTATTTGCTATCTTAGGATTTGTGCAAATAATGAGGTGATTCATACATGCATATCACATAATGAAATATATTGAAAAATAATACTTCAAAAGAAGTGTGCAAGCTTTAAATATTTCACGAGAACATCTTGAGCCTCCCTGCCTTGTAAAAACATGCAAATTTAGATCGGGTCCTATATATGGTTCATTTCTTAATCAATCCAATCCTCCTTGCAAAATAGAGTTGACAAGATTGATTCTAAATCAAATGCTCAATCATGAAGAAGAGAATTTTATTTTTGCATTTGACCATCAATAATTTTAATATAAATTTCATATTTAAAATTATAGTCTCTCTATTTTAAGATGATGAATGCAATCACAAAGATCATCAATCCATCCTCCAAAGAAAGTTGACAAGATCTACCCCATTGATGATTGTGATGATTATAGATTTCAATCGAAGTGGTTAAATTTAAAAATATATATTAAATTATCAAATTATAGTGTGAATATTTAAATCATTCAAAACCTCAATGATGGTTGTGTTGATTGGAGATTTCAACCGGAGGGAATACTTTCATCAAAATATGCTTGCAAGCTCAAATCAAATTAATCTAAATTAAATATCAATCCAAATCTAATATATCATCAAGCTTTAAATGCTTAAATGAAATTCAATATCCAAAACTTAAAAAATTCAATTACTATCTTCATTGTTTGTTGAAGGTGACAAATTAAGAACTCAGGAGCCAATGTCAAGTTAAATGTATTCTCTCACCTCTCAATCATGCCAAAGAATGTGGATCGTGTCCTCAGCGGTGGTTGTATACACATAATGTAGTACTAGAGTCTTGTGGTGGATGCCAAATGACACTATTACGCACAATTATAGCTTGACAAGCTCATCCTCGTTGAATTGTAATAAGGAGCACTTGAGAAAAAAAGCTCTTAACTAAGGTGGACTTAAACTTGACTCACAAACACGTTTACAAGGCCTCCTCAACCCATGCCTGCTTAACAAGGATCCTTCAAGAGACAGTTAACTGTCTTCAACTAAGTGCCACCATACGGATGACTAAATCATGGGATCTTTGATCATCGTTCCCCCAACCATCCATTTGCTTTAAGTTAAATAATGATGAATTTCATAAATTTAAATTCCAAAACTCTATATCTCCTACTATACGTTATGCATTTAGTGATCAGTGAATTGAAATTTCTCTCAACATTGGGAGGGGTAATTAACTATAGGTGCTTGCCTATAGGAAACTGAACTAGATTTAAAGTCCTCACAAAATAAGGGCAAAATCTCAGTGTCTTATCTATTCCATTTGTCTTCAAAATTTCACACTCATTCCAAACTCTCTTAATCAAGAGGTTGGTGAATTTTTGAAGCCCACAGATTAGTATATATAAGCTTGAGAGCATTAGAATGATTAGTATCCTTCCTTCCACCTGATCAGTCGCATGCAATTGTGGCTTGACAACAAAAGAACAATTCATTTAGATTCATCAATAACCACTGCTCCAAGCTACAAGAACCTTTACAGTGAGATTGTAAAGACATTTAGTCCCATTAAGATCGTTAAAAATCATATTAATATAAAAATATTAAATGGTTGGTCCTCACTTACAGGTTTATATTTTTTTTATTGAAAATGAATTTGACTATTGACTTATCTAATTAAATGTAAGCCCCCTTTTGATTCACTTTTCCTATCATCTTTGTTAATATATATATATATATATATATATATATATATATATATATATATATATATATATGAGAAGATGGATGACCATAAAATGAAAATCCGGTCAAAAATGAGAACATCATTGATGAGTGATCAGTTAACAAACATGACTTGAAATAAAAGTGTTATAACTTCATACTAAATAGTATATAATGTTTAAAAAGCTACATTAGTTTCTATTTCCAAAATAAAATTTACTTAGCACCGAGAACATGTGGATGTCATCCAAACTGAAACTATAATTCTACGAAGAATTTGACATAAACTACAGCTATAATGATTTATCTGATAACCATCCAATAAAATTGTAATTTATTTATGATAAAAACAATTTCTATATATTACTTCTATCATGAAATTATTCTCGCGTTCCCTCCGCCACCTACAGAGAAAAAAAAAAATAGTCACATGTTCTGCCAATCCTGCAAATTTGCAGCTTTTCCCAACATATTCATCCAAAAGTTCGAACCTTCTCCATTATAAAAGCTCATCGGATTAAAATCATCGGTTATGAAAATCTCGTTCAAAGAACAGTTCTTTGTAATTGACTGTGGTTCAAAACAGCAGAGACTATCATCAAACTGCAAAAGCTGATAATTCATATTGGTTTTACTATTATTTTCTCCACCCACTGTACTGATAACTGATGATGACATGTCTCGATCGTTAGTAGTGGAACAAGCAGAAGAAACATTTTCTTCAAGTGTAGCCTGTTTGAATTCCTTGGCCTTACTATTTCCTCGGTTTTTTTGCTTAGCATCCTTCATGTTCTGATTCGGATCAAAGCGTTTCTTTAAGTGGCCATGCCATAAGTTCTTGATCTCATTATCAGTTCTGCCAGGCAATTTACCAGCTATTGCAGACCATCTAGCAGATGACATCGATCCAAATTTAGTTTAACTGGTGATCATTATGTTGGATATTAAAAAAAATCAGTGGTAGTAATATATGCTGATGTAGCATATATATATCGAAAAATAATTCTTAACAAAAACTGGCAATAATGGAGTGAAAAAAAAACGTGCCTACTGCTAAGCACAGCATGCAGAGAGATAACAGCGTCCATTTCCTCCTTCGTGAAGTTTCCTCGTTTGATGCCTGGCCTCAAATGGTTTTCCCACCGAAGCCTGCAGCTCTTCCCACACCTGACAAGTCCTGAAAGGAAGACAAGTTTTCTAACAACTTCAAGAACAACATGTTGATTTGCTTTCTCTGCAAAAAAATTTCAAAATTTTATCCCAAAAAAATGGGATGAAACCTCATTATTTATTTCAGATACGATGGCAAAATTCATAATCTATATAGCGTACAACTTGTTCTATGTATAACAACAAGCAGCGCTAATAATACTTAGATAAATCACATGTAGTTTTACGTCTGCTTGGTAAGTGTAACAATTTTTAAGCTAACATGGAGATGACTACCTGCTTGCTTGGGGATTGCTCGCCAGTTTCCATGCCCATATCTCTGTATGTGAGAGATCAAAATCTGATCTTCTTCAGGCGTCCATGGCCTCTCTAACCCCATGTTATCACAGCACGAGCTCTACCCATCTCTTTCTCTTTGTCCGCTTAATGATAAAAAGATGAAAGGCATCCATGATTATATAAAAAATCCCATGCAGTCAAGCTTGCAGTAAACTAGCTGTACATGATAAATATGACACACACACATATATATATATATATATATCCAACCACACCTATAGAGCAAACTTCTCAATGGTTTGGTAAGAAACTTTGAATAATTAGAGCACTTTGACTAAAGAGTTTGGTCAGACATTTCTCGTGAGGCAATAATAGAAACAAATTAGCTGGCTAGCTGAATATCAACGAAAAATGTTTTTGTCAAACACCAGCAATTTTTTTTTTAACAAAAAACTTATTTTGTAAACTAACTCGCCACAAGTCAACAAGTTATAAAAATACAAAACAAATCACCGAAGGAAAAAAAAAAAAAGAATGCTTTGCTAAAATAGATGGAGCAATAGAAAATATCCTCTTAGCAATAATATCATGCCATTTAATTTTTTAAAATTCAGAATTAATTTAATAAATTAAATTTGCCACTAATTCAATTAGTTTGAGCTACTTCAAACGCTGCGTGTTAAAATAAATAAATAAATAAAATGACAACTCAATTCCTTTCATTATTTCTCGTACTCATTTCCGCAGCCGGCATCTCTGCTTTACTGGGTGTGGGTCCCACATTTAGATCATCTGGGGAGAAATTTTTAAAATAAGTATCATTAGAATAGAAATTAGTTAATTAAGTATGGTCAAAATAAAATTTAAAATAGATAATCCCAATTAATAATATGCATGTTTATATGATACGTGGCGTTAAATGAATGCTAACTTAATGTTGTTCAATGAGAAGCACTTAACTACTTTTAAATAATTAATTATTATTTTAACATTGCGATGATAAATTTCGTTGAGATTGTTAAATTAAAGATCTAAAGTCTGCTCAATCATTCTTACCGCATTTAAATTCTTTTTGAAAAATAAATTTGAATTTCTTTAATAAGATAAATATTATTACTGAATTATTATATTTGAAAATAAATAATTATTTTCATTCATTAAAATTGAGTGAAATAAATAACTATTTCAATAGCTTTATAAATATTTATAATTATATATATTTTTTAAAACTATTATTATTTAAAAGTGATTTGTAATATAGTGATTTGTAATATTATTTCAATAGCTTTATAAATAAATTTCTAAATTACAAATCACTTTATTACAAATCACTTTTAAATAATAATAGTTTTAAAATATATATATAATTATAAATATTTATAAAGCTATTGAAATAAATTATTTATTTTACTCAATTTTAATGAATGAAAATTATTTATTTTCAAATCTTATAATATTTATCTTTAAAAAATTTATTTTCCAAAAAAATAAAAATAATTAAGAATTTTTATTTTAATTGAAATTTTCTAACTAATTTTTAAAATTTATTTTATTAAATTTCAAACGCCGCCTATAATATTTAAGCCTTTTTTTAATTTTTTTAAATCACCAACTAATTTATTCTAATGATATTTTATTTTAAAATGCCGAGTACATGTAGCTCAGATACATCAATGAAATTTTGCCACATATCAGTGCTTAAAATAAGAGCTTTTGATCGTAATCGCATGACATAATATCATTAACGTCACCTTGACCCGACCGTGTGCGAGAGAAATTAAAAAAAATATGAGATATATAAATAAATTTAGGACACTCAAAACAAATTTTTTTCAGACAAACTAAAGATAAGAGAAAAGAGATTTGTCATTTCAATTGTAAAAAAAATGTGAAGATCGAGAACGAATTTGAAAGTGATAGATTTCGTATGGATACAAATCTAGTGGATGATGTCATAAAGATAAATGTATCGGTAAATTTATGCAGTGTAAAGCTTTTTTTAAAAAAACGAGTGTGGCACTTCCAGTTATGGATCTATATGGCATTCTAAGGTTTTGCGGAGTTCGGATGATTTGGGCTTTTTCGAGTGTACACGCATACAACCCTTTTTCTTATTTGAAATAAGAGTCAGACTTCCAAAAATATATGTAAATGATATTATTATGTGTTTGGAGTTTTTCCCATGATAATTTGGGTTATTTTTTACGAGTGTGCACCTTTTTTTTTCTTATTTTAAATCAGAGTGGGACTTCCAAAAATACATGTAAATAGTATTATCAAGTATTTGGAGTTTTTTCATGATGATTTGGTCTATTTTTTGTGTGATTTCAAGGTGTGCACTATGTACGCAGCGACACACCTTTTTTTCTTATTTTAAATCGTGTGGTCTTCCAAAATACATATAAATGATATTATTAGGTGTTTGGAGTTTTTCCAAGATGATTTGGCCTATTTTTGTGTTTACACCACTCTACACCGAGTATACACTACCACTCCAAAGCATTTTTCTTATTTTAAATCTGAGACTTCCAAAATACATGGTAGTGTTTGGAGTTTTTCAGATGATTTGGGCTATGCACAAGGTACACTAGTGTACATTTTAAATCCTGGGATTAAAATACATGTAAATGATATTATCAGGTGTTTGGAGTTTTTTTCAAGATGATTTGGGTTATTTTCTGTGTGTTTTCAAGTACACCCATTTTTCTTATTTTATGTTTATGTGAGACTTCCAAAAATACATATAAATGATATTATCAGGTGTTTGGAGTTTTTCAAAATGATTTAGGCTATTTTCTGTGTGTTTTCAAGATGTACATTGTACAAATTCTATCAGTCTTTTATCCTTTTTAAATCAGGACATTCAAAATACATGTGAATGGTATTATGGTGTTTATTTTCGATGTGTGTATGGGGGACACCATGCAAATCTGATGGTGTACTTATTAAGGTGATTGAGTATGACTTCAAGAAATAGTGTACTATTTTGAAAGATTGAAATCACTACCCTACAATGGACCTAATCACTTAATAAGGACTCCTAAGGCATGATGGATCTTCGAATATACCAAATATTTTCTCCCCTACTTCATGGATAAAGTTTATTTAAACTGTTCTAAATATGTGGCAAGCCCCTCATAGTTAATTACATCCTAAGAAAGGTGAATTCCTTAAGATTACTCTCAATTAAAGTAGGAAATTAGTGTCTCCAAAGATTTCAATGAAAAGACTATCAATAAATTAGTTATACTTGAAAAATCAATCGGGTTAGATCAAAAAGGAGAGACTTATTATCGAAGCCAAAGAAAATGAGTAGGCAATGCTCATACTAGAAAACCTTATGAGCATTCCAACTTATCCTATGGTTGGGCTTTATATGTTTGAAATTGAGGAGGATTATTTACTTGAGTTGAATTTTATTAAGCTTATAGTCCCATAATACAAGGTTATGAAAATGCCTAAGAGGTGAAGATTTATGCTTATACCCTGAAGAAAATAACAACCTCAAATCCTAAATCTTAGAAGCTTTAGCGAGGGCCAAAGCACGTCCTAAATCTAAATAAAGATGGGTATATGGTTTACCTCCACAAGAGATGGTAAATCACCTGACTGGTGGACTTATAACCATTTGGAGTGGTAGCCAACTAAGTCCTTCTAAGCTTTAAGATCATGTTGGCAAGTCATATGATTTTGCAAGATGGTTGGATTGTTCTTATTTAAAGAGACTAAAAAGCCACTCCTAAGAGACTAGAGCATGAATGGTATAAATAATGACTTAATCTAATGTAAATCTCATCAATATTTATTTCATTTTGACTCTTCATTTTGACAAAGGCTATAGATATACTAAATGCATGATGAAATAAGGTTATTGACTAAATCAAAAGAAAGAGGTATTTTTCACTTTAGGTCAAGTCTTCTATCGCGTTGGAATTGAATCCTCAAGAAGTGAAGCAATATGGATGATATTAAGAACAACAAATCTTTGTTATCTGATTTAATGCCTAGGCTTTATGTGAGGTTATGAGTTATTTAGAAAATTTAGTTATGAGTTGTAGTTGGGGTAGAAAATTTATTTTTTTCCTAAGAACCTAACCGGATTCAAGCCACACATTAAATTACCATATAAATAAGAAAACAAGAAGAGGCATGTTATATCTATTACGTAATTATAAATAAAATATCAAACAATTTATAAACCCAATGTAAAAGAATAAAATGGCAGTCTCTAAAAGAGAAATGAGTAGCTCTACATTATACCGGTATATATGAAAGAATAATTATAATTATAAATAAATAAATACTATGGTCTTCATATCTTCACATTTAATCATTTGGTTTGCATGCTTTAAAGGTATCATAGGGCCTCCCAAGACAAGGCCTTCTACCGCTCATCTAATCCCTCATTAATTTCTTTCTAATGCAAAATTACATTAAAGTAGAAAAATAAATGTTGTCAAAATATATTACTAAACCTTACAATTATATAATAAATATACTGCATTGCAATAAATCCACCTATCTTAGCTTAGATTATTCTTAAAGGTTGAGCAACCTGCAAAAGAGAGCATTTATGTTTATTTTAAGCACCTCTTAATTTATGATTAAATTTGACACCAAGCCTAGTCTAAGCATACACCCTAACATCAAACTTAATACTACAAACATCACTTCATGCACCACCCTAACATAAAGCTAAAAGTGGTGACTTAAATTCTAAATGGTACATGCTTTGTTTTGTTGTAATTTTCTAAGTATGAAAAGATTTAAAGGATGGTTTCACATTAAATGATTTAGTTAATTTAAGAATTTTCACTTAATGTTTTCTTTTGACTGACTCTTAACAACTAAATGTTATAAAAAAAAAAGAAAAGAGGATCACTCTCTCTTATCCCTACCTTAAGCCACATCTAAATCATATTAATTAATCAATTCTTTTTAGTGAATGGCTTATTACATATTTTAAATTAATTATTAGTTTAGGTTCATTTTAAATAAACTTATTCAATAAGAAATGCATCTTAAGATTAATTGAAATTAATTACTATCACATAACACATGTTTATTCATTTCTTCCCATCATATGTAACATGCATATGATTAAGTCCTAAACATATTTATACGTATGTGGCACATTTAAATGATGAATATGAACATGTATATTTAGAGTTTATATTATGCTTTTGATTGAATTATTTTAATATTAATTTAAAGCTCTATCTAAATTCTTATGCAAAATAAAAGGAATGTAAGAAGAAGAGAGCTTTTGATCTCATGATTAATTAAACAATTATAAATGCATGGTAAAAGAAAGAGATTTTTGACTCCATAATAAGTACACACACATATGAGAACGAGCTAGTATATCTTATAACAGAGAAGTGAGATAAATGACCTCCTTAGAGCTACTTAAACCTTATATTCCTATGGTGTCGCACTCTATTTTCTTTTCTCACATATGGATGTACATACAAATAAAGGAGTGCAATATACAAAAGTTTATTTTGATTGAAAAGATTTATGTACATGGAGTTTATTTAAATTCTAATTGAAAACAAAAAAATCAAATGAAATGACTACAGAGTGAGGTAATCAAATGATCTTTGGGACTACTTAAAGCCCTCATATTCGTTTGATTAGAACCCATTAACATTTTCTTACTTCCTAAATCAATATATGTGAATGAAAGAAAAGAAGTTTACTTCATACACTTAAGTTCATTTGCATTTCCTATTTATTTATAACTTCATTTATATATATGTATCACTTATTTGTAAGATTTGGAAAAGATTTGATTTAATATGAAACATATATATATTTGAATCAATAGATGCAAGCTTGACATAAAGGAAAACATTTAATTTAATTTTGAAGAAATGAATGCATGATTTATAACATTTTAATAGTGAGAAGAAATAAAGAGACACAAGCATGTAATTTCATTCAATCCAATTCATATAATAAATTTTATTTAAAATAAAGTTTCTTAATACTTTTGATTTTATGTTTAACTTGATTTAAGAGGTGTAAGAAAGATTGCCTGTCTCCCATGTGCAAGTTAATTTGATTTAAGGAAAAGCAAAAGGTTAATTTTATGGATTAATTAGGTTAGTGAATTAAATCAACTCTTTAATGTACCTTAAGATAATTGATTATGAGCTAATGTAAATACAAAGAAAATAAATAATGTTCTATAAATTAAATAAATTTCATAATCATTTATTAATAAGCTTGAACTATTTTTTACGATTTATCGTGAGCTAATCATATTTTAGGTTCTTCCCTAAAGATCTACCCAAGAAAAAAAAGAAATTAGATTAATGGATCAATTAATTTTCGCATCAAAGTTAAACAATTATCTAATGAGATGGTTGGGAAAGATAAAAAACCTTATTATGACCGCATATTAAGATTTTGATTTATTAATAATTAAAATTAATCATTATGCAAAGAAAGAAAAATTAGGAAGAGGGAGCTCCAATTTCCTTAAGTCTCTTTACTTAATTGATTAGAGCATAATTATTTAATTATTATTTATCAATTCTTTTGCTAAAAGGTAATAATCAATTCTCTCTTTAGCAACAATTTCAAACATCTAAAGTTTGGAATTTATTAAAAAGAGTATTAAATTAATTAAATTTTCACTAAATTTTTTACTATTTCCACAATTTTTAATGGATTTTCCTCAAATACCTTTAAAATGAGTCATTATTTATTTGATTTTCTATAATTAGTTATGAATTATGAAAGTTTTAGCCTTAAAATCCAATTAATAACCATAAGTAAATCTAATCTCACCGGGGCCACATGGAGCAATCGAGCCGACATGCTTTACATCTGTCATCTCCACCAACGAAACATGCCAATTCACTTCATGCAAGCTTCCTAACACCAAGCCGAGCTTCCTTGTGAGTTCTAGAGCGATTCCAAACACCCCACTCTCGGCATTCCTTCTTCCCATGAGGAACCAAAATAAGAAAGGTCACCTTCGATCCTAACTTCGCCAATACCCCACCTCTATCAAATTACTCATTCCTACATCATCTCTACACTTCGTTGAGGCCACCCAAATCACTTCCTGAGCTCTAAATCAACTCCAAGCTCGAGTTTGATCAAAGTTGAATGCCAAGGAGGAGGATCTTGGTCTCCAAGGTGATTCACACCAAATCAAGGATCGTGCTGATCAAAAGGGATTCGTCTCAACTAGACGAAGCTTCCTCAAGCATGCGAACTATCAATCTTAGCTCCGATGAGGTATTTCCATAAAAATTGATCTTTAGCTTAAGTGTAGTTGATCCTTTTCGAAGAGAATTTTTATTGCATGCAATCTTGATCATTAGATGTGCTCATCTCCTTCCCTTGATGGTGTGGGTTAATTTTGAAGTTCATTCATACTTGGGTGAGCTCGAATTGAATGATCCATGGTGGACGGATGTTATCGTTCATCGCTCACGAGAAGAAGGATCACAGATAGTTTGTTCCTCATGATTGAATGGATGGCTCTGATCAAATCATGCTAGATCAAATGAGATTATCCCTTTATGTCTCAGGTTTGATCCACATCGGCCGATCTGAGATCAGACGACGGGGATCAATGCTGGGTTCGCCGCTAGCTAACTCGGTGCACGAATGTGACAACTTAAATAACCAATCCCACGATGCTATGTGGAAAGCGTGCCGCGTCAATGCTCCACGTGGCGCCGGTGGGATTAGGTTTACTTAGGGTTATTAATTGGATTTAAAGGCTGAAACTTTCATAATTCATAACTAATTATAGAAAAATCCAAAAAATATAAATAATGACTCATTTTAAAGGTATTTCAGGGAGAAATCCATTAAAATTATTCTTAATTAATTTGAAATAGTAATTTGGGCTTAATTGAGATTTAATTGCAAATTTAATTAATTTAATTACTCTTTAATTAAACACCCAATAAATTCCAAACTTTCTAAGGATGTTTAGGGGGATGACCTTTGCCTCCCTTATTTTTCTTGAAATTTATTGCTTGCTTAATTAGAGAAATTGATTTATTAAGCACTAATTATCTTTTTAACCTAATTAAGGATAATTAAGCATATAAATAATAATTAAATAATTATTTGGGCTCTCTAATCACTGTTGGATAGTAAAGAGACTTAAGGAAGTGGATTGGAGCCTACCTCCTAATCCTCTTCCTTAATTTTCCCTCTCTTTTCAACCAAACTGCTAATTAATGATTAATTAATTAATTAATGATTAATTAGCTAAGTTAAATCCAAATCACATTAAGTCATGCTTCGTCAAGTAGGTCTCTTATGAAATTAGGTTGGGACCACTTTCCCTATCTTTTCCCATAAGCCCATCTCATTTCCAAGATAATTGTTTAACTTTGATGCTTAATTAAGGAGAAATGAAATAATGGATTAATCACCTAATTAAGAATCTAATTTTCTTATTTTAATCTTGGGTAGAGCTTTAGGTGTTGAAGAACCTAAAGAGGTTAGTGAAATTATGATTAGCTCACATGTGTGAGAAAATCATGAAAGTAATTAAAATAGTTCCTTAAGCTTAATTAATAAATGATTATGAGCTAATTGCATTAGGCCCCTTTTAATTTATAGGAGCATTGCTATTTACTTTTCTTTGTATTTGCATTTTACATTAGCTCATAATTATTTAATCAATTATCTTAAGGTAACATAGGCAAGGGTTTAAATAATTGATTTAATTCACACCTTAACCTAATTAATCTATAAAATTAACCTAATTGCTTTTCCTTAAATCAAATTAACTTGCACATGGGATTGGGATCAGGATTAGAAAATATTTCTTACACCTCTTAAATCAAGTTAAACATAAAATCAAAAGTATTATTAAGAAACTTTGGTATTTTTTAAATAAGCTTATTTAATATGATTGTCCTTAGGAATTAGTTGGATTGAATGAAATTACATGCTTGTGTCTCTTTATTTCTTCTCAAACCTATTAAAATGTTATATGCCACTTGAATCATGCATTCATTTCTTCAAAAATTAATTAAACATAAATGTTTTCCATTATGTCAAGCTTGCATCTATTGATTCAAATTAATATATGTGTGGCTATTATCACTATTAAATCCAAATCTACTTTCCAAATCTTACAAATAAGTGATACATATGCTATAAATGCTAGCTATAAATAAATAGGAAATGCAAATGATTATAGCTTAAGTGTATGAAGTAAAGTTCTTTTCTTTCATTCACATATATTGATTTATGTAAGTAAGAATGTTAATGGGTACTTAGTCTAGATACCTCGAAAATATGAGGGCTTTAAGTAGTCCCAAAGAGGTCACTTGATTACCTTACTTCCCTGGTCAACAATAGCATGTACTCCATTTGATTTCATTCTTACATGTTTCAATATTAGAATTTAAATAAGACTTTACTCCGTTTACATGAATCTTTTCAATCAAGTAAAATACAACTTTTGTACGGTTTGCTCTCCTTTATTTGTATGTACATCCATATGTATTTGAGAAAAGAAAATAGTTGGTCTGGACACCATAGGAATACAAGGGTTTAAGTAGCTCCAAGGAGGTCATTTGATTATCTCACTTCTCTGGTTAATAAGGGCATATACTAGCTCATGTCTCTCATACATGTGTGTGTGTACTTAATTATGGAGTCAAAACCTCTCTTTCTTTTACCAAAAATACATGCATTTGTAATTATTTAAGTGATAGAATTAATTAATCATGAGATCAAAAGCTCTCTTTCTTACATTCCTTTGTATTTTTGCATAAGAATTTAGATAGAGCTTTAAATTAATATTATAAAATAATTCAATCAAAAGCATAATATAAACTCTAAATATACATGTTCATATTCATCATTTAAATGTGCTAACACATAATGCATGTATAAATATGTTTAGGACTTAATCATATGCATGTTACATATGATGGGAAAAAATGAATAAATATGTGTTATGTGATAGTATTTAATTTCAATTAATCTTAAGATGCCTTTCTTATTGAATAAGTCTATTTAAAATGAACCTAAACTTAGGATTAATTTAAAATATGTAATAAGCCATTCACTAAAAAAAATTGATTAATTAATATGATTTAGATGTGGCTTAAGGTAGGGATAAGAGAGAGTGATCCTCTTTTCTTTTCTTTATAACATTTAGTTGTTAAGAGTAAGTCAAGTGGAACAAAAGAAAACATTAAGTGAAAATTCTTAAATTAACTAAATCATTTAATGTGAAACCATCCTTTACAATTAAATCCTTTCATACTTAGAAAATTACAACAAAGTCTAGTTAAGGCATACCACACAAGCCTTAATGCACACACTTTAGAATTAAGTCACCACTTTTAGCTTTATGTTAGGGTGGTGCATGAAGTGATGTAAGTTTGATTTTATGATGTATTATTGTAGGCTGAATGTTAGGGTGTATGCTTCGTAGACTAGATGCTAGGTCGTAATTAGCCTAATCATATTTCCTACAGGAGATTATTCTTAAGTGGTGATTAAAATAAATATAAATGCTCTCTTTTGCAGGTTGCTTAACCTTTAAGAATAATCTAAGTTAAGATAGGTGGATTTGGTTACCAATGTGCAGGGTGCTAAGTCTAAATTATTCATATAATTGCTTGGGTTGTATGATGTGTTTAGTAAATATTTATTTTGTAAGTGCAGCTAGATTTACTTTTTCTACTTTAATATAATTTTGCATTAGAAATTAGGATTAGTGTTATAGGGAATTATGATGAGCAGTGACTAGAACGCCTTGTCTTGGGAGGCCCTATGATACCTTTAAAGCATGCAAACCAAATGATTAAATGTGAAGATATGAAGATTGAAGACCCTCATAGTATTTATTTATTTATAATTATAATTATTCTTTCATATATCGGGTTGTATAAGGGTAGAGTTACTCATTCTCTCTCTTTCTGTTGCAACAAGTTAATTACACCGCCTTTTATTCTTTTACATTTGGTTTATAAATTGTTTGATATTTTATTTATAATTGTGTAATAGATATAACATGCCTCTACTTATTTTATTATTTATATGGTAGTTTAATGTGTGGCTTGAATCCGGTTAGGTTCTTATGAGAAAAATAAATTTTCTACCCCAACTACAACTCATAACTAAATTTTCTAAATAACTCATAACCTCATATAAAGCCTAGGAATTAAATCAACATAACTAAAAGATTTAACAACCTCTTAGCTGAATGTTGTATACTTAATATCTTGCATCCATATTGCTTCACTCTTGCTAAGAGAGGGATTCCAACCTTGCACAATAGGAGAAGACTTGACCTTTAAGGGTATCCTCTGTGGTGGAAAACACCTCTTTCTTTTTGATTTAGTCAATACTTTATTTCATCATGCATTTAGGCATATAAAATCCTATAGCCTTTGTCAAAATGAAGAGTCAAAAATGAAATAAATATTGATGAGATTTGCATTAGATTAAGTCATTATTTATACCATTCATGCTCTAGTCTCTTAGGGAGTGGCTTTAAGGACTTTAGTCTCTTTTTAAATAAGAACAACCCAACCATCTTGCAAAATCATATGACTTTCCAACATGATTTTAAAGCTTAGAAGGACTTAGTTGGCTACCACTCCAAATGATTATAAGTCCACCAGTCAGGTGATTTACCCTCTCTTGTGGAGGTAAACCATATACCCATCTTAGTTTAGATTTAGGACGTGCTTTGGCCCTCGCTAAAGTTTCTAAGATTTAGGATTTGAGGTTGTTATTTTCTTCAGGGTATAAGCATAAATCTTCACCTCTTAGGCATTTTCATAACCTTGTATTGTGGGACTATAAGCCCTAACAATCTAATAAAATTCAACTCAAGTAAATAATCCTCCTCAATTTCAAACATATAAAGCCCAACCGTAGGATAAGTTGGAATGCTCATAAGATTTTCTAATATCATGAGCATTCCCTACTCATTTTCTTTGGCTTCGATAATAAGTCTCTCTTTTTTGATCTAACCCGATTGATTTTTCAAGTATAACAAATTTATTGATAGTCTTTTCATTGAAATCTTTGGAGACACTAATTTCTTATTTTAATTGAGAGTAATCTTAAGGAATTCACCTTTCTTAGGATGTAATTAACTATGGGGGCTTGCCCCCATAGAGAACTTTAGAACCCGGTTTAAATAAATCCTGCTTTATTTATCCATGTGAAGTAGGGGAAAAATATTTGGTATATTCTAAGACCCATCATACCTTAGGAGTCCTTATTAAGTGATTAGGTCCATTATAGGGTAGTGATTTCAATCTTTCGAAATAGTGCACTATTCCTTGAAGTCATACTCAATCACTTTAATAAGTACACCATCAGATCTGCATGGTGTCCCCCATACACACATCAAAAATAAACACCATAATACCATTTACATGTATTTTTGAATGTCTCACACTGATTTAAAAAAGTATAAAAGACTGTACACTCTAGAGTGTACACAATGTACATCTTGAAAACACACAAAAAATAGCCTAAATCATTTTGAAAAAAACTCCAAACACTTGAAAATATCATTTATATGTATTTTTAGAAGTCTCACATAAATTTAAAATAAGAAAAAGGGGTGTACACTCTAGAGTGTACACCTTGAAAACACTCAGAAAATAACCCAAATCATCTTGAAAAAAAACTCCAAACACCTGATAATATCATTTACATGTATTTTGGAAATCCCACTGATTTAAAATAAGGAAAAATGGTGTACACTCTGGAGTGTACATAGTGCACACCTTAAAAACACAAAAAATAGCCCAAATCATCTTGGAAAAAACTCCAAACACCTGATAATACCATTTACATGTATTTTTGGAAGTCCCACGCAGATTTAAAATAAGAAAAATGCTTTGAGTATAGAGTGTATACTCCGGAGTGTATAGAGTGGTGTGAAAACACAAAAAATAGGCCAAATCATCTTGGAAAAAACTCCAAACACCTAATAATATCATTTATATGTATTTTTGGAAGTCTACACTGATTTAAAATAAGAAAAAGATGTACGCTCTGGAGTGTACATAGTGCACACCTTGAAAACACACAAACAATAGACCAAATCATCATGAAAAAACTCCAAATACTTGATAATACTATTTACATGTATTTTTGGAAGTTCCACTCTGATTTAAAATAAGAAAAAAAGGTGCACACTCGCAAAAAAATAACCTAGATTATCATGGGAAAAACTCTAAACACATAATAATATCATTTACATGTATTTTTGGAAGTCTAACACTCATTTCAAATAAGAAAAAACGGTTATGTACATAGTGTACACTCAGAAAATAGCCCAAATCATCCTAAGAACTGACAAAACCTTAGAATGCCATATAGATCCATAACTGGAAGTGCCACATTTTTTTTAAAAAAGCTTTACACTGCATAAATTTACCGATGCATTTATATTTATGACATCATTCGCTAGATTTGTATCCATACGAAATCTACCACTTTCAAATTCGTTCTCGGTCTTCACATTTTTTTTACAATTGAAATGGCAAACTGCTATTTTTCTTATCTCTAATTTGCCTGAAGAAAATTTGTTTTGAGTATCCTAAATTTATTTATATATCTCACATTTTTTTAATTTCTCTCGCACACGGTCGGGTCAAGGTGACGTTAACGACATTATATCATGTGGTTATGACGACGTGAAACTCAAAAGTTATTATTTTATGTATTGATATGTGGTAAAATTTTATTGATGTTTGGATGCAGAGCTACATCGGTACTCTGAACAGAGATGCCGGCTGCGGAAATGAGTGCCAAAAATAATGGAAGGAATTGAGTTGTCATTTAATTTATTTATTTATTTTAACACGCGGCGTTGAAGTAGCTCAAACTAATTGAATTAGTGGTGAATTTAATTTATTAAATTAATTCTGAATTATAAAAAATTAAATGGCATGATATTATTGCTAAGAGGATATTTTCTATTCCTCCATCTATTTTAGCAAAGCATTCTTTTTTTTTTCCTTCGGTGATTTGTTTTGTTTTTTTATAACTTGTTGACTTGTGGCGAGTTAGTTTACGAAAATAAGTTTTTTGTTAAAAAAAAAATTGCTGGTGTTTGACAAAAACATTTTTCGTTGATATTCAGCTAGCCAGCTAATTTGTTTATTATTGCCTCACGAGAAATGTCTGACCAAACTCTTTAGTCAAAGTGCTCTAATTATTCAAAGTTTCTTACCAAACTATTGAGAAGTTTGCTCTATAGGTGTGGTTGGATATATATATATATGTGTGTGTGTCATATTTATCATGTACAGCTAGTTTACTGCAAGCTTGACTGCATAGGATTTTTTATATAATCATGGATGCCTTTCATCTTTTTATCATTAAGCGGACAAAAGAGAAAGAGATGGGTAGAGCTCCGTGCTGTGATAACATGGGGGTTAGGAGAGGGCCATGGACGCCTGAAGAAGATCAGATTTTGATCTCTCACATACAGAGATATGGGCATGGAAACTGGCGAGCAATCCCCAAGCAAGCAGGTAGTCATCTCCATGTTAGCTTAAAATTGTTATACCAAGCAGACGTAAAACTACATGTGATTTATCTAAGTATTATTAGCGCTGCTTGTTGTTATACATAGAACAAGTTATACGCTATATAGATTATGAATTTTGCCATCGTATCTGAAATAAATAGTGAGGTTTCATCCCATTTTTTTGGGATAAAATTTTGAATTCTTTTGCAGAGAAAAGCAAATCAACATCTTGTTCTTGAAGTTGTTAGAAAATTTGTCTTCCACGACGATCGAATGTGCCATCGGAATGAGTGCGTCAATTATTAAGAATGAATGAAAGTCGCTACTTAGTATATCATTATTGTTTAAATAATTAATTACTTTTTTCTTAACATTAAAGTGATTTTTTGAGATCGTCAAAGTTTAAAATCACATATTATTTACGATGATAAATAAATTTTTTTTAATAAGATAAATATTATTAAATACAATTTATTTTTTATTATATTTAAAATAAATAATTATTTTTCATCCATAAAATTGAGTGAAATAATTATCTATTTCAATAGTTTTATAAATATTTATAATTATATCTATATTATAAAACTATTAATATATTAGAATTTAACATTATTTATGTTAAATGTTAAATGTACGCATATATCATTAAATTATAAATATTAAATTCTAATATATTAATATTTAGATTACATTTTTACATAAAAAATCAAGATTTTATATTAGAAGAATTACAAATCACTTTTAAATAATAATAGTTTTATAATATAGATATAATTATAAATATTTATAAAGCTATTGAAATAGTTAATTATTTCACTCAATTTTAATGAATGAAAAATAATTATTTATTTTCAAATATAATAAAAAATAAATTGCATTCCAGTAATAATATTTATCTTATTAAAAGAAAATTCAGAAATTTATTTTCCAAAAAATAATATTTAAATGCAAAGGAAGAGCATCCAAAGCGATTTTTTTTTAACTTAACTTCATCTCCCAAAGCTATCAGCTTTTAACGTTAATGTTAATAATTAATTATTTAAACTATTATTAGCTGTCGTTGATCAAGAATTAACGTATAAGACCACGAATCCGATACTGAAATAAATAATGAGGTTATACCCATTTTTTTAAATTTTATTTTGATCATACTTAATTAACTAATTCCTATTCTAATGATACTTATTTTAAAAAAATTGCCGTGCAGGCTTCGGTGGGCAAACCATTTGAGGCCAGGCATCAAACGAGGAAACTTCACGAAGGAGGAAATGGACGCTGTTATCTCTCTGCATGCTGTGCTTGGCAGTAGGCACGTTTTTTTTTTCACTCCATTATTGTCAGTTTTTGTTAAGAATTATTTTTCGATTTATATATGCTACATCAGCATATATTACTACCACTGATTTTTTTTTTAATATCCAACATAATGATCACCAGTTAAACTAAATTTGGATCGATGTCTTCTGCTAGATGGTCTGCAATAGCGGGTAAATTGCCTGGCAGAACTGATAATGAGATCAAGAACTTATGGCATGGCCACTTAAAGAAACGCTTTGATCCGAATCAGAACATGAAGGAAGCTAAGCAAAAAAACCGAGGAAATAGTAAGGCCAAGGAATTCAAACAGGCTACACTTGAAGAAAATGTTTCTTCTGCTTGTTCCACTACTAACGATCGAGACATCTCATCATCAGTTATCAGTACAGTGGGTGGAGAAAATAATAGTAAAACCAATATGAATTATCAGCTTTTGCAGTTTGATGATAGTCTCTGCTGTTTTGAACCACAGTCAATTACAAAGAACTGTTCTTTGAAATTGATTTTCATAACCGATGATTTTAATCCGATGAGCTTTTATAATGGAGAAGGTTCGAACTTTTGGATGAATATGTTGGGAAAAGCTGCAAATTTGCAGGATTGGCAGAACATGTAAAACTGTTGTTTTTTTGTGTCTGTAGGTGGCGGAGGGAATGCGAGAATAATTTCATGATAGAAGCAATATACAGAATTTTTTTTTATCATAAATAAAATACAAGTTTTATTGGATGGTTATCAGATAAATCATTATAGCTGTAGTTTATGTCAAATTCATCGTAGAAATTATAGTTGCAGTTTGGATGACATCCACATGTTCTCGGTGCTAAGTAAATTTTATTTTTGGAAATAGAAACTAATGTAGCTTTTTAAACATTATATACTATTTAGTATGAAGTTATAACACTTTTATTTCAAGTCATGTTTGTTAACTGATCACTCATCAATGATGTTCTCATTATGACCGGATTTTCATTTTATGGTCATCCATCTTCTCATATATATATATATATATATATATATATATATATATATATATATATATATATATATATATATATATATATATATATATATATATATATATCTATATATATTAACAAAGATGATAGGAAAAGTGAATCAAAAGGGGGCTTACATTTAATTAGATAAGTCAATAGTCAAATTCATTTTCAATAAAAAAATATAAACCTGTAAGTGAGGACCAACCATTTAATATTTTTATATTAATATGATTTTTAACGATCTTAATTGGACTAAATGTCTTTACAATCTCACTGTAAAGGTTCTTGTAGCCTGGAGCAGTGGTTATTGATAAATCTAAATGAATTGTTCTTTTGTTGTCAAGCCACTATTGCATGCGACTGATCAGGTGGAAGGAAGGATACTAATCATTCTAATGCTCTCAAGCTTACACATACTAATCTGTGGGCTTCAAAAATTCACCACCGACCTCTTGATTAAGAGAGTTTGGAATGAGTGTCGGTGAAATTTTCAGAAGACAGATGGAATAGTAGATAAGACACTACCCAGAGATTTTGCCCTTATTTTGTGAGGACTTTAAATCTAGTTCAGTTTCCTATAGGCGCAAGCACCTATAGTTAATTACCCCTCCCAATGTTGAGAGATAAATTTCAATTAAGGCTAATCATTAGATCACTAAATGCATAACATATAGTAGCAGATATAGAGTTTTGAAATTTAAATTTATGAAATTCATCATCATTTAACTTAAAGTGGATGGTTGGGGGAATGATGACACACCTGATCAAGATCCCATAGTTTCGTCATCCCGGTCTGTCGTGGTCTCTAGTCAACTTAGTTAGAGAAGACAGTCGACCCAATCTTACTGAAGGATCCTTGTTAGCAGCCATGTGTTGTCATCCAAGGAGGCCTTGTAAACCTAAGGTGATGTTTGTCTAAGGAGTCAAGTTTAAGTCCACCTTAGCTAATAGAGAGCTTTTTGCCCTATCAAGTGCTCCTTATTATTCACAATTCAAAGGATAGAGCCATCGGGGAGCATACAAGCTATAATTGTGACCGTAATATATTAGTGTCATTTGGTGGCGTCCACCAAGTCAGAAGACTTTGGTCGTAACTACATCATATGTGGAACTTACTAGCCAAACCATGCAGTCAGAGGACACGGTCCACGTCCTTATTGGCATGATATTGATTGAGAGTGAGTATAGAAATACATTTAACTTGACATTGGCTCCTTTGTGAGCTAGAGTTTTCTTAATTTGTCACCTTCAACAAACAATTGCAGAAGATAGATTAATTGAATTTTGCTTTAAGTTTTGGATATTGAATTTCATTTAAGCATTTAAAGCTTGATGATATATTAGATTTCACATATGGATTGATATTTAATTTAGATTAATTTGATTTGAGCTTGCAAGCATATTTTGATGAAAGTATTCCCTCCGGTTGAACTCTCCAATCAACACAACCATTATTGAGGTTTTGAATGATTTAAATATTCACACTATAATTTGATAAATTAATATATATTTTTAAATTTAACCCCTCTGATCAAAATCTATAATCAGTACAATCATCAATGGGGTAGACCTTGTCAACTTTGCTCATTTGGTACCGAGGATCGGGTCAATGATTAGAACTTGTTATTGCATTCATCATCTTAAAATAGAGAGACTATAATTTTAAATATGAAATTTATCTATTAAAATTATTGATGGTCAAATGAAAATGTATAAATCAAATTCTCTTCTTCATGATTGAGCATTTGATTTAGAATCAATCTTGTCAACTCCTATTTTGCAAGGAGGATTGGATTGATTAAGTAAGACTTACGACTTCACCATATAGATAAAGCAGCCCAATGCGATCTATTTTTAATTTTATTGAATTTCATTAAACTTGTAGAATTTGCATGTTTTACAAGGCAATTGAGGCTAAGCTCAAGATGTTTCTCGTGAAATATGTAAATCGCTTGAAAGTACTTGCACACTTCTTTGATGTATTATTTTTCAATATATTTCATTATGTGATATGCATGTATGAATCACCTCATTATTTGCACAAATCCCAAGATAGAAATTAGAAGTTTGACTAGCTCATGATACATGCATGAATGATTTCATTTTGAAATAGTGGATTCTCCATATGCATTTGAACACAAGTCTTTAACATAAGATTTGCATTGAGATTCATTCAAATAATTCACTTTATGGTTAGCATAAGCTTCGAGGCATCAAACTTAGGTACATGTCCATTTAAATATGGGATGCCTCGTAGTTCATGTCATATGTTTTGAATTATTAACGCTTGTTTTAACACAAAGAACTCATATTATCAAGTTATTTTGAGATTTGAGCAAGCCTTTCTTAAATGATTTGCATGCATTATTTACAAACAAGTACTCAAATGTCTTGTAAACTATCTTATAGATCACTTTTGGAGTGAGTTCAATCTCCTCATCATAGATCTAGGACTCTTATAGACACTAAGAATTCCTTAGTCTTTAGACACTTCTAGTGATTAGGTGAACACTTAACCTGAGCCTAAAGACTTAGAAGGGTTAGTCATAGAAGTAGGCTATGCCTTAGGGACTTAGGGAGATTTATCTATCCTATGGACTAAACTCAATACATGTTCTCCTTCTCAAACCAAACCCCAAATTCAAATCCAAAATCAAATTTCCAAAATTACAATCAATCTCAAACTCAAATCCAAATTCAATTCCAAATGATTGAAACCCAAGATCAAATCCAAGCTCCAAATCCCTCCTAAACCATGTGATCCATTCTCATAAGCTTAGCCAAAATCCCATTCAAATCATGCTAGAATCAATTGGTTTTCTCATAAATCAATTATATATTCAATCATCTTCACAAATATAAACTAAATTTATATTCAAATGATCAAAACTAAATCAAACTAAATCAAATCAAGTTAAGACCCTTTCTAAGACATATGGATATACCTCCATGAGCCTAGCCAAATCTTAATCCACATCAACCCAAAATCATTTGATTTTCTTATGAATCAATTATATATTCAATCATATTCACAAATATAAATGAATCCCACATTCCAGTGATCAAAATTAAGTCAAACTAAATCAAATTTTGTTCTAAGCCCTTTGGACCTACCTCCATGAGCTTAGTCAAATTTGCATTCGAATTAAGTAAAATTCAATTGATTTTCTTACAAATCATTTATTCTTTCAATTATCTTACCAAATATAAATAAAATATACATTCAAGTTGCCAAAAATAAATCCAAAATCAAATTAAAACCCAATATAAACCCTTTGAGCTAATTCATTGGACTTGGACAAATCCTATCTAAATGAAGATAAAATCAATGGATTTTCTTTGAATCAATCATTCCTTCAACCATATAACCAAATATAAATGAAATCTACAATCATCAAGCCAAATTGAAATCAACCGAAGTTAAGCTCAACTTAGCCCTTTTGACTAGAAAATTTCAAATGAACTAAAACCTATCATAATCCAAATTGATTGCAGTTGAATTTTTATTTTAATCTTAAACTCATATATAAATTCAACTAAACCTTAATAAAGTCAAAACCAAGCCAATTGACTCATTTAGCTTCACTTGATCCAAAGTGGCATAAAGAACCCATTTGAACCAAGTTCTAATCCAGCCCAAATTGGATTGAACCAAGCCTATCCAAACCTCATACCATGATCATTGATCACCCTAGGATGATCAATTGCCTTAAATTAGGTCAAACCAAGTCAACTTCATCAATTGACCATGTCAACCCTTTAACCCATATAAATCCAAACTAGCCAAAACCTACCCTACACCAAATCAATTGAAACCATGACTTCACACCAACCTATGATCAATGATTGAACATAACTTGACCATCAATTGAGCCAAAGCAAACCCAATTTATAATTTAACCCAAGTTGGCCCAAATTGACCTAAAAGGCCAAAATAGGTCAAATCATGATCTAGCCTAAATTGATTGCAACCAATAGCTTAAGTTCATTCCAAATTGATTATTGAACTTTAGCAAAGCCATAATAGAGCCTAGTTTGACTAATTGGACCCAATTGACAACTTAGCCCAAATTGACCTAATGGGTCAAATTGACCTAAAACCAAATTAAATTCAAATTGATTCAAACTAAAGCCTACAATCCTATCCAATTGATCAATTGAACATAAACCAACACCTAACCAAAGCCAAATTAATCAATTTGATCAAATTGGCCAACTTGACCTATTTGACCCATATGAATCCAAATGAGCCAAAATCAAACCTAGGCCAAATTGATTGAAACCACTTGAACCAAAACACTTAAAATCATCATTTTAATTTAACCCAAGCTTTAGTTTGACCCAATTTGACTAATTGATCAACCTAACACAACATAGCCCAATTTGACCTATAAGGGTGAAATTGAGCCAAACCCCTTTGAACTAACCCATGACACCTTGGGAGCTGACCTAACCTGACCCAAAATCACTTAGGATTAGTCAAAAACTAGCCTGAACCAAATTGGACTCAAACCCAAGGCAAATCTTCCTTGAATTTTCCTACCCACATGGGATTTTGCCCAAATTGGCAAAGTCCACTCTCTCTTTTTCTTTGGCACCCATCAAACACCCTATTGACCTCTCTTTTAGAGTGAGTCTTCAATATCCTCATCATAGATCTAGGACTCTTATAGAAACTAAAAGCTCCTTACCCCAAGAAACTTCTAGTGATCACTTAACCTAAGCTCAAGACTTAGAAGGGTTAATCAAGATTAGGCCATGCTTTAAGGAAGCATCCACCCTATAGCCTAAGCCTAACCCATATGCACATTCTCAAATACAATCCAAATTCAAATATAAAATCAAACCTTAAATCCAAATCCAAATTCGAAATCCAAATCTAAATTCCAGAATATTTGATTGAAATCCATGATCAAACTCAAATTCAGAACCCTTCATAAGCCCTTTGATTTCATCTTATGGACTTAGCCTTAGCCAAATTCAAATCAATCCCAATTGATTTGATTTTCTAAAATATCAATTCAATCCTTTAATCAAACTATCAAATTTCAATTCAAATCCAACTCCAAATGATTCAATCCCATGATCAAATTCAAGTCCAAAATTCTTCATAAACCTTATGATTGAATTCCATAGACTAAGCCAAATCTCCACCTAATTCAACCCAAATTTGATTGATCCCTTCATGAATCATTTAGATCTTCATTTATATTCACAAATATAAATTAAATATAAACCTAAATTACCAAAACCAAACCAAACTAAATCCAAATCCAATCAAGACCCATCTTAAGCCATATGGACCCACCTCCATGAGCTTGACCAAATCCCATTCAAATCAATCCAAAATCAGTTTCTATAAATCAATTATTTATCCATTTATATTCACAAATATAAATGAACCCCACCTCTCAATGATAAAATCAAACTAAATCAATTTTCTCTTTTCCCTTTCGACCTACCTCCATGAGTTTAGTCAAATTTGCTTCCAAATCTCTCTAAGCTCAAGTGATTTTCTTATGAATTATTTATATCTTCATTTATACTCACAAATATAAATGAAATATAAATTCAAATAGCCAAAACCAATCCAAAATCAAACTAAAATCCTATTTATACCCTTTAAACCAATTTCTTGGACTTAACCAAAATCCACCTAAATCAAGTCAAAACTAATAGATTTTCTCTTGCATCAATCATTCCTTCAATCATTTATCCAAATATAAATGAAACCTACAACCATGAAACCAAAGTCAAGTAAACCCAAGTCAAGCTCAAGTTATCATTTTTGACTTGAAAATTCCAAATGAACTAAAGCCTATTATAGCTCTAATTGATTGCAGTTGGATTTATATTTCAATCCTAGCCTCATATATAAACCCAACTAAACTTGAATCAAGCTAAGACCAAGCCAATTGACCCACTTAGGCTCACTTGACTCAAAGTGGCTTAAAGGACCTTTTTGAGCCAAGTTCTAATCCAACCCAAATTGTATTGAACGAAGCCTATCCATGCCTCATATCATGATCAACAATCACCCTAGAGTGATCAATTACCTTGAATTGGGTCAAACCAAGTCAACTTGATCATTTGCCAAGTCAACCCTTAGCCTATATGAAACCCAAACTAGCCAAAACCCACCATACACCAAATCAATTGAAACCATTGATTCACACCAACTCATGATCAATGATTGAACATGATTTGACCCTCAGTAGAGCCAAACTAAGCCTAATTGGCCATTTGACCCAAGTTGATGCAAATTGGCCTAAAAGGATAAAATGGGTCAATTCATGTTCCAACCCTAATTGATTGCAACCAATGGCTCAAGTTCATTACAAATTCATCCTTGACCTTGACAAAAGCTATAATTGAGCTCAATTTGACCAATTGGTCAACTTGACCATATCTAACCTAAATTGACCTAAAGGGTCAAGCTAGCCAAAATCTAAATTAAATCCAAATTGATTCAAACCAAAGTTTATAATCATTTTCAACTAACCAATTGAACATGAATCAACACTTAACCCAACCCAATTTGGTTAATTTGGTTAAATTGGTCAACTTGATCCATTTGACCCATTTGATTCCAAATAAGCCAAAATCAAACTTAGTACAAATTAATTAAAACCACTTGAACCAAAACTCTTCAAATCATCATTTGAACCTAACCCAAGCCTTAGTTTGACCCAATTTGACCAATTGGTCAACCTAACCCAACATGACCCAATATTAACCCATTTGACCAAATGAAGCTAAAACCCATGAAAAAAACCCATGACCCATTAGGTTGATCAAACCTGACCCAAACCCATCTTAGGTCAACCTAAAGTCAACCTAAAAGCCAAGTGAGCCAAATCCAAGCCATTTCCCATTGGCCAAGCCCTCTTTACATAAGATTCACCCATAAATGGTAAAGTCCACTCTCCCATCACATGGCAACCATCACCCCATTTGGGGTCTGACCTAACCTCCTAGCCCATCCTAAGTGGGCTAAGACTTGCCATGGACCAAAGGGAGCAACCATTAGATCCAAGGAAAGGGATCAAACCATATGAAGCCTTGAGCCACCTCCCACTCCTTTCTCCAACCAAAACAAGCCACGTGGACATGATGCCGACCACTCCGGCACCCTGGCGGTGGCTGGCTGGCTGAAAAATGGGAGATAATCCCGTCTATCCACCTCAACAAATTGAGGGATATACCCCCTTAGTTCAAACCAGATTTTACATACATTCAATTTGTCTAAGCTCCCAAGAGTGAAACGAAACGCCCTAGCACTCAGAGCTTCTCCAACTCCTCCTCACTTTGAATTTTTTTTTCCTCCCGTGCACAGCCGAAATAGGGTAGCTCAATCATGATCCAAACTTCTTTCTCTCTCAACCAAAATTCAATTCCTCTTACACACACCTTCCACATACCTCATCAAAGCTACCCAAACCATTTCCCGAGCATCAAATCGATCGGAGGCTAGACTTCGATCAAAGGTGAAGCTCCAAAGCACCATTCTTAGCCAATCTAGTAATCCACTTAGAACTGATCCAATTGCTGCTCAATCGAGATTCGTCTCAACTAGAAGAAGCTTTCTTAAGCACACGAATCTCTGATCTTTGTTCGTACAAAGGTGTGGATTGATTTTGGAGTGAATCTAAGCCCGGGTGAGCTCGGATCAAGTGATCCATGGCAGATGGGCTCTGTCGTTCATCGCTCATAGGAAGAGAGATCACGGGCTATTCGTTCAATGTGATTAGAATGAACGGCTCTAATCAAATCATGCTAGATTCATCATGTGATCCCTCCTTAACCATGGATTTGATCGTGATCGTCCGATCTTAAATTGGATGGGCCACAAGAAAGTACATCCTACCGCCATCCGAGTCAGTCACAGATGTGACAACTTAAATAGCCAATCTAGTGGTGCCACATAGAAAGCGCGCCATGTGGTGGCGGCGGGATTAAGGCTTAATTTGGTTATTTAATTAGTTTTTAAGCTTGAAACTTTCATAATTCATAACTAAATGTAAAAAATTCCAAAAATTTGAACAGTAATTTTGAGGGGAATCCATTAAAATTATCCTTAACTAAATTTGAACAGTAACTTTGGCTTAATTAAGATTTAATCAAAAATTTAATTAACCTAATTACTCCTAATTAATCCTAATTGGTTTCAAATTTTTGAGGTTGCTTAGGGGATGACTTCTGACTCCCCCATTTTTCTTGGAATTTGTTGGATGATTAATTGGGAAATTGATTGATTAAGTCGTAATTACCTTCCTAACTTAATTATGAGTTAATTAAGCTTGTGAATAGTAAATTAACTATTCAATTGGACTCATTTGACATTGATTATAGCAGGGGAGTTTAAGAAATGTGATTGGGGCCTTTTCCCTAGTCTTTTCCCTAAGTTCCCTTTACTTCTCTAGAGAAACTAATTAGGAATTAATTAATGAATTAATTACTTGATTAGCTCAATTAAATTTTAAAATGGATCTGGATCTAGTTAATTCATGGGTAGGTCATTAGGTGTTTAATAGCCAAAAGTGGTTTAATGAAATTATGGTTAACTTACATGTGTGAGAAAATCATAAAAGTAATTAAGTAAGTTTCTTAAGCTTAATTAATCAATGATTGTGAGCTAATTGTATTATGCCCCTTTCATTTTATATGAACATCGCTATTTACTTTTCAATTCATTGGCATGTTTCATTAGCTCATAATCATTTGATTAATTTCCTTAAGGTAACATACGCAAGGGTTTAATTAATTGATTTAATTCATACCTTAATCTAATTAATCTATAAAATCAATCTAATTTTCCATTAAATTAATTTAACTCACATATACTGGGAATGGGATTAAGATTAGCAAACCTCTTTCTCTCATCTCCTAAATGAAATCAAACATGAAATTAAAAGTGGATTTAAGAAGTTTTGGTTTATTTTAAATATGATTGTCCTTATGGATTAATTGGATTGAATGAAATCATTTGCTTTTGGCTCTTTATTTCTTTCCAATCATATTACATGTTATATGTCACTTGTAATCATGCATTCATCTTTTTTTAAAAATCAATTAAATGAATTGATTTATTTTATGTCAGGCTTGCATGTGTTGACTTAAATTAAAAAATATGTGTCGCAATTATCACTATTAAATTAAAATTATTTTTAAAAACATATAAATCAATTTTAATATATGGAGTGGTGATAATTATAAGTATTCATGAGCTTACATATTCCTATGGTTTATAATATGTGATATAGAGTTCTCTTTGTTTATCCTATATAGATTTACATGAAGTTGGAATATTAACAAATGTATAGTTCATTTGAAAAGGACAGAATATTTGTTTGGATTCATTCTTATGTGCCTCTTTGTTGGAACTTAGATAGAACTTTAGCTCATATATATAAATAATTCAATTAAATCAAATACAAATTTTGCATGATTTTTCTATTATTGTAGTTATTTGTACATTCATGTGTAATTAAGAATAGTAGGTATATCTAGTCCGGATATTCCGGGGACAGAAGGATTAAAGTAGCCCCAATGAGGTCTTTACGTCTCTCCCCTGGTTTAACAATGGAGAGATATCCACTTTAAACTTTTATACGCTTGTATGTACACTTAGCTAATGAATGAAAATCTTCATTTAATTAAACCAAATACAACTTTCGCATGATTTTTTCCATTCTTGTAATTATTTGTACATTCATGTGTATTTAAGAATAGTGGGTATATTTAGTATGGACATTCTGAGGATGCAAGGCTTTAAGTAACCCCAAGGAGGTCTTTACCTCATTCCCCTAGTTTAACAATGGTGATGTATCCGCTTAAGACTCTTATATACTTGTATGTACATTTAACTAATGAATAAAAAATACTAATTTTCTATTAAAAAAGACATGCATTCATATTTGTTAAAGTGGTTGAATTGATCATGTGGTTTAAAGTACTCTTTCTTATGTTCATGTGTATAAACTTACATATGTTTGAGTGTAATGGGCATATAGTTTAGACTTCCCGAGAATACGAGACTTTAGCTAGCCCCAAGGAGGTCATCTGATTACCTGACTTCCATGGTAAACAATGACATGTACCTATTTAATTTCATTCCTAAGTACTTTTATATAAGAATTTAGATAGAGCTTTAAATTAATATGATAAAATGATTCAATCAACTGAAATATCTAAATTCTAAATGTATATGCTTACATTCGTCATTCAAGTGTGCTAAGACATATTGTATGTGTATGTATACTTAGGATTTAGTCACATGCATGTTACATATGATGGAAGGAAATAAATCAACATGTGTCATGTGATAATAATTCATTCCAATTAATCTTAATATTCCTCTCTTATTGGATTTGATTATTTAAAGCAAACCCAAACTTAGGATTAATTAAAATATTTAAAAAGCCATTCACTAAAGAGAATTGATTAATAAATATGCTTTAAAAATGACTTAAGGTAGGGATGAAAGAGAGTGATCCTCTCTTTTATTCTCTTTATAACACTTAGTTGATTAAGTGTAAGTCAAATGGAATAAAAGAAAATATTAAGTAAAATTCTCAAATCAATTAAGCCCCTTAAAGTAAAATTAACCTTTTATGATTAAACATTCTTTCATAGTTAGAGAATTATAACTAAGCTTAGTTAAGACATACCACACAAGCCTTAATATACAAACTTTAAAATTAAGTCACCACTTATAGTCTTATGTTTGGACGGTGCATGGGATGATGTATGTTTGGTTTTATGATGTATTATTTTAGATTGGATGTTAGGGTGTATGTTTCGTAGACTGGATTTAGGCCATGATTAGCCTAATCATATTTTATGCTGAGGTTTGTACTTAAGAGGTGCTTAAAATAAATATAAATGCTCTTTTTATAAGTTGCTTAACCTCTAAGCATAATCCAAATGAGGTCAGGTGTGCTTGGTTGCACATGTCCAGGGTGCTAAGTCCAAATTATTCATTTAACTGCTTGGGTTGTATGGTGTGTTTAGCTAACACTTGTCTTGCAGGTATAGTTAGATTTACTTTTCTAATTTTTAATGTAATTTTGTATTAAAAATTAGAATTAGTGCTATAGGTGATTATGATGAGCAGTGGCTAGAAGGCTCTGTCCTGGGAGGCCCTATGATGCCTTTGAAGTGAAGTAAGCCCAGCCAAATCAAAATGAAGGAATGAGGCATGAAGAATAAAGATAGAAGATCCCAATAGCATTTATTCATATGTAAATTGTAATTATTATTTCATATACCAGGTTGTATAAGGGTGGAGCTCGGCTACCCTTTTCTCTTTTTCAGGTTGTACGATACCAACCTTTTATTCTTTTGCGTTAGATTTATAAAATTGATTGATGTTTTGTTTAAAATTTCATAATAGAAATGGCAAGCCTGTTCATAATTTTTCTATGAATGATGATTTAATGTGTGGCCTGGATCCGATTAGGCTCTTAGGAATAAATTAGTTTTTTACCCAACTACAATTCATAATTAAAGTTTTAAATAACTCATAATCTCACATAAAGCCTAGGTATTAAATCAAGATACTTAAAAGATTTAGCAACCCTTTACTTGAATGTTGTATGTCACATCATACATACCATCTTGAATCACTTTTGCAAAATGAGGGCTCCGTCTTTACACATACAAGCTTGACTTGTGAGAGCAACTCCTACTGATGGAGCTCACCCTCTTCTCTTTTGATTTAGCCCATAACTCATTTCAACATGCATTTAGGCATAAAAAAATCCTATGGCCTTTATAAAATGAAGAGTTAAAATCAAATAAAAAATGGAAATATTTGCATTAGACTAAGTCATTGCTCATACCACTCATGCTCTAATCTCTTAGAGAGTGGGTTTAAGGACTTTAGTTTCTTTCTAAAATAATTATCGAACTATCTTGCAACATCATATGACTTGGCCACATGATTTTAAAGCATAGGAGGAGTTAGCTGGATACACTCTAGATGATTAGAAGTCCATCAATCAGGTGGATTACTCTCTTTTGTAGAGGTAAACCATATGCTCATCTTTACTTAAATTTAGGTCGTGTTTTGGCTTCTGCTAAAGCTCCCTAGATTTAGGATCTGATGTACCTATCTCCTTCAAGATAGAGGCATAAATCCTCACCTCTTAGATATTTTTACAACCTTGTGTTAGTGAATTATAAGCCCTAGCAATCTAATAAAATTGAACTCAAACAAATAATTCTCTTCAATTTTAAACATATAAAACCCAACTATAAGATAGGTTGGAATGCTCACTAGGTTTCCTATTATCATGAGCATTCCCTACCATTCATTTTGGCTTCGATAACAAGTCTCTCCTTTGATCTATTCTAATTGATTTTCCAAATATAACCAATTTATCGATAATCTTACCCTTTAAATCTTTGGAGATAATAATTTTCTACTTTAATTAAGAGTATTCTTAAGAAATTCACCTTCTTTAGGATGTAATTAACTATAGGGGCTTGCCCTCATGGGAACTTTATATTTTAGTTTAATATAAACCCTGCTTTATTCATCCATGTAAAGTAGGGGAAAAATCTCTTGTACATTCAAGACCCATCATGCCTTAGGAGTCTTTATTAAGTAATTAGGTCCATTGAAGGGTGATGTCCCTATCTCTGAGATAGTATATCATACCTCAATGTCATACCCGATCACTTCAATAAGTACACCCTCATATCTGTATGGTGTCCTCCATACTATCTTAAAAATAAACATCATAGATTTTTCTAGCGACTCCGCTGGGGAAAGTTCCTTTCTCCATTTCTAGTAGACAATTATTATCTCCAAGCATCGATAGTGAACTTGTAGTTTATTTTAGTTAGAGACTACCTTTCTTTCCATTGAACTTAGCTTATTACATCCTTAAGTAAAGCTAGCCAACATCCTTTAGCTTTTAGGACCTCATTACATGTAGGTCTTGAAACTCCTATTGGGTCCCCCAATAAAAGATAAAATTAACTAATGAAAGGAGATGACTAAAAATTTAGAACCTCTTTACCACTGGCTTGGTGAGGCAAGGTTCATCTTATACTCAAGAAAATAACCTCTTTTGCAAAATAACACTTTTCAAAATTCACATAATAAAAAAATTGCATGAAATTTATAAGAAGTTTTCAAAAAGCACAAAATTCATATGACCAAACCTCATTTAATGATTCCTACAACTATTACATGGAGGTTCTTTTCAAAACCAAAATCATTTTTAAGATTTCTTTTTCAAAAAGCACATTTTTGAAAATAGATATATCCATTTAACATACCCAAATTTATTGAATGAAGACTCTATTTTCAAATGAAATCATGACATAAAACTAAACTCCACTTATCATATCCCACATATGCTAGAAGTTGGAGTTTCCCTCTTTTCAAAAGCAAAAAAAAAAAAAAAAACACACACACACACACACACACACAGAAGATCAAGGCATATTTGAACTCCCATTTGATGTACCAAAATTTGTCAAATGAGAGCTCCCTTTCTTTGGAAAATAAATTGAATTCTATTTAACATACCCACATTTGTTACATAAAATTCCTTTTTCCAAAGTCTTGAAAATCAAAATACATTTGGACTCCATTTGACATACCGAAATTTGTCAAATGAGAGTCACATTTAAAAAACACAAAAATAATTTGAACTCTGTTTAACATAACTAAATTTGTTAAATAGATTCCTCTCTTTCAAAACCACAACATATTTAAACTCTATTTGATATACCATATTTGTCAAATAAGAGTTCCCCTCTTTTTCAAGAAGAGAAATCAAATCAATACATATTCAACATATTTGGATCCTACTTAACATAATATTTTATTAAGTAGAGCCTGGTTTTCAAATCAACACAAAGCAAACACACTTGGCTCTTACTTAACATACCAAATTTGTTAAGTAAGAGCCTCATTTTTAAATCATAACACACTTGGCTTCTACTTAACATACCAAATTTGTTAAGTAAGAGCATCTTTTTCAAATCAACACATATCAAATATATTTGGCCTCTACTTAACATACCAAATTTGTTAGTAAGAAGCCCCACTTTCAAACCAAATCAACATATATCACACACATAACAATCATCACAAACAAAAAAGTTTTCACAAAATTTTTGAACATATAATTGAAAACCTTTAGCATACCTAAATTTGCTAAGTAAAAGTTTTTCAAATCAAACTTTCAAACAAGACATACAACATATATATATCTCCAAAGTACCTCTAAATATTTGAACCCCGCTCAACCTACTTAAATTGGTTGAGTTTGGGTTCCAAATCCAAATCATATGGCAAAGTCTCTCCTCTAATTATCAAAAATCTCTCTAAAAATCCAATGAACCCCACTTAGCATACATAAATTTCTTAAGTGTGGGTTCAAATTCTAAATTTAGCATAAAAGTCAATGATTGAAGATAAAATATCAAAGCAAAGGTCTTACTCAGTTATATTTTAACAAATGCAGTGATTCCAGCACAGTCAGTCTTCTCTATTTTCAATCAGTATAGTTATTATGGCTTCAGGCAAGTTTATTTTCTCCTTCCCTCTAGTGTGGATCTAGCCTTGGATCAGGCCAATCACACCATGACTGCCGCCACACATTTGATTCACTTTGGCCACAATTTTGAGGGAGTCTAAATTACTTGTGAGGGGACAATCCTCATTACTATTAGCAGGGAGGGGGTGGTGGGACAAATGCCACTCATCTACTTTGATATTACATCTAACTCTGAGTTCCCCTCACTAAAGGAAGGCTATCATGGTTCTCACACCCTGATTAGTGTTAGTATTAGTACTAGTTGCTTTAGTGCTTGCTCAGTCAATTGCCCCTATCGTAGGTCCAGCGAGAGCTACTACCTCCTCTTTGGTCACCCTAAAGGGGAAGGCTATCTTGGCCTTCAAGATAGTCTCTCCTACCTTCAAGGTAGGTTCTAATTCTCACTCTGCTTGGCTCACCCACACTTGGTGCCATAACAAAAATAGGAAGATCAAGGGGGATCACGAGCAAGCAGCTAGGGAGCTCGATGCTGCCTCCCATGTCACTAAGGAGGGTTCTCCTTGTAATACCTCTCTACTTTTGAGTGGTAGTAAGTTTTACCCTCCCAACCTTAGATGGAGAGGAGGACTACAGGAGGATCGTTGCATTGCCTCCACCATTAAGACTCTAAGAGGTACCGGCTAGGGAGCGTAGGAGGCCCTATGTCAGTCTTAGGACTGTTCTTCACCAGGTTGGCAGAGCTTACGAATGCTCAGAGCCCGATACATTGCTTGATCTGAGGTCCATGATCCCTAGAAGCTTTAGGGTTCAGAACCATAGGGAGAGAGTTGTGAAGGCTTGAGTATCAGCCGTCGCGGGCAAGAGAGAGAGACGGAGGTATGTCAGGTAGTTGGCAGCCTTCACCTTGATGGATTTTCTTGATTGTTACCCTGTTAGGGCCGAACATTCAGATAGTATTATTCTTATTGGTATAGTTCAACATAGGAGGTGATCTCCAGCTGAGTGGCAGTCAGTGTTTCCATCACACCTCTCCACTCACAGTCCACCATCATCCATTTAGCTTGCAGCACCTACCACTCCTGCCAATCTTTAAAATCCCCCATCTGAGGAAAGACCATCTCCACTGGTGATCCAACTATGGCCTAAGGATCTCACTCCATCCATTCCATCTATTAAGGTGAGATTGAGCTCCCTTGCCGATCCCTTGCCTCAGCTGTGGTTAGGAAGGAGTGGTGACCCAAGGGTGCCGTGGTCACACCACCTCCATAGAAAATAGAGGTAGAGAGGGGAGGGGACATAGACATAGTCCCCATGATAGTTGATCCTCCTAGTGAGGAAGTCCTATCAAGATCCGGTGCATAAAGAGAGATGAGCGGTCCTTAGATAGTCAACAATGAGTGTTCGTGCCGGTCCAGCCAGATATAGTAGACCGATCACTAGAACATATTAGAGAATTACTTTGCCAAGAAAATATGAATTCTCCAAAGCAACCATTTGGATCAGAAGGAGGATAAAGTCTACTTTAATCTCTGGTGAAGATGACATGTTGGATGACACAACTGAGATCCACATGATTGACACACGGGGATCTTTACAGCAGGATCAACTTTGTTAGGAAGGAGCCGTGCTCAAGGAAGGTGACACTTCTCACTCAACTCAGCACCTCCTCCACCAGATAGAAGGATGATCACATTGATAGGATGGAGAAGAAATTTGAGGATTTAATGATAGTGGTCTTAGCATTACATAACTTAACCCAAGTTTTGTAGTCATCTCTTATGGTACCACCGTCCAGAGTTGGTACAAACTTTAGATCGTCCTAGGTGCACCCTCAGAGGATGATGATAGCTTACATAGGACAATTATAGATGGCACCTCCATGCATGAGAAGGACATCAAAACATGGAAGAGTAGCAGTGAGGGAAGTGATGGCGCAAGCTAGGGGGACCTCATCCATTCCAAAGGGTAGACCACATTGGAGGATTCGATGTAGTTCAATATCCCAAGGGTTTTGTGTTACCTTCCTTCAAGATCTTTGATGGCAGTGGGAACCTGCATCAATATGTTGCACACTTTAGAGTCTGCTGCTACAACACTAGTGGTAGTTAAGCACTCTTATTCAGACTTTTTGTCAGCTGCCTAACAGGGGTTGCATTTGATTGGTACACCAAACTACCTAACAGTTCAGTGAGAAATTTTGTTGAGTTGGAGCACCTCTTCATCAAGAGTTTTGCTAGAGCTCAAAAAAGAGTGACTGTAGGTGACCTTGTTGTAGCGTAGTAAATTCCCAATGATTCCCTTGTTGATTATATTCTCAGGCGACGCAACCTGAGCCTAAAATACGAGTCACAGCTGTCCAAACAACATGCCATTGAGATTCTTCTCAAGAATATTCATGGCTCGGTCACCTTCATGCTTAAGGGCTTTACCATTAAGAAATTTGAGAAGCTAATGAACAAGGCGGCTAGCCTATAAGAGGAAGCCAAATAGTTTCCCTTTCCCGACCAATCATCTTGGCCCAAGCCGCAGAAGGTGTTCGAGAAGAAGCCATGGACAATTGTGTCAGTGGATAAAGGGAAGCAGCTAGCTAGAGTCTAGTATGAAGACCTCGAACTCAACAGCCTACTTTGCCACCTCCTCTGCCACCACCTCGACTGTCATATCAACCGCCCACCACCACAACAACTATTCCCACCACCTCAACAACTTAACCAGAAGCGGTACTCATACCCACTACTAGGTAGCTATTACCCACCTACTCTTACCGATAGATTGAATATCCATATTCATTCAATAGGAGATAGTTATGAAAATCTTTAAGAATCTCTTAAAGAAACTTGACTTTTAGTTACTAGAGCCCAAGAGGTCAAGAAAGTGGGCAAGAGTGATGATCCTAATTATTACCCCTACCATTGTATGATTAGTCATGTTATAAAAGATTGTATTACTTTAAAGGATTATCTTGAGCATAGCTACAAGTCAGGAGTGTAGTTATCCCCAAGAAATATCTATTAGAACAACCATCCAATTATATTAAAGTAATTCTTGGGGAAACTTGCATTCCTCTTAAGACAAAAGAAGGTTGGGATATTGCCTTATCTTGAACCTCTAAGAAAGTAATTTCAAAGAACAAGAAACTCTCTTTATAGGTTTCTGAGGAAGCTCAAATCTCCAACATCAAGGAAGGTTTGCAAGTTGCCAAAGACAACTAGAAGAAGGTGACAGCCCAGCAGAACAACAACAGAACTCACCATACTTGCCTGAGATAGTTTAGTAGACAACCACCGTCTAAATCTAGAACTCCATTCACAATTGCAGCTACTTCTTCTTCTCTAGCTCCTCTTCTATCATCAGGAGGATTGTATCAGCGGACAAAGGCATTAAATCCTTAATCTACTTGCTTTATTGGATTTCTATCATGTACCTCCACCAAAAAAGAAATCAATGAAGAAAAGTAAATTTTACTTACATCTTGTCCACTTTTGATACTCTTGATTTTATTCCTATTGAAAACTCTCAAAGTCTAGAAAATAATAATAGCTATAGTAATTCTGATCTCGCTCTTTTTTTGATTTACAATCAAACTTTTTTTGATAAATCAATTGGGTTCATTTCTCAAGATTGACTTGGAGTCAATCAACTCTGAGGATCCCAAAGGAGAAGTTGTAGGTATACCTGATGATAAGGTAGAACTTTCCATAAGTTCATCATTTCAAGAAGTCACTGAGGTCAACTAGCATAGTGGAAAAGGTCTACCACATAGGATAGCACCTCAGGATAAGGGTAAACAAGTCATTGGTTTTAGTGGGCAGTTAACCCCTCCACAGGATGGTCCACCTATGGACCAAGTTAAAGTTGATTACATAATGTTCTAGGAATCTTAGAAAGTTGCCAACTAAGTTAAGCATATATGTCACCTTGTCTTATCCAAAGAGATGAGGGAATCTCTAATCAAGGCTCTACTTGATCCAAAATATGCTTAGCTCAGCTGACTGCTTTTGAAGAGGAGGCACATAGCTCAGAGGACATCTTAGGAGTTACATTTAGTGATGAATACTTGCTTTTAGGGATTACTAAGCACATCTGCTCTCTTTACATTATAGTGGACATTGGCAGATACAGGTTATCAAGAGTTCTACTTGACCAAGCTGCATCAGTCAACATTATGAGTCTAAGAACTCTTGTCTACTTGAGGATTGACATCTCTAAACTCCAAAAAGAGAGAATGATGTTTAGAGGATTCAATGAATAATGTGAGAGGGCCTTAGGCTCCATAGTGCTGCCATTAAAGATAAATCATTGGAAGATGAAGCCAAGTTTCATATCATAGACTCAGATACATCCTTCGATGCTTTTCTTGGGAGTCATGGAATACATGAAAATAACACAGTTCCATCCTCTCTGCATCAATGCATGAAGTTCATGAGAGGTGGGATTGAGTACCGCATCAAAGGAGATCTCAAACTATTCACAGTTCATGAGGTGGGATATATGAGGATGCATATTATTTTCTTCCCCAAAGTCAGCAAGTCCATTCTAGTTAACTTATTCAAGATCCACATGAGGGACAAAAAGAAAGAAAAAGAAAAAAGAAATAGAAAAAGAAAATAAAAAGAAACATAAAAAGAAATTAAAAGGTAATGAGACATGGACTCATGGGAAGATATATAGCCTGAAATTAGATTCTACCCACAGTTCGTTACATCTTTCGAACATATGAGTTGGATGATCTGACCTCCACCGTAGAGGAAGAGGATAGTTAGATGCACGAGGTGGAAAGCCTCCCTATTGGCCACCTAATAGAAAGTATGTCCCATCCACCAGGAGTACACCTGCTATCCACATAGACTTAGAGTCTTGTTCAAAGGATGTGTCTTATGTGGTTAGCACACCAGTCAGCTCTTCTCAGCAACAAATCCCATTTGAGGTGACACTTGAGCAAGATAGTAAAGACCGGGCTCCAAGGCAAAGCATAAATGTATCCAAGTCTACATGTGAAACAATTAGGAATCAGCCGGAACCTTAGCTTTAACCCTACTTGCTTTATAAAAAGTTGAGGGTTTGGTAGTTAAGGAAGCCCCTAAGTTATACAAAAATGTGAAGACTCAGAGGTTCTTTCTAGGAGCATCATCCTTGAGTCAAAAGTTATTATAGAACTTGAGGGCGATTCATATAAATATTTAATACATTTACCTTTGATTAGTACTCATCATGTGTTTTAAATTAATAAAGAAAGAGTTAATCACACATACTTGGTCAAAGCATATGTCAAACTATTTCAAAAGAATATGGAAGAATGAAGACAAAAGCTCTCAATCAAGACCAGGACTAGGCTTTGGTATAGTGGGTCCAATTGATGATGACGATTAATGCTTAGTTATCATAAATCATTTAGAATCTGATATATGTTTTTCAAATTATGCTAACTCATATGAGGAGGTGTGTTTAGAAACTTTAGATACTCCAGATGATTTTGAAGTCAAAGATGCATCACCAGAGTTCAAAGAGGAGATTTGATCAACCATTGACGAGCTCAAAGAAATCAACTTAGGAACTGATGATAATCCACCCTCGACATACATTAGTTCTTTATTGAATGATACAAAAACTAATTACTTAGTTAGGTTGTTGACTAAGTTTAAGGACTGCTTCGTATAGAGTTAGGAAGAGATGCCCAGTTTATCTCCTGACGTAGTAGTTCACAAACTAATAATAGAGCCTAGAGCTAGCCCTATCAAGTAAGCTCCTAGACACATGCAATTAGACATTGAGCAATAGGTCATTTTTGAAGTCAAAAAAATTGATCAATGCTGGTTTTATCAGATAAGAAAAATATCCTACCTGGTTGGCCAATGTCATCCCAGTTAAAAAGAAGAATGGCCAAACTCATATTTATGTCGATTTTAGGATTCTGAATAAGGTACACCTAAAAGATAAATTTCCACTACCAATACTAGAATTGATGGTGGATATTTCCTCATCTCATGTAGTCTTCTCTGTCATGGATGACTCATCTGGTTATAACTCAGATCTTCTATGAACTCATTCATCATCTAGTCCAGTGTTATGTCGATGATCTTGTAGTTAAGAGTAAAAAAAAAAGGAAGACCATCTCTTTGACTTGAGAGTAGTTTTTGAACGGTTAAGGTAATTTAACCTTAAAATGAATCACTTAAAGTGTGCATTCAGAGTAGCTTCAGGGAAATTCATAGGGTTTATGGTCCAATACTAGGGAATTGAAATAGATCTAGCAAAGATCAAGACAATATTATAAATGCCACCCCTAAAAGTCTAACTCAACTCAGATCATTCTAAGGGCGGTTGGCATATCTAAGATACTTCATATCCAACCTATCAGGAAGATGCCAACCATTCTCAACACTTATCAAAAAGGATGCTAAGTTCAAGTGGGATGACAAGTATCATCTTGCCTTTAAAGACATCAAGCATTACCTGATGATGCCACTAATTCTAGCAGCCCCTATCTTGGGCAAGCCATTGTTACTATACACTGCATTAGATGACTCCCTTGGTGCTTTGTTAGCCAAGCTAATGATAAAGGGAAAGAGAATGCTCCCTACTACCTCAGTCGTTGTCTAATCCTCGCTAAGGCTAACTATCCACCTATTGAAAAGCACTGCTTAGCTTTAATATTCACATTCCAAAAGCTATGACATTACATGCTCTCTTATAAGGTGAACTTGATCTTTAGGATCCACCCACTATAATAACTCATGACACGATCATTATCTGGATGATTGGCACATTGGTCCATGATTTTGTTGCAATTTGATATCACTTTCATACCCCTCTGTGCGATGATAAGATAAGCACTATCAGACTTCTTACCAAAACACCCACTTCATGTTAATTCCTTGCTTAGTGATGACCTCCCCGATGAACAAATCATGAACTTAGAGAATACTAGCATTCACCATTTGGAGATGTATTTTGATGGTGTGGCTTTCTCAAAGGGGAGAATAACCAAGATCTACTATCCCAGGAAAGGCAGGGGTAGGAATAGTTCTCCTAACTCTCGACCATGATGTGATGAGATTTTCATATCATCTGTCCAATCCATGTACCAATAATGAAGCCAAATATGAGGCTATGATTGCCGATGGATTTAGCCATTACGCTATACATCCAAAACATCAACATCTTCGGGGATTCTCAGTTAGTTATCAACCAAATTATTGGGTCCGACAAGATTTTAAAGCCTAAGCTCCATCACTACCGCAAGTACACTATGGAGTTGTTGGCCAAAATCCTAGAGATTACCATTTACAAGATTCCTCGAGGAGAAAACACCATAGTAGATGCTTTAACCAAGCTCACTAAGGAGTTGACATATCTAGAAGATGAGCCCATAGCAAAAAGGGTCCAAAATATACAAGTCTTATCCTTTATTGACGCTGAACTTATCAAGAGACTCTCTTTGAAGGTGAGATTATCGTTGCAAAAGGATGATGAGTTAGACTAAAGGCAACAATTCATGGATTATATAAATATAGTCAAACTACCCAAGAGAAGTTCCTAGAACATCAGGTGAAGTAGAGAGCACTTTCCTATGCTCTCGTGGATGGCACCTTGTACCGGTGGTCCTTCGATCATATGTGGTCACCCTGTTTGGACAAACATGAAGCCTGAAAGATTATGACTGAGGTACACTCAGGTTTATGTAGATCGAAGATGAAAGCTAAGATTAAGAGACTAGGATATTACTGGTCATTGATCACAGACTGTATGGACATAGCTAGGAGATGCCACCAGTGTCAGGTGAACGGTGTGGTCCTACACCAGCCACCCAACATTTTACACCTTACATTGGTCTCATGGCCATTTGAGTGTTGGGGGTACTGACATAATGGGTTCGATCGATCCTCCTTCTTCCAAGGGTCATCATCTAGATTCCACCGACTACTTTTCTAAGTTGGCGGAGACAATCCCACTCAAAGAGGTCACAGCTCAGCATGTGCTCTAATTTTTCACAAATTATATCATAATAAGTTTGGGGTGCCTCGATAAATTATATCCGATAATGGTATTGCATTCAAGAGCACCAAAATTAATAGGTTTGCCTGAAGACACATCATAGATTAGAGATATTCTACCATCTACTACCTAAGGGCAAATGACTTAGCAAAAGCCTTCAACAAAACTGTCATCCGGATATTAAAGAAGACACTCAACGATAACAAGCGACAGTGGCATGAGTAGTTAGTTGAAGCCTTGTGGGCTTACCACACTACATACAAAACTCCAACTCAATCTACCCCTTTCACCTTAGTGTGTGGGTCTAAAGCCATTCTAATATTAGAAGTCCAACTTCCATCCCTAAGGATAGTTGTGGGTGGTAAGATCACAATAGAACTATGGTGAAATATTTCTGCCTTCATCTATCTTTTGAAGAGAGGGATAAATGAAAATAAAAATATATAACTTTTTGGGATGCCATGTAGATCCTGCAGATATTCTTATTAGAGTGATCGGGTATGACGTTGAGAAGAGGTGAATTATCTTGAAAGATAGAAGTCACCACCCTACAATGGACCTAAGCACCTCAATACGGACTCTTAAGGACTATGAGTCTTCAGAATGTACCAGAGATTCTACCCCTACTTTACATGAAAAAGTAAAGTAAGGTTTATTTTAAACCAGGTTTGTTAAGTTCCCTATGAGGTAAGCCCTTATAGTTAATTACATCTTAAGGAATGAGATTCTTTAAGAATACTCTCGATTAAGGTAAATGATCATTGTCTCCAAAGGTTTTGAAGGTAAGACTATCAATAAATTTGTTTATTTTGGAAGATCAAAGGGGTTGATCAAAGGGAGAGAGTTATTATCAAAGCCAAAGGAAGATAAGTAGAAGATGCTCACTATGCTTGAAACTAGAGCATCTCAAACTATATTATGGTTGGGTTTACATTTTTGAAATTTGAAAAGGATTTATTTGTTTGAGTTGGATTTTTATTAGAAATTTAGGGCTTATAATTCCATGATGCAAGGTCATGGGAATGCTTATGAGGTGAGGATTTATGCTCATAGCCTCAAAGAGAAATAGTAATCTCAGAGCCTAAATCTAGAGAGCTTTGGCAAGGGCCAAGACATGACCTAAATCTAAGGCAAAAATGGGCATATGATTTACCTCCACAAGAGAGGATAAACCACCCGATTGTTAGACTTACAACCGCCTCGGGGTGGCTGGCAACTAACTCCTCCTATGGTTTTAAATATATGTAGGCATGTCTTATACTTTATGCAAGATAGCTAGGCTGTTATTTATTTAGAAAGAGACTAAGTCCTTAAACACACTCAAACTAGATCATGAAGGACATGATTAATGACTTAAATTTGATGCAAATTTTCATATATTTTATTTTCATTTTGGACAAGTCATTTGACACAGGCTTCAAGATTTTTTATGCATAATGCATGAGAAATTATATTATGGGCCAAAATCAATAAGATGGAGGTGTGTTTTCACCATGGATTTCAAAGGTCAAGCCAAGTTCTCTAGCACAGGTGGAAGCTCTCCAAATCAAGACCGAATCAATATGCTTTTTATGCATGATGTGGGAAAGAAAAGGTAACATTCAGCTAAAGAGTTGCTAATTCTTTTATCTTGATTATAGCCTAAGCTTTAGGTGAGGTTATGAGTTATTTCTTTTAAATTCTAAGTTGTTTAATTTGGTAAAAGATTTATTTTTCCTAAGAGTCTAATCATCATCCAGGCCATACATCAGAGCAAGGAAGAAACTAGAAAAACATGTCATTCCTAATGCACAAGCTAAACAAACATTAAACATTTTATAAGCAAAAGAATAAGAGGCCAAGTATGGTCAGGCACCACCGCATAAATCAAAAAATAAATTGGGTGCCAAGCTCTACCCTTATACAACCCGGATTACAAATGAATTACTTACAATTAAGCATGAATTCATATTATGGGGTCTTCATTCTTCTTTTCTTCTTCTTCTTTTCTTCTTTCTTCTTTTAGATGGTTGGAATGTGGATACTCAAAGGCTTTACATGGTACATAAGATGTGATCTTATAATGAATGCTCATTCTAATCCCCCATAACAATCATTCCAAAATCTAATTAAAAGTTCATGAAAAGGGAAAAAGTAAATCTAACTAAAACCTGCGAAATAGAGATTAACTAAACAAATCACACAAATCTCCAAGCAATAAGCATATATTGGACTTAGCACCCCACACATAGGTAATTATGTCCACCCATCCTATTGGATTATGCTTAGGGATATAAGCACCCTGCACAATAAAGTAGTTATATTTTTATTGCAGCACCCCTTAAGCACAATCTCTTACAGAAGATGATGATTAGACTAAATTATCCTTTCATTCATTCTATGCACATGCACCCTAATCATCCAGACTAAAATATCACATTATAAAATAAAAGCAAACATCAAATCATGCACCACCCTAACATAAGACAAGAAGTGGTGACTCAGGCTAATATGCGTGTTTTAAAAGGTTTATGTGTTGTGCTTAGCTAGGCTTTAAGATTTAGATTTTTTAAGTATGAAAATGTTCAACTTAGAGGATTGTTTCAATTTAAGTTGTTTTGTAGATTTGAGTTAATTTTATTTGATAATTTGATTTGATTTGAATGAACCTACTTAATTACTAAGTGTTGTAATGAAAGAAAAGAGAAGAGAACTTCTCTATCCTCTCTACCTTAAGTGATTTCTAAGGTAGATTCATTAATGATTTTTTTTGTTTAGTGAATATTTTCTTATGTGTTTTAATTAATCATAAGTTTAGATTTTTCCTAAACAAACTTATTCAAAAAGAAAGGTATTTTAAGATTAAGTAAAGTCAATTACTATCACAAAACACAATATTTTATTTCTTTCCCACATGTGTATCATGCACATGAATGAATCCTAAGCATATCTATACATGTGATGCAAGTATTTAGCAAACCTTAATAATGAATGTTAAGAGAGGTTGCTTAAGGAAATTTGGAATGTTTCATGTATAAGTAGAAGAGAGTGATTCTTTTATCCATTTTTCATATGCACATTTACAAGTATTAAATACATAAGTGAGTATAATGCCATTATTAACACTAGGGGTGTAAGGTACGAGACTTACTTAAGACTACTTAAAGCCTCACAACCTCGAAGTTATCCAGACTAATATACCACTTTTCTTACATACATGTTCTTGTACAAAAAGAAATGCATGAAAAGAGAACGCTAAGAGAGGTTTCTTAAGGAAATTTGGAATGTTTCATGTATGTATGATTTTTTTAAGTAGAAGAGAGTGATTCTTTTATCTATTTTTCATATCACATTTAAAACTATAAAAGATATATGGTGCCATTACTAGGGGTGTAAAAGACCTAAGAACCCATTATCTCACAACCATGAAATGCATATCATGTTTATTTCTTTGATTTGGTTCTTTATTTTATATATGTGATGTGGAATTCCTCCTTAAGTCATGACCTAGGAGTGTATAGGAATGGATTTCAAACAAGTGTTATGTCCTTTTAAAATGGACTATGCACTTTGCAAATCCTTTGCAATCCTATGTTAAGAAAGAGAGGGAAAATCACATTACACATTTTACACTATTCACATGCAAGCTCATAAGTACTTATAGATAGCATACTTTTCATTTGTAATGTTTGGTTTTTAAGTTTTGAAAATAGTTTTGGATTTAGTAGTGATAATAGCCATTTATATCTTACTTTAGCCAAAACATGCAATTTGACATAAAGAAAACATTTCATTTTTTTATTTGATTTTTCAAAAGACATGAATGCATGATTTTCATATGACACACATTTAGCATGCTAGGAAAGAGATAAAGTGATGCAAGCATGTAATTTCATTCAATCTAATTAATTCCTAAAGTGAATCAAAATTGATTTAAGGAAAGTTTGATTTTGTTTTGAGTTCGATTTGAATTTAGGAAATGTGAGAAGGTTTGCTGGTCCTAATCCCATTTCCCATGTGTAAGTTAATTTTGGTTTAACGAGAAGGTAATTAAGTTGATTTTATGGTTTAGTTAGGTTATGGTATGAATTAAATGAATTAATTAAACTTTACCTATATCACCTTAAGTTAATTGATTAAACAATTATGAGGTAATATGATATGCACCCACATGAAAAGTAAATTTACAATGCTCCTAAGAAATGAAAGAGGCCTAATGTAATTAGCTCATAAATGATTAATTAATTAAGCTTAAGGAGCTCAACTAATTACTCTTATAGTTTTCTCACACATGTGAGCTAACCATAATTTCAAAGAGCTACCCAAGATTAGATTCATTAAGTTTCCAGATTAATTTATAATTTTATCAAGTTAATTAAGTAGGTCATTAGTGGATTAGCCTTTAATTAAATTTAGATTAAGGAAGGAAAGGGGTTTAGGGAATGACTTGGGGAAAATACTCCAAACCAAATCCATAAACCTCCTATTCACTTAAAAAAGTTTAATTAACTTAATCAAGGAATTAAGTCAATGTTCACATGTTTAATTAAGTTTAATTACATTAAGAGAGTGATTAGGGGTAAATTAAATAATTTCCTGATTAACTCATTAATAAATTCCAAGAAAATTAGGGGAGGCAGAAGTCATCCCACTAAACATGCTTGAGAAGTTTGGAATTAATTAATGGAGTCATTAGGAAGTAATTAGGATTATTAAATTTTTAAATAAATCATAATTAAAAATAATCTACTATTCGAATTCAATTAGAAATAATTTTATTGGATTCTCCTCTGAATTATCTTTAAGATGAACTTGAGTTTGTATTTTTTTGATTTTTCTACAATTAGTTATGAATTTAAAAAGTTTCAGTTGATTTAAGTAATTTTATGAAGTTTGTTAATTTATTTTATTAAAATAAATCATTTGACACTCAAAATTCAATATATTCTAATCCAAAGGTCATTTTGACTTGAAATTTTAATGGTATGTGTATTTTAACTTCAGTTTTAATCTCTGAAAATTTCAACTTAATCTAACATGTATTACTGGTTTAATTAATGAAATTTGATTTTTACTAAAACTTAAATTAAGCTCAAAATATTCAATAAAACTTGGGGATTTTGGGTGTGTTGGATTCCTCTTGGAAAGATAAATCCAACGAGCCCTTGCTTGTAATTTTTCAATAAGTATTTTTTATGAATTTTTAAAGTTTTAGGTGATTTAAATAATTTTTTAAATAAATAAATAAAATCTGATTTTCTTGCTTAATACGGCGATTGGACATGCGTATATAACGACGCCACACATGCGCCGCATGATTGGTGTGCGATGCCATGTCAGCACAGACGAGTGGAAAATGCGCTAGCATTGCCAGAGCGATACATGGTTTGCTCTGGACCATCCAGAAATCGACAAGTGAGATCACGGATCCAGAGGCTGACGCGAATCGACGCGACCGAAGTCGATCGTGCAAAACCATGGGAATGAATCGCCTAGAATGCATCCGATGATTTGGGATCTGATCAACGCACGATCTATCATCCGCGAATCACATGACGGATGCTTGAGCTACCATGGCAAGAATGAAAATCAAATGATTTTTTTAAAAAAAATGAGAAATCTAATTGAAAACGTGTCTAAATGGACTCATTTTCGCATCGATTCACACCAGAAAACTTTAATTCTAATTGGGATGATATAAACTGAAAATGTAGGATTATCTAAGATAAATTCCTAAAAATTGCATAAATAAATGTCACAAGTGAAGGATCCTAAGGCCGACTATGGTTTTTGAAAGTTAATTCAACGGGATGATTTCTAGCAATGGTGATGACCTGAGCACGCTGTTGAGTGAGGGAAGAAGCCTTAGAATGAGCTTGGATCTTCGTCTTCACATCGTAATGAAGTTACACCGGTAATCGCCATTTCCTCACAAAAATCCACTTAGTCTTGGAGTATTTCTCTCCAAAATAAGGTGGGGGTGATTGCTAATGGGTTTGGAAGCTCTAGGAGGAGGAGAATGAGAGGAATGGATGATTGCTTCAGCCTCTAATTCCATGGAATCAAAAGCAAACAAAAATATCCTTTGTTTTGAATTTTGGCTCCAAAGAATTGTCATTTGGCTTGAGGTGGTTGGGAATGGAATATAATCATCCTAGGTGGCTTCCTTTAGTTGGCTAAGGCATGGAAAGTGGCTGGCATGAAGGATAAATGGGTGTCCTAGCTAAGGGGAGGTGAGAGTCCTTCATGCCAAGTATTCCAATGGGAGAGCTGAGGTGATTTTACCTCCCCATGAGTCATGGCTGCCCGAACTACTCCCTGGGTCAGAAAATCAGTGTCCTTGGTGCCTATGTAGACCAATTGATGAGTGCCAAGTGGCCAAGGAAGAGAAATGACCACTTGAGTAAGTATCTTTTCTCATGGGATGCGCTTGACCCAAGGGCAAAGTGGTCATTTGGTATTAAATTTGATTTGAACAGATTTGAAATGAGTCAAAAGTAAGTTGGATCAAATTTCATGTCATTTGAAGTTGATTTGGTTTAATTTGGATTAATTTGACCCATTTGGGTCAAATTTGGTCAAAATGGGTTAGGTTGACCAATTGGTCAAATTAGATCAAACCAAGAGTTCGCTCAAGTTCAAATGATCATTTGGGTTGTATTGGTTCAATTGGTTCTAATCAATTTGATTTAATTTGGATTTTGGCCAATTTGATCCTTTAGGTCAATTTGGGCTAAGTTGACCAATTTGACTCAATTGACCAAACTTGGCTTGAATCATGGCTTGGTTTGGGTTTGGTTGATCATTTGGAATGTGTTGTAAGCTTTGGTTTCAATTAATTTTGGTTTGAATTGATTTTAGCTTGATTTGACCTTTTTGGTCAAGTTGGGTTCATGGTCAATTGGGCTAGGTTGTGTCTAGTTGGCCAATTGGTCAAATTAGGTTTAATTGAACTTTGATCGAGTTCAATAATCAATTTGGAATGAACTTGAGCCATTGGTTTCAATCAATTTAGTTTGAGTACTAAATTTGGGTTCATAAGGGTTAATTTTGGTCAACGGATAGTTGACTTGGTTTGATCTAATTCATGATAATTGATTAACCTATGATGATCAACAAACATGACATGAAGTTTGGATTGGCTTAACTCACTTTGATTTGAATTGAATTATTTTGATTCATGTAGGTCAAATGGCCACTTTGGGTCAAGTGAGTTGGGTGGGGTTTGATCAAAGCTTGACTCTAGTTTGGTTGAACTCACATATGGACTTGTGATGGAAATATAAATCCATTTGCACGTGATTTGAAGTCAAATAGGTTTTAATTCATTTGACAATTTCAAGTCAAAAGGGTGAATATGAGTTTGACTTGGGTTAGCTTGATTTTGATTTGATGACTGAAATTTGTGTTTATATCTAAATTCATGATTGAAGGATTGATTGAATCATGAAGAAAAATTAATGGTTTGGCTTGATTTGAGTTTAATTTGGCTAAGTTTATGAATTTGATTTGAAAGGCTTAGGTTAGGTTTTGGTTGAATTTAAGTTTGAGTTTTGAATTTGGTTTTGATATTTAAATTTATATTTGTGAATATAAATGAGAATATAAATAAGTTATGTGAAAATTTTCTTGAATTTGAATTGATTTGGATTTGATTTGAGCTAAGTCCATAAGATAGAATCAAAGGGCTTAGGAAATATTTTTGGAATTTGAATTTGGTTATGGATTTCAATTATTTGGAATTGATTCATGATTTAAGAAAATCCATTGAAATTGGTTCAAGGTTTGATTCAAAGTTGAAGTTGATATGAGTTTGGATTCAATCAATCAAGTTAGAATTGATTTGAGTTTGGAGTTTTGACTTGGAAGAAGGAAGTGAGGAATTTGGTCCAAGCTATGTGGTAAGTTTTCCTAACACCCCAAGGCATGATTATTCTATGGCTAACTCTTCTAAGTCTTGTAGTTAGATTAAGTGTCCACCTAATCACTAGATGTGTCTTAAGACTAAGGAAAACTTAAAGTCTAAGAGAAGTCCTATGTCTTAGATGGAGGGGTTGAGAGCTCATTCCAAAAATGAGGTCAACAAGAACATAATGCCTTGCGGTTAGAAGAGCTCGAAGGTTTAGAGAAGAGACGCCTAGGTCGGGTAACATCTATCTTGCCGATGATAGACTATCCTGATGATCATTTTCATCTAAGAAGATGTAAGTCTACAAGCCTTCTTCTTAGATTGATCATCACACACCGATGGGCACCTTAGGTTGGTTGGTTCTCATTATGCTGATAGCGACCCACCCGATAGATACACCATCATGACATATGTAAGTTTACAAGCTTTCTCCTTGAGTTGGTCACCATACACCTATAAGCTTTCTCCTTGATCCATTGAGGCTGATCAAACCCAACCCAAATCCATCTTGGGTTAGCCTAAAGTCAGCCCAAAAGCCAAGTGAGCCAATTCAAGCCATTGCCCATTGGTCAAGCCCTCTTTATATAGGATTCCACACATAAATGGCAAAATCCTCTCTCCCACAAAAATGAAAACCCTCACTCACCCCATTTGGGGTCTAACCTAACCTCTTAGCCCACCTAAAGTGGGCTAGGACTTGTCATAGACCAAAGGGAGGTGAGTTAACTCACCTCCTTACAAACTGAGCAACCATTAGATCCAAGGAAGGAGATCAGACCATACGAAGCCATGAGCCACCTCCCACTCCTTCCTCTAACCAAGATGAGTGGACATGATGGAAACCACTTTGGTGCCCTGGCAGTAGCTGGTCCATCCACCTCAGCAAATTGAGGGATATACCCTAAATTCAAATCGAATTTCACATGCATTCAATTCATCTGAGCTCCCAAGTGTGAAACAAAATGCCTTAGAACTCCTCAGAGCTTCCCCAAGGCCTCCTTTATTCAAATTTTTTCTCCTTTCGTGCGCAGCTAAAATAGGGGAGCTCAATCTCGATCCAAACTTCTTCCTCTCTCAACCAAACTTCAATTCTTCTTGCACACACCTTTCACATACCTCATCGAAGCTGCCCAAACTATTTTTTGAGCTTCAAATCGACCGGTGGCTAGACTTCAATCAAAGATAAAGTCTAAAGCACCGTTATTGGCCAATCGATCAATCCACTAGGAACTGGTCCAATTACGCTCAATAGGACTTTGTCTCAAATAGATGAAGCTTCCTCAAGTGCACGAACCACCGGTCTTAACTCTGGTGAGATAAATCCATTGAAACCTTAGAAATAGGAAATTGTTCATGGACCTTTGTGAAGAAAATTCAGATGTGTGCCCATCCTAACCATTAGATCTTTGTGGATCTCTCACACGAAGGTGTGGGTTGATTTTGGACTGAATCCGAGCTCGGGTGAGCTCGGATCAGCGATCCATGGTCGATGGGCTCTATCATTTATCTTGAATAGGAAGAGAGATCACGGGCCATTCATTCCAATGTTTAGAACAAACGAATTTGATCAAATCACACTAGATCCATTTCTTGATCCCTTGTTAATCACGAGTTTGATCGTGTGCTGTCTGATCTTAGAACGGACGACCGCATGAAACCACATCATGTCGCTATCTGAGTCACTTATAGATGTGATAACTTAAATAGCCAATACCATGGCGCCACATGAAAATCTCGTCGCATCAACGCGCCATGTGACATTGGCAGGATTAATGCTTAATTAGGTTATTTAATTAGTTTTTAAGGCTAAAACATCCATAATTCAAACTAACTATAGAAAAATCCAAATAATGTAAATAATGGCATATTTTAAATGTATTTTAGAGGGGAATCCATTAAATTTATCCTTAATTAATTTTAAATAGTAATTTTGGCTTAATTAGGCTTTGATTGAAAATATAATTAATTTAATTAATCCTTAATTAATCACCTAATTTTTTCAAATTTTTGAGGTTTAGGGGGATGACCTGCCTCCCCATTTTTCCTAGAATTTATTGGATGTTTAATTATTGAAAGTGAATGATTAAGCCTTAATTATGTTTCTAACTTAATTAAGGGTTAATTAAGCATGTGAATAGTAAATTAACTAATCAATTGGACTCAATTGGAACTACAATTAGGGGAGTTCAAGGAATGTGATTGGGGCATTTGCCCTAGTCTTTTCCCTAAGTTCCCTTTACTTTTTAAGAGAAGCTAATTATAATTAATTAGCTAATTAATTACTTAATTAGCTTAGTTAAATTTTAAAATGGATCTGGATCAAATTAATTCATGGGTAGGTCTTTAGGTGTTTAATAGCCTAAAGAGGTTTAGTGAAATTATGGTTAGCTTGCATGTGTGAGAAAATTATAAAAGTAATTAAGTTCCTTAAGCTTAATTAATCAATGATTGTGAGCTAATTGTATTAGGCCCCTTTCATTTCATAGAAGCATTGCTATTTACTTTTCAATTCATTAGCATGTTTCATTAGCTCATACTCATTTAATTAATTACCTTAAGGTAACATAGGCAAGGATTTAATTAATTGCTTAATTCATACTTTAACTTAATTAATCCATAAAATTAATCTAATTACTTTTCATTAAATCAAATTAACTAATACATATAGGGAATGAGATTAGGATTAGCAAACCTCTTTCTCTCATCTCTAAATCAAATCAAACATGAAATTAAAAGTGACTTTAAGAAGTTGGGTTTATTTTAAATAATCTTATTTATATTATGATTGTCCTTAGGGATTAATTAGATTGAATGAAATCATGTGCTTATGTCCTTTTATTTCTTTTCAATTATATTAAATGTTGTATGTCACTTATAATTATGCATTCATCTTTTTCAAAAATCAATTAAATGAAATGATTTATTTTATGTCAAGTTTGCATGTGTTGACTTAAATTAAGAATATGTGTGACTATTATCACTATTAAATTAAAATTATTTTTAAAAGCATATAAATCAATTATAATATATGAAGTGGTGACAATTATAAATATTCATAAGCTTGCATGTGCCTATGGTTTAGAATATGTGATATGGAGTTCTTTCTTTATCATATATAGATTTACATGAAGTTTGAATATTAACAAGTTTATAGTTCATTTGAAATGGACACAACATTTGTTTGGATTCATTCTATGTGCCTCTATGTTAGAATTTAGATAGAACTTTAGCTCATATATATAACTAATGAAATTAAGTCAAATATAACTTTTGCATGATTTTTCCATTATTTTAGTTATTTGTACATTCATGAGTATTTAATAATAGTTGGTATATCTAGTTTGGACATTTTGAGGATACAAGGCTTTAAGTAACCCTAAGGAGGTCTTTACCTCACTCCCCTGGTTTAACAATGGTGAAGTAGCTGCTTAAAACTTTTATACGCTTGTATGTGCACTTAGCTAATGAATGAAAATCTTCATTCAATTAAATCAAATACAACTTTTGCATGATTTTTCCATTATTGTAGTTATTTGTACATTCATGTAAATTTAAGAATAGTGGTTATATCTAGTCTGAACATTATGGGATGCAAGGCTTTAAGTAGCCCTAAGGAGGTCTTTACCTCATTCCCCTAGTTTTATAATAGCAAAGTATCTGCTTAAGACTCTTATAAACTTGTATGTCATATAATTAATGAATGAAAATTCCATTTTTCTATTAAAAAGACATGCATTCATATTTGTTCAAGAGATTGAATTCATCATGTGGTTTATAGTCCTCTTTCTTATGTTCATGTGTATAAACTTACATATGTCTGAGTGTAATGGGTATATAGTTTGGACATCCCAGGAATATGAGGCTTTAGCTAGCCCCATGAAGGTCATCTAATTACCTCACTTCCCTGGTTAATAATGACACATACCTATTTAACTTCATTCATATGTACTTTTATTAGAATTTAGATAGAGCTTTAAATTAATATGATAAAATGATTCAATGAAATGTATATGCTTACATCCATCATTTAAGTGTGCTAAGATATTTTGTATGTGTAGGTATACTTAAGATTTAGTCACATACATGTTACATATGATGGGAGGAAATAAATGAACATGTGTCATATGATAGTAATTCATTCCAATTAATCTTAAGATGCCTCTCTTATTGAATATGGTTATTTAAAGCAAACCCAAACTTAGGATTAATTAAAATATTTATTTTCATTCACTAAAGATAATTAATTAATCAATATGCTTTAGAAATGACTTAAGGTAGGGATGAAAGAGAGTGATCCTCTCTTTTTTTTTCTCTTTATAACACTTAGTTGATTAAGTTTAAGTCAACTGGAACTAAAGAAAATACCAAGTAAAATTATAAAATCAATTAAGCCACTTAAGGTGAAATCAACCTCTTATGATTAAACATCCTTTCATACTTAGAGAATTATAACAAAGCTTAGTTAAGGCATACCACACAAGCCTTAATATACACACTTTATAATTAAATCACCACTTCTAAGGTTATGTTAGGATGGTGCATGGGGTGATGTATGCTCAATTTTATGATGTATTATTTTAGACTAGATGTTTGGGTGTATGTTTCATAGATTGGATGTTAGGCCATGATTAGTATAATCATATTTTCTACATGGGATTGTGCTTAAGGGGTGCTTAAAATAAATATAAATGCACTCTTCTATAAGTTGCTTAACCCCTAAGCATAATCCAAATTAGGATAGGTGAGCTTGGTTTCCCATGTGCAGGATGCTAAGTCCAAATTATTCATATAATTGCTTGATTGTATGGTGTGTTTAGCTAACACTTATCTTGCAGGTGTAGTTAGATTTACTTTCTATTTTTTGATGTAATTTGGTATTAATAATTAGGATTAGTGCTATGGGGATTATGATGAACAGTGGCTAGAAGGCTTTATCTTGGGAGGCCATTGTGATTCCTTTGAAATGAAGTAAGCCCATCCAAATCAAAATGAAGGAATGAGGCATGAAGAATAAAGATAAGAAGACCCCCATAGCATTTATTCATTTGTAAATTGTAATTATTATTTAATATATCAAGGTGTATAAGTGTAGATCTCGGCTACCCATTTCTCTTTTTCTGGTTGTACGGCAGTACCTGACTGCACCAGTCTTTTATTATTATGTATTAGAATTTTAAAGTTGATTGATGTTTTGTTTAAAATTTCATAATACAAAATGGCATGCCTTTTCATAGTTTCTTTATGAATGATGATTTAATGTGTGGTCTATCTGATTAGGCTCTTAAAAAAAAATTTTACCCAACTACTACTTATAATTAAAGTTTTAAATAACTCATAACCTCACATAAAGGCTAGGCATTAAATTAAGATAATTAAAAATTTAGCAACCTCTTAGTTGAATGTTGTATGTCTCACATCATACAGACCATCTTGAATCACTTTTACAAAATGAGGGCCTCGTCCTTACACATATGGGAATTACTTGACCTATGAGAGCAACTCCTACTAACGGAGCTTCACCCTCTTCTATTTTGATTTAGTCCATAACTCATTTCAACATGAATTTAAGCATACAAAAATCCTTTGGCCTTTATCAAAATGAAGAGTCAAAATCAAATAAAAATTGAAAAGATTTGCATTAGACTAAGTTATTACTCATACTACTCATGATCTAGTCTCTTAGGGAGTGGGTTTAAGGACTTTAGTTTCTTTCTAAAATAATAACCTAACTATCTTGCAACATCATATGGCTTGACCACATAGTTTTAAAGTGTAGGAGGAGTTAGCTGGTTGCCACTCCAGGTGGTTATAAGTCCAACAGTCAGGTGGATTACTCTCTCTTATGGAGGTAAACCATATACCCATATTCGCTTAGATTTAGGTCATGTTTTGGCTTATGCCAAAGCTCTAGATTTAGGATCCAGGTAACTATTTATTTTATGCTACAAGCAAAATCCTCACTCTTAGGCATTTTCACAACCTTGTGTTGGTGGATTATAAGCCCTAGCAATCTAATAAAATTCAACTTAAATAAATAATACTTATCAATTTCAAACATATAAAAGTCAACCATAGGATAGGCTGGAATGCTAATTAGGTTTCATAGTATCATGTGCATTCCCTACTTATTTTTTTTTGGCTTCGATTATAAGTCTCTCCTTTTGATCTATCCAATTGATTTTCCAAATATAGCTAATTTATCGATAAATTTATCCTTGAAATCTTTAGAGATAATAATCATCTACTTTAATCGAGAGTATTCCTAAGAATTTCACCTTCCTTAAGATTTAATTAACTATGGGGACTTTCCCCCATAAGGAACTTCAGAACCCAATTATGGGATCCGAAAATTCATGCCCAACCTCTCAATGAAATATGAGTATAGATTTAGTGACGAACTGAAATTTTCAGAAGGAAGATGATTATTCATAGTGGATAAATAAGGCACTACCCAAAGATTTCACCCTCATTTGGTGAGGACTTTAGATATGGTTTCAGGTTTTCTATAAGCACAAGCACCTATAGTTAATTACACCTCCCCAATCAATGAGAGAGAACTTTTGATTACGACCAATTATAGGTTGCTAATTGCTTAGCATATAGTAGCAAGAATTCAAATTTAAAATTTAATCAAATTCATCATTTTTTAAGCTTGAAGCATATGGTTGGGGAATGAAGATGCCCAATCAAGATCCCATTAGTCCATCATCACGGGCTATCATGATCCCTGGTCCACTTAGTCAGAGGAGGTGGTTGACCCAACTTGATCGAAGGATCCTTATTAGTAGCCATGGGTTTGCGTTCAAGGAGACCTTGTAAACCAGGGTTGATACTTTTCAAAGGGGACAATCTTAAGTCCACTCTAGCTAACAATGAGTTATATGCCCTATTCAGTATACCCTATGATCCACAACTCATAGAAAACCATTAGGGAATATACATTCTATAGCCATGTCCATAATTTAGTAGAGCTTACTGGCAAAACTACCTGGTTAGAGGGCTCTGGTTGTAATCACTTCATATGTGGAGTCTACTGGCTAAACCACACGAGGACACAGACCACGTCCTTACTGGTGTAGAACATTTTGAGTGTGAATATAACAACATACATAATATGACATTAGCTCCTTTGTGAGCTTGGGTTAACATTAAATTTATCACCCCCGATAAATAATTACGGAAGGCAGATGGATGAATTTTTTATTTAGATTTTTAATTAATGAATTTCATTTAAGCATTTTTTTTATTTTTGTCAGAACCTTCTTGAATATTTGATAGTTGATTGATATTTCACTTAACATTGAAGATTTTAGGAAATCTTGATAATAATGAACCTCTTCGATTGATATTCTTGATCAACACAACCATCATCAGGGTAAAACTTGTCAACTCTACTCTTTGTTCATAGAGGATCTGGTCTATAACTTTGAAATCTCATTATATCATATTAGATCTTGTCAACTCTGCTCCTATAGGAGGAGGATTGGATTGATGGAATGAAGTCTGTAATTGTATTTTAAGAGTTTTGAAATTAAATATATGAATTTTTAAACATAAAATGGCCTTATTAACACTATTAAAGGCTTTATGAAAGTAGTAAGAGTACGTTTAGTGTGATCAACTTGAGAATATTATTTATATTAATTTTCATGTACAACTTATTGAGATTGATCACTTATTTTTATTTATTGAAAAGAATCAACCTTATCGACTCTAGTCCCTATGGGAGGGAGAATCAATTATTGAAATATGACTTAAACATTAATCACATGAATGTGTTGATTCACTAAAATACATACATAAGTATATAATTATAATATTAAAATTTAAAAATATGCTGAGGCTTGCAAAATGATTGTTTCTCCTTTAAAATAATTGCATAATTTTTAGTGTAAGATATTTAAGTGAATTTAGTTTTTAAACTGCACAGCATCCTCAGACTCTTGAATTTAAACATTCAACACTGTGTGAGGGCTCATGCTAGTATTTAGTAATTTAGATAATTTTATTTCTAAATTATGAGATCAATGTAATATTTTTTTATTTAATCCCAACTTAGCTTGCACAACTTTTTTAGACATTAGAATTTGAACCTTAAATCCTTATATCTCAGCATATGCATACATCTTTAGCTTAGATAATTTCATCTAATTGATGAAATTATTAATTTTGAAAAGAACTATATAATTAAAATGAAAATTTTCTAAATTTTGGATTGAAGGAAGCTTCTTAATTCATGCATAATTTAATTTAGTATTGCCTTCTATCTGCTTGTAAGAATTGCATATTTGGTGGTGAATTACTTTAAATTTTCAAATATTGCCTTCTGCTTGATTGCACTTGAGTATTGTGGGTTCGGTGGCAAATGATTTATGTTGTAATTAAAAATATTACTCACACTTAGCTTGCATATTAAATTTTCTTATTCTCAAATATCATTTGGCATGTAATAGTTAAAGAGATTTCAAATCTTTATAAATTCATTACTTTCAACTTTTATTCTTGCCCAAATGAGTTGATCTTATATCTATAAGTGAACATTGAGTTTATCACAATCCTTTATTTAAATTCTTTGATAAGCCATATAAGTCTATCTTGATCCTTTCAATTTTCATTCAATTTATTCAATATAAGCACAACACATTTCAATCATTCATTGAATGTTGTGTTTATGCTTATTAGTAAGCTATCTTATCCCTTGTGAGCTTCACTTGAATTCAATGATTTTCAAATCTATAAGGATGATAATCTTTTTTATTATTATGGTCATGATTTTATCACCCAATAAAAATGTTATTATTTGTGTTATCAATAAGCTCTTAATTGATTCTCTTGCTCACAAGCGAGTAATTAATTTTTTGAATATGCTCACTTTAGAATCCAATTTGAATTCTTTCATATTTGAGAATTCACCTTCTAATTAGCTTAATGCAAACTCTTAATAGCTTTTGTATAGATCTCCATGTCATGCTTGCATTTGACTTGATATCAAATGTATAATAGTGGTTGTGACATGTTTTACACATGTCATACCATATAAATATTTTCTAAATATTTTGGTTGAATGTGAGCCTTATCAATTTCTATAAATTAGAGGCCATGGTAGCCTATTCACATTCACATTCATATTTTAGGAAAAAAAAGGGGTAAAAGGATTCTTGTCCCAAAGTTCAAGTGTGCATTCAATCTCCTTGCAATTCATTGTAAGCTCTTTTCCTTTTCTTATTATTTCAAAATTTTTTTTGAAATTCAAGTTTATATTTACTTTATGATATTTTACAATTTAACACATTCAAATTTTAGTTTAGATTATTTATTTTCTATGTGATTGATTGTTTGATTTTTTAAGATAAATCTTGATTCCTCTTTTTTTTTTCTAAGTCTAAAATTCAGTCCAAATTTCAGTAGCATTTTGGCATAGGGGGGCTACATCAAAACAATTTTGGCCTGCCCGTCACGCCCTAATGAGTGTTAGTTGGTGTTTTGAAGCACTTGAGTCAATTTTTCATCTCCTTTCACCTTGATGAGCATAATGAGGCCTTTAAATCTGCATAAGAAACAAATACATACACAATCTCCAGACACATATTTACAAATTTCTTTTTTATGACAATATACTTTCCACACTTAAATAATAATAGCTGTGAACTTTGAGAGATGATTGGCTTGACAAGTTCAAGAAGATTTTTTATTTATTTTGTTTTTGGTTTCTTCTTTTTTTTGAAAGATGGGGGAGGGGAGAAAGATAAAGAATAGAAAAGAAATTCCTCTTATTTTGAGATAGAAGTTAATTGATAAGAAGATCGATTGCAACTTTTCACTCGATTTCTATATTGGAGATGCTCATTTGGTGGTTTGTACACGAGTCTAGATGAAGCTTACAATTAAAGGTTGATTAGGTAGACAAGAGAGGAGCAAAAATAAATCTAAAACTAAAATAGATAGAAAAAGGGTAAAAGGGATAGTAGGTCACTTATATACAACACAAGAACTATTTCAAAATCAGGGATGTGGGAAACTATAAGAAGTGAAAATTTGACTAGCAATAGCTAAGGGAGTTGAAAGATCTATAGAGGAGCTTGTTGTTTACTGTAAGTGCATGTGGACTACATGCCATGATTAACAAAGTGTTAAGATGATAAAGTCATGTGTATAGCTAAAGATGTGAGCTCTGTGAAACAGATTAGAAATAGATCTTTCATGAAATAAATAAAAAAAGTGATGCTTGCATTATTTTATTATGCCAAGATGACATAGGAATGGAGAGGGTTGGGAAGGGGATTTGGAAACAAGGTTGATTGGCCATATGAAGTGATAATAGGATGAAGAAGAGGCACCATAGTCAAAACCAAGAGGGACCTTTTGATGGAAGAGTTGCCTCTCTGTCATGGAAGGGGATGTCCAAATTTTGGGGGCTTGCAGCTTTGCTGAGGGAAACAAGAAATCCAAATGAAAAAATAGGAGGGGAAGCCGAGAGTAACCTACCTGATGGTAGAGTTGCCTCACTGCCCTCATTTGCAAAAAGGAGAGATCGGAGAAGGAAGACAAGGCATATGGTTTGAGGGGATGAGAGTGGATGCTTGCAGCTTGCTACTTGAAGGCTGATGGATGAGAGGTCAATTTCAAGTTGGGGAATTCGTGAGGGAGACCAATGAGGGAGATGAATGTAGCTTGAAGGAATACACCAAACAAATGAGAAGAAGCAAGTGAAAATAGAACCAAGGAACCGAGGTGAGGAACAGATGTGAGACTTATGGCTTGAGGGCAATGGAAGGAGAGTGAACACTTGTGGCTTGAAGGTAGACAGACAAGAGTATGCAACAACAACAACAAGCCTTTATCCCACTAAGTGGGGTCGCTACATGAATCCTTCATCTCATTGTGTCCTATTATGTGTCAAATTCTCATTTAATTCAAGTATACTTAGGTATAAGGTCATTTTTTTATACATCTTAACAAAGTATTTTTAAGTCTACCTCTACCTTTCTTAACATAAGGCAAATCTAATGCATCTACTCTCCTAACCAGGTCATTGGACGATCAACACTTTATGTGGCCAAACCATCTAAGGAGACTCTCTCTAATCTTATCTTCCACTGGAGCTACTCCAACTTTTTCTCGAACATACTCATTTCAATTTATCTCCAAGAGTAAAGCCACTCATCCACCCGACATCCTCATCTCTATAACACTTAACTTAGTCTTATGCTTCTTTTTATTGGCCAACATTCTGCACCATAATTCATTACAAGTCTTACCACCATCTTATAAAATTTTCCCTTAAGTTTAAGTGGAACTTTTCAATCACACAATAGGCCAAATGCATTCCTCCATTGCAACCATCCAACTTGAATTCTACTAATAACATCTCCATCTATTTCACCATCATTTTGAACAAGAGAGCCTAAATATCTGAATTGCTCACTCTTATTAATGACTTGTTCACCTAATGTCACAACACTACCGTTAGAACTTCTACAACTAAAATTACACTCCATATATTCAGTTTTAGATCTACTTAAATGAAAACCTTTAAACTCTAAAGTTGACCTCCATAATTCATGTTTCTCTTGGACACCCTCTCTAGTCTTATCAACAAGAAGAATGTCATCTATAAAAAGCATACACCAAGGTACATCTTCCTGTAAATGCCTAGTAAGAACATCCATAACTAAAGTAAAAGGACAAGGGCTTAAAGCTGATCCTTGATGTAATCCAACTGAAATAGGAAAATATTTTGTCAATCCTCCTTGTGTTTGGACACAAGTAATAGCTCTAGTATACATATCCTTAATGACTTGAATATAACCAATATTAACTCCTTTCTTTTCTAGAACTCTCCAAAGAATGTATTTTGAAACTTTATCGTAAGCTTTCTCTAAATCAATAAATATCATATGTAGATCCTCCTTATTTTCTCTATACTTATCCATTAAACCTCTTAACAAATGTATAACATCCATAGTAGATCTACTTGGCGTGAAACCAAACTGATTGTGAGAAACTTTTATATCACATCGTAACCTATGCTTAATTACTCTCTCCCATAATTTTAATGTATGACACATTAACTTAATTCCTCTATTATTTCAACACTCTTGTGCATCGCTTTTATTCTTAAATATAGGAACCAACAAACTCTTTCTCTACTCATCTAACATCTTTTGAGTCTTTAAATAACATTAAAAAGATTTATAAGCCAAGAAATTCCTTGATCTCCTAAACATTTTCACAGTTCTATTGGAATATCATCAGGTCCTATTATTTTTTCACATTTCATTTTCTTTAAAGCATCTCTAACTTTAGATTTACTAATAGACAGACAAGAGTCTGAAGGGTTTTTTTTTATTGAGAGGGTTTGTGAGGGGTCAAGTGAAAATAGAAGAGAGGAATCATTTCAGATTGAGAGTCTGTGCGCATTCGAGTGGATGGGAGATAGAGGAAAAAATAAACTATTTTTTTCTTTTCTGTAGAGTAGAATAGGATATAAAAAAAGAAACAAAAAAAAAGATTTATTTTGTCTTTTGCAAACCTACCAAGGATGGATGCCATGTGGGTGGACATATGAGAGGAATTTGGATTTTATTTTAAAATTCAATTTAATTATTATACATATTCTATAATAAAATTTGCATAGATTTTGTATATATACAATTGATTAATTCATCTCCATTTAGTTTTCAATTTTTTTTTATTTTATTTTATTTTATTTTAAAACTAATATATATATACATATAATATTATTGAAAATAAAGAAAGTATTTTAAATTTTATTTGTCTAATATATGTACATGTAATAAAATATACATAAAAGATATATAATAGTTAAGAATACATATTTAAACTTTAAGATGATAATTTAATTTCAATTTTTAATTAATTTTTTATAATAAAATTAAATATGTAACATTTATTTATATTTATAATATATATATATATATATATATATATACTTAGAGAGTTTTTTTATATTCCAAGAAATGGAATAACAATGAGAGTCAACAAATGCCCCAACAAATATGATACGCGCATGATGCGGATCATATTTGTTGCGAGCTAATTGACCACATAGATTTTTTAGGATGATTTTTTTTATAAATATTTTGCATTTTCTTACTACTTCTTAGTGTAGTTTAGTATTTTTCCTTCTACTTATGCCTTATCATCATGTCACTTGTGCTCTTATATACATTTTCTCTGATCATTTGATAGGAAGATGTTTAGTTAGAGGAGACTCGATGGCTTGTCATCTAGTGAGCCTAGCGAGGAGGCCATTTAGTCAGAGATTGACAAACACGATCCTCATGGAGATGCTGATATCACATATATGATTGAGCAGCATGGTGACATGTTGAAAGGATATGATATTTATCAAGGTTTGTTTGCATGATTCTCTATATTTCCTGTACTTCATATTCTTTTACTTTTGAGGATACTATAGATTGGGTGAATACCATCAAGCTAAAATACGAAGACTATAATCCTCAAGATATCATAGTAGATCAGGTTAGCTGTGGGTATTGTGATATTTTATATCTTGCTACTGATAGTGTTGAGCAGAAAGGAGAGTCTAGATTACTGAGTCATCGTCAGTTGCAATCCAACTCATCAGATTGGATTTGCTAGTGGGTCAGATTTCTACCCTTCCCTGTGGCTATGTTACTTGGGCTAGATACATTTTAGGGGCACACAAAGATACTTTATGGACGTCTAACATATATGAGATGGTTTATGTGTCTATGTTTGATTTTGGTGGCATTTCCCCTGCTTGGGCTCATGGGGTAGTAGAGTTTTGGGATATGAGCTACAACACATGTTGGATAGGCCCGGAGGAGTTGACAATTATACTTTGGGACTTACAGGCTATATCAGACCTCCCAATATTTGGCTACTATTACGAGGAGTGTGTTCTTTTGATAAGGTACTATTCCACCAATGGCCTTCAGTTGATGGTGATCGATGAGGTAGGTTAGCCGTGCCATCCATTTACTTTGATCTTCTGAGCCACTATCACCAGACCTTCATAGCTTATGAGTATCCTAGACATTCACGAACTACACTTTCAATGAGTACATATATTCAAGTTTCTTATAGGAGCACACTCTGTCTGAGGAGTCTGTACTGCTACATGATCCTTTTGGATTGGGAGTGTCAGACAATAGTAGTTTATCTGAGGATGCTGCTGAGCCTTCTTTACTAGTTGGACACACTTCTCCATTTTGTAGGATTTGAGTGAGGGCTTAATTTAGCAAGAATCATAGCTACCTACTTTGTATCTTTGTACTTTTGATTATAGAGAGGTCTATATGCCCAAATGTTCTACTAGTAGCCAATAGAGTTTCATGAGGTGAGTGGATTTCATTAGCTCAATAGTACTAGCTAGAGTTTACAGGGTTTTGGGGTAATTTTTGAGGTAGATTCATTGGATAGGCATGTTATATTGTCTTGGCATTACTTATATGCTTGGATTCACTTTCACATACATGGTGCATTTGCTTATTTTGAGTGCCCACCATAATTTTTAGAGCAAGGATATCCCACAGTTATTCAATTATATGGAGCATCATCTACTTTTGAGAGGGATCAAATATGCCTGTTCTCCTTTGCACATCACTTAGTCAGAGATCAATTTTTGCTAGTCCACCAGCTAGGTACAACTAGTTTGCCACCTGACTTGATAGAGACTGACCTTACTGATGGCTTCCATGAGAGTGGTAGAGCTTCACTACTTTACAATGGATGGATGTTGAGAGTAGCTAAGTACCTTTTATCGCATACATCCAGGTTGGTTGTGTTACAGGTTTGGTCATTATTATTGAGGGCTATTAACCCAATCATGTTGCACGATAGTTCAAATTCTCTCAGTCTACTACTCATGATGGCTGACCATTCATTCTTGAGGTAGTGGATGTCAAGAAGACTTGGACAGTGCCTCTTGAGACACATTATTATGCTGCTTTTGTAGTTTGGCTTCACTTACTGAGACTCGATACTGGTTCTCACTTTTGGATAGCTCCTCTGCATAGTTACACAGGGGTCAGTTATACTCATTTTACCTGGGTATTACTATCTTTCAGTCATATCTTGGAGCATGGAGCGAAGAGACATGAGTGTAGAGTGAGGTCTTTGGGAGTTCCTCGAGGTCAGAGGACCCATCGTCACTCACCATAGTAGGAGACAACAACATTAGAAGTATAATCAATATATATTTTTTTAATATCTTTCTTTTTAATTTGTGATAGGTGTACCAGTTGGTGAGCAGGTCAGACTTGAGGGTACCCCCCTGGTAGAGTGCGATCTAGGATTCTTCTCATAGCTATACTAAGGTTCCTTCACTAGCTCATAGATGTAGGTATAGTCAGCTTGGGAAGCTCGCTCAAGCAGTTGATTGGTCCATGAGTCCACTTCCATGATGATTTTTGACTCTAAATGAGGAGCCACAGGTGTCAGCTAACACTAGATATGCTACTGAGGACTTTGGAGTTGGGCCATCGAGTGTGACTGTCTTTGATACTACCACCTCAAATTTTGCTACTTCTTTTGTGGAGTCACTTTTCCCTACAGAGCCTTACTGTCCATTGCCATGGGGAGACTTTTGAGGTGAGAGATTTTATACCTAATGAAGCTTTTGTCAAGCCAACATATATCCATGGAGCTTACTAGATAGTGAGGGTCACAGAGGATATTGCCACTTATGATGCATCAATTTTGTCAGATTCACCATGTTTAGGAACTTTTTTTATTTTATTTACTTGGTAGTTCTTTACATTTATTACTTTACCTTATACTAATTATTTTTATTTATTTATTGCAGTGCTTGAGGTGGGATATGAGTCTGAGATCTACCACCAATATCCATCTACACTAGATTCACATGACAGGGGTATGCAGGATTACAGCTTGATGTTTTTGAGAGATGTGATTTCTAGACTTACTTTAGGCTCAACAGAATCACTAGATCATTTCACATCATACACAAATAGCAATCTAGATCTTCTAGTTCACACTTGTTTGGAGGAGTAGGTTCTCAGGTATTGGGAGGCTCTTTGTAGAGATGCATAGTTTTTGATCCACTAGATGAGAACACTCAGTATCATCCACTCCAGCACATCACTAACAGAGCTTTAGGAGCAGGTCAAGATCAGTAGAGAGGCTACTGATCTGGCACATGATGAGTTTGAGAAGAGTGTTGAGGCTCTTCAACACTACCACTATAGATTAATAGATGCAACTTCAGAGTTAGACAGGCTGACTACCAGGATGAGGAGTTGTGGAGGGACCTCACGAGAGGTATCCTGCAAGTCAGACTTCAGGCTGAGCAGGATAGGAGAGCTCAAGCTATAAAGCAAGAAACACCATTTCTAGATACGACATCGAACTATGGTGGATGTTGAAGTTGCTTTGACCAGAGCTATAGAGGCATTACAGTTGGATGAAAGTGAACATGAGTTTCTAGCAGTTATTTTCAACACAGCTTTAGGAGCTACAATATAGGATTCCATAATATACCTTTTAATTTTTTTCTTATCAGCCATGTACCATTTTATTTTATTAGTGGAGAATCAGTATTCCTCTCTTATTTTTGTTTTGTATTGCACTTTAGACATCATATCTTCATCTTTGCATATCTTTGAGGTATTTTTACACAACTACTACTTTAAGGATAAAGCATCTTCCATAGTCTTGTTTATAGTCCATTAGTTAGTTAAGAGAACTTTTGATTCTGAATCACTTGGGTATGTCAAGTCAAGTCAGCTTTAGGTATAATAGCTATTGTCATCAAACTAGCAAGTGGGGGCTCCAACACTATGGCCTTTTCTTATGGCTTATTGAGTGAGAAGAGCAGTCAGCGACTCAGCCACATTCAAGCTTATTGAGTTTGACAATCAGGACACACTTGAGTCTTAGACTTAAGCTGTGAGCAAACTTGTGCTTCCCCAACTTAACAATATCAAAGTTTACAAAGTTAAAATCTTCTCACTTGACTTTTAGAACTATCACAAGTATAGAAGATGAATCTTTCAATTGTAGAATCATCTTATGTGCAGCTTGTTTAAAGATACAAAAACACTATTTAGGATAAGTAAAAGTATCTTTACTACTAGAGTATTAGAGTAATTAAATAGGGATGTTGGCTCAAATGATTTCTACCTGAATCAAAATATATTCAAGGATATCATCTTATAATATGATGTCAACCCATATGAAAATAATGAAATGCCCTTATCTTGCATGTGAAATTCTAAAACACATTTGAAAGAATTTTAAGATAAATTAAGCAAATACATCAATATTTGAGTTGATATATTTTCTCTTAAGAGAGCTTAACACATAATATTGATTTCATCTATATATAAAATTTGAAAATGCCCATTGTGTAATAAGGGGATTTTCACGATGATTTTAAAAAATTTTATTGTCTATTATCAAAGATTGTCTTCATTTTCTCTTAATTATATATATTTATTTAGGGATCTCGACAAGAAACACGATGTCAACTAAATATATATATATATATATATATATATATATATATATATATATATATATATATATATATATATATATATATATATATATATATATATATATATATATATATATATATATATATATATATATATATATATATATATATATATTAAGGAAATTTTTATAGTACATCAAAAATATATTTATCATGTATAATACTTTTTCAGGTATCGACCATTAATTGATGGCATTAGTCTTTCACCATTTAGGTCAATGAGTTGGTATGCCCTTCTTTGATACACCTTAAAATGACCCTCCCAATTAGGCTTAAATTTGCACAAAATTTTTGATTAAGAAAAATTGGTCTTCTTAGCACCAAGACAAATTCTCCTTCTTGGAATGTTCAAGGTCTATGATCAAAAGCCATGGACATCTTTGCTTGATAAACTTCCATATTTTGATGAGCATGCAACCTAACTTCATCAAGCGCGAGTTCCTCCATTATCAAATGAGCATTTTGATCTTCAGTTAGTTGTATTGGGTGGCTACTCAAAGTGATCGCAACTCAAGTTCAAGTGGAAGGACCGCTTCAGTTCTAAATACTAATGAATAGAGAGTGGACTTTAGTTGGCATCTTGTAGGTAGTTCGATATGCCCATAATGCCTCTATCAATTTAGTATGTCATTCTCTTTTATTTTAGTAAGGATTTTCTCGAGCAGCTTGATTAATGTCTTGTTTAAGGATTTCGCCAAACCATTTACCCTTGGATTGTATATTGTAGATTATCGCCAATTAATTTTGCATCGATCAATGAATATATAAATCTTTATACTTTTGAAAGCTGAGCCAGTATAAAAAATTATTCAATGGAACTCTAAATTTATAGACCATATTATGCATAAAGAAGTTGATCACTTGATGTGGTGAAATTTATATCTCTGCCTTCATCTATCCCCTTTCAAAAGAGGATAAATGAAAATAGACATATAAAATGCCTTGTTGGGATGCCATGCATATCAACATATATTCTTATTAGGTTGATCGGGTATGACATTGAGGAGAGGTGAACAATCTCAAAGATAGAAGTCACCACCCTACAATGGACCTAATCACCTAAATAAGGACTCCTAAAGACTATGAGTCTTCAAAATATACCAAAGATTCTTCCCCTAATTTACATGAAAAGTAAAGCAGGGTTTATTTTAAATTATGTTCATTAAGTTCCTTACAAGGGCAAGCCCCCAGAGTTAATTACATCCTAAGGAACAAGATTCCTTAGGAATACTCTCAATCAAGGTAAATGATCATTTTCTCCAAAGATTTTGAAAGGTAGGACTATCAATCGATTATTTTTTTAGAAAGTCAAGTGGGATCGATCAAGAGGAGGGAGTTCTTATCGAAGCCAAATGAAGCCAAGTAGGGGATGCTTAGGATACTAGGAAGCCTAGTAAGTACCCCAAACTATCCTATGGTTGAGCTTTATATTTTTGAAATTGAATTGATTTATTTGAGTTGAATTTTAATTAGAATACTAGGGCTTACAATTCCATTATACAATGTCATGAAAATGCCTAAGAGGTGAGGATTTATGATTGTAGCCCGCAAAGGGAGAGGCAACCTCTGAACTTAAATTTAAGAAACTTTGGCAAGGGCCAAAAGTATGACCTAAATCTAAAGTGAAAATGGGTATTTGGTTTACCTCCACAAGAGAGGATAAAACTGTTGCACAACCACTTGGGGGTGGCCAACTAACTCCTACAATTTTAAAATATGTAGGCAAGTCATATGCTTTTGTAAGGTAGCTAGGTTATTGTTTATTTATAAAGAGACTAAGTCCTTAAAAATACTTCCTAAGAGATTAGATCATGTAGGACATGATTTAATGACTTAAATCTAATGCAAATTTTGTTGCATTGTATTTTCATTTTTGGACAATCAATTTGACACAGGCTTTAGAATTCATATGCCTAATACATGAGAAATTAGATTATGAGCCAAAATTAGCAAGATAAAAGGTGTGTTTTCATCATAGCTCTCAAAGGTCAAGCTAAATTCTCTGGCAAAGGTGGAAGCCCTCCAATCAAGAGTGAAACAATATGCTTTTTATGCATGATGTGAGAAAGGTAATTACAACATCCTGCTAAAGGGTAGCTAATTCTTTTATCTTCATTTATAGCCTAAGATTTAGATGAGGTTATGAGTTATTTTATTTTTATTTTGAATTGATTAGTTAAATAGGAAATTTATCTTCCTAAGAGCCTAATCGTCATACAGACCATACATCAAAGCAAGGAAAATACTAGAAAAAGTTGCCATTTTAATATGCAAGATAAACAAACATCAATTAATTTATAAAGCTAGCTCAAAAGAATAAAAGGCCATTTTTGGTCTGGCTCCACTGCACAAAGCCAAAACTAAATTGGGTAGCCGAGCTCTACCCTTATACAACCCGGATTACAAATGAATAAATTATAATAAAAAAAGAATTCATTGTTATGGGGGTCTTTATTCTTCATTTCTTCTTTCTCCTTTCTTTTTTTCTTCTTTTGGTTGGTTGGAATGTGGTTGCTCCAAAGCCTTTACATGGTACATAAGATATAATCTTATGACCAATGTTCATCCTAATAAATTTAACTAAAACCTGCAAAATAGAGATTAGCTAAATAAACCACACAAATCCCAAGCATGTATAAGCATAAATTGGACATAACACCTCACACATGGGTAACTAAGTCCACTTGGCCTATTTTAGATTATGCTTAGGGGTATAGACACTGCATAGTAAAAAGAATTTATATTTTTATTACATCACCCCTTAAGTATAATCCTTGCAGAAGATAATGGTTAGACTAAAATCGCCCTACCATTCAGTCTACGCACATACACTCTAATATCCAGACAAAAATAAAATATCACAAAACAAAAGTGAACATCAAACCATGCACCACCGTAACATAGGACTAGAAGTGGTGACTTAGCCTAATATGTGTGCTATTTAAGGTTTGTGTGGTATGCTTAGCTAGGCTTTAAGGTTGAATATTCTAAGTATAAAAATATTCAACTTTGAGGGTTTGCTTCAAGTAAGTGATTTAGTTACTTCGGTTGATTTTATTTTGTGATTTGATTTGGTTTGAATGAACTTAGAATTAATTACCAAAAGTTGTAAAGAGAGGAAAAGAGAAGAGAACTTTTCTTTCCTCTCTACCTTAAGTAATTTCTAAGGTAGATTCATATTTGATTTTGTTTAGTGAATGTTTTATTATGTGTTTTAATTAATCCCAAGTTTAGATTTTTATTAAATAAACCTATTCAAAAGAAAGGCATTTTAAGATTAAGTGAAATACTATCACAAAACACACATCACTTCATTTCATTCCCAACATGTGTAACATGCATATGGATGAATCCTAAGCTTATCTATACATTCAAATGAAAATGTTTAGCACACCTTCATGATGAATGCTAAGAGAGTAGCTTAAAAAATTTAGATGTTTCATGATGCATGATTTTGTTAAATAGAATAAGAGTGATTCTTTTATCCATTTTCATATACACATTTACAAGTATAAAAGACATAAGTGAGTACAATGCTATTGTTAGCACCAGGGGTGTAAGATATGAGACCTACTTAGGGCTACTTAATGCCTCGTAACCCCGAGGTTCTCCAGACTAATATACCACTTTTCTTAAATACATGTGCATGTACAAAAAGAAATACATGGGAAGAGAATCATGCAAAAAAGTTTATGTTAGTTTGATTTTGGTTTGATTGTTTAGTCATATGTGTGATGTGGAATTCCTTCTTAAGTCATGACATAGGAGTGTATAGGAATGTAATTAAGCAAGTGTTATGTCCTTTTCAAATAGACTATAGACTTTGAAATCCTATACAATTCTATGTTAAGAAAGAGTGGAAGAATCACATAACACATTTTATACTCACATGCATGCTTATAAATAATTATAAGTAGCACACCTTTTAGTTATGATATTTGACTTATAAGCTTTGAAAATAATTTTGGATTTAATAGTGATAATATCCATTCATATTCTTACTTTAGCCAAAACATGCAATTTGACATAAAGGAAACATTTCATTTTTAATTTGATTTTTAAAAGGCATGAATGCATGATTTTCATATGGCATACATATTTAGCATACTAGGAAAAAAATAAAGTGATGAAAGCATGTAAATTCATTCACCCTAATTAATTCCTAAGGATAATCTTATGAAATAGAATTATTTAAAGTGAATCAAAGTTATTTTAAATAGATTTTTAGTTTTGTTTGAGTTTTATTTGAATTTAGGAAATGTGAAAAGGTTTGCTGGTCCTAACCCATTTCCTACAAGTGTATGTTGTTTTAGTTTAATTTTAGAACCATTAGATGATTTTTATATGTTGATTTAGGTTAAGGTGTGAATTTAGTGCATTAATTACCCCTTTACCTACACTTTAACATATTTAATAAAATAATTATGAGCCAATGTATGACATAAAACCACACAAGAAATTTAAATCAACAATGCACCTAAGAAAGAAAGGGCCTAATGCAATTGGCTCACAATTAGTGATCGAGGTGACTGGTATGACGGCCGAGGTAGTGGCAAAGGAGGTGGTAGAGGAGATTGTTGAGCTCGAGGTTTGTTTGACTGAACCCTAGCAGGATGCTTCTCATTATTACTACCCAGCTTCTTCTCAAATGCCTTTTGAGGTTTGGGCTTGGCTGACTAATCGTGAAAAGGCAACTGTCTAGCTTCCTTCTAGACTAGTCTTGTTAATTAGCTTCTCGAAGGTTTTGATTATAACCCCTTAAGCATGAAAGTGACCGATCCATGGATATCCTTCAAGAGAATCTCAATGGCGTGCCATTCAAATAGATGTGGTTCACATTTCATACTCAGGTATCTCCACCCAAAAATGTAATCAACAAGGGACTTGTTTTGATTTTGTTTGGTCATAACGAGGTCACCTACAGTAACCCTTTGCTAAGCTCCAACAAACCTGTTGATGAAGAGGTTCTCCAACTCAGCAAATGTCTTTACCGAACAGTTGGATAGTTTGACATACCAATCAAACGCAATGCCTGCTAGACTGTTAAAGAATAATCTAAAAAGAAGAGCTTTGCTACCTCTGGCATTGCAACAGTCGACCTTGAACCATGTAATGTGCTGGCAAGGGTTCCCTCTGCCATCAAAGATTTTGAAGTAAGGAGGCACAAAAACATTAGGATAATGGACAACATCAAATCCCTAGGTAGGGTCTACCCTTTGAATGGATGAGCTACTTCGGGCTTGCAGCAATGCATCCCTCACCTGCTATTCCACCATGTTTTTAATATCTTTATCATGCATGGAGATGATTTCCATTACCTTCCTATGCAAGCTACCACTGTCCTGATCTACTAGAGAAGTTTTCTGGGGATGATCTAGGATATATGCTGACTCGGGATAATCTATCTCTATCGATATATCTTGCGGGGAAGTGCATGACAAGTCTTCTATCTTCTCCATCTGGTTGATTTGATCATCCTTCTATTTAAACTACTGATAAAGGTGTTGGGTTGAATGGATGGCATCATCTTCCTCAACCACAATACCTTCTTGACTGTACTGATCTCTCTAAAGGGAGCTCTCGACCATGTGGACCTTGATCAATCCTCAAGAAGGTCATCCTTATTGGGATCAAAGGCTACCCTCTCATCCTCAAAATTTGTGCAATCGTTGCCTAAGAGTTCCCTCTTCTCGGCAAAGCAAACTGCTATGATATCATCCTAGGAACGATCTAATTGTTTCGGCATAAATACTTGGGGCTGACCGGTGGAGGGACTGTGGTCACTGACTGAAATAAATCTAACACTGCCTACCACTAGAGTGCTAGCTCTGGGAGGTTAATGCTCACTAAAAGAGATATGCTCATGATTGCTCATCGGAAGAGTGTTGTCCCTATGGAGATTTACTACAGTGGTAACTATAAAACTATCCCCTTCTCCCTCTACAATTACTATTACCAGTAGCTCTGATGGTGGTGATGGTGGTGTAACCATGACGCTGCAGGGTCGCCACTCCTTCACCATAATTAAAGTAGGAGGTTGAGTAGGGGAACTCATCCTCACCTCAATCGGTGGAGTGGATGGAGTGGGATCCTTTGACCGTAGACAGATCACCAAAGGGGTTGGTCTTTCCCTAAATGGGGCTTCTAGAGCTTGGTAGGAGTGGTAGATGGTATGAGCTATACGGGTGAAGGTGGACAATGAGGTGAGTGGTGTGAAGGCAACACTAACTGTCTCTTAATGGGAAATCTTTGCCTGTGGAGGGTAACACCAGTGTTGCCTTTTTTCTTTCTTAATTAGGAAAATCCATGAGGTTGTCATTATCCTCCATCATTCCCTCTGCACAAAAGATGCTCCTATGGATAACAACACCTAGGGATTAATGATCACAGATCAAATAAGGTATCGGACTCCGACCGTCCATGTGCTCTACCAACCTAGCCTAGGATAGTCCTAAGTTTGGAATAGGGCCTCCTGCGCTCCCTATTTGGTGTCTCATAGTATACTCCTGGAGGAGGAGAAGCATCAATCCTTCGATAATCTTCCTCTCCGTCTAAGGTCGAGAGGGGGTGGAACTTATTACTGATTAGAAGTGGAATGACCTCTCAGGGAGAACCCTCCTATATGGCATGTTGCCTCAAGCTCTTTGGCTGCTTACTCATGGTCCCACTTAATCTTTTAATTTTTATTATAGCACTGAGTACGAGTGAACAAGGCAGAGCGGAACTAGTATCTACCTCAAAAGTGGAGGAGACTATCTTAGAAGCTAAGATAGCCTTCCCCTTCGGAGTGACCAAGGAGGAGGTAGTAGCTCTCGCTGGAGCAATGGTAGGGATAGTTGGACAGAGAGATGTTGAAACTAACACAGAATGAGGAGTGGGAACCACTGTAGCCTTCCTCTTCAACGTAGGGTACTCAAAATCAGAGGGTAATGCGGATGACTGACTTCTATCCAACCACCTCATCCTGACTGATGTAGTGAGGGTCGCCCCCTCACAAGTAACAAGTGCTCCCTCAAATCCTCAGTCAAAGAAAACCAGGTGGGTGGAGTCGATCTTGGAGAGGCTAGCCTGATCCAAGGTCAAATCCATCTCGAAGGGGAAAGTAAAAATGAACTTTTATGAAGCCATGTGTACTGACTATAAAAATTGTACTAACCGGTCTGCACTGTATCTCTGCATGTGTTGAAATGTAATTTGGGTTAGGTTCTTGCTTTAATATTTGTCCCAAGAGAATCATAAAAATTTGGAGTTCTGAACCCACACTCAAATATGTTAAAAGGGGGTTCATTGGAGAGATTTTAAATTTAGAAGAGTCTTTGCCATTTGATTTTGATTTTAGAACCCATACTAAACTAATTTAGGTAGGTTGGGTAGGGTTCATAAATTTGAGGAGAGATTTTCTAAGAGATATTTGTATTTTGTGTATCGTGTTTGAAAATTTTTGGTGATTTGAAAAAACCTTTAATTAGAAAATTTGGGTATGGTAAGAAGAGATTGTGATTGTGTGAAATGTTGGTTTGAAAAAGGAGCTTCTTGCTTAACAAATTTGGTATGTTAAGTAGAGGCCAGATGTGTTTGATTGATGTTTGAAAATGGGACTTTCACTTAACAAATTTGGTACATTAAATGAAAGTCAAATGTGATTGATGTATGTTTTTCTTTTCTTTTGAAAATGAGACTCTCACATAACAAATTTGGTATGTAAAGTGAAAGCCCAAATGTGATGTGATATATGTTTTGGTTTTCTTTGAAAATGGGACTCTCATTTAACAAATTTGGTATGTTAAGTGAAAGTCCAAATGTGATTGATATATGTTTTGCTTTTCTTTTGAAAATGGGACTCTCACTTAACAAATTTGGTATATTAAGTGAAAGTCCAAATGTGATATGATTTATGTTTTACAAATGTGACTCCCACTTAACAAATTTTATATGTTAAGTGGAGGTCAAATGTGACATGAAAATGAGGCCCTCACTTAACAAATTTGGTGTGTTATATGGGGAGTCAAATATGTCATGAAAATGAGATTCTCACTTAACAAATTTGATATTTTAAGTGGTATCTCTCACTTCATTGATAATTTTTTTTTCATCTATTGGAGAATCCAATAGGGGTTTCAAGACCTACATGGAGTGAAGTCCTAAAAACCTAAAGGATGTTGGTTAACTTTGCTTAAGAATGAAATAAGCTAAGTGCTAACGAAAGGAAAGATAGTCTCAGACCCACATAAAATGTAAGTCCACTATCGATGCTCGGAGACAACAATCATTTACTAGAGATGGAGAGAGGAACCTTTCCCAGTGGAGTCGCCGGGAAAAATCCATGGTGTTTATTTTTGGATTTGTTTGTATGGGGCATCAGATCGAGGATGTACTTATAGAGGTGATCGGGTACTACATCAAAGAATAGTGCACTATCTTAAAAGATATAAATCGCTATCCTACAATGGACCTAATCACCTAATAAGGACTCTTAAGGCATGATGGGTCTTCGAATATACCAGATATTTTTCCCCTACTTTACATGGATGAATAAAGTAGGGTTTATTTAAATCGGGTTCTAAAGTTCCCTATGGGGGCAAGCCCCCATAGTTAATTACTTCTTAAGGAAAATGAATCCCTTAAGAATACTCTCGATTAAATTAGATGATTATTTTCTCCTTTGAATTCAAAGATAGGATAATCAATAAATTGGTTGTGTTTTAGAAAATTAAATGGGATGGATCGAAAAGGGAAGAGTTATTATCGAAATCAAAGGAGATGAGTAAGGAGTGCTCATGATATTAGGAAGCCTAGTGAGCACTCCAATTTATCCTAGGTTGGGCTTTATATATTTGAAATTGAGGAGATTTTTTATTTGAGTTAAAATTTTATCAGAAATCTAGGACTTATAATTCTACAATACAAGATTGTAGAAATGTCTAAGAGGTGAGGATTTATGCTTGTAACCCTAAAGGAAAACAACAACCTTAGATCCTAAATCTAGGGAGTTTTAGCGAGGACCAAAGCATGACATAAATCTAAGGCAAATGTGGGTATATGGTTTACCTCCATAAGAGAGAGTAAACCACATGACTGCTGAACTTATAACCGACTAGAGTGGCAGCCAGCTAACTCATCATACGTTTTAAATCCATGTAGGCAAGTCATATGCTTTTGCAAGATGGCTATGTTCTTATTATTTAGAAAATAAATTAAGTCCTTAAACCCACTCTCTAAGAGACTAGAGCATGTTGAGTATGAATAATGACTTAAATCTAATAAAAATTTTTATCAAATTTTATTTATTTTGGGACTCTTTATTTTGATATGGGCTATAGGGTTTTGTATGCCTAAATGCATGAGAAGTTGATTATGGTCCAAATCAAGAGAGAAAGAGATGTTCTTCCATCATAGGCTCTCAAAGGTTAAGCCCATTCTATCTGGCAAAGATGGAAGTCCTCTCTTAACAAGAGTGAAACAAGATGATTATGCATGATGTTAACCAAACAACATCCAGCTAAGAGTTGCTAAATATTTTATTATCTTGATTTAATACCTAAGCTTTACGTGAGGTTATGAGTTATTTTAAAAGTTTAGTTATATGTTATTTAATGAGTTGGAAAATTTATTTTTGTCCTAAGACCCTATTCGCATCCAGGCCATACAACAATCAGCAATCATAAATAAATAATGAAGATGCATGCTTTTTTTTATACACAAGCTAAGCAAATCATCAAACAATTTTATAAAGCTATCTTAAAAGAATAAAAGGCCGATGTGATTGGGTACCGTCATACAACTCGAAAAGAAATGTGGGTACAACCTAGATTATAAAAAATAATTATAATTAAGAATGATAAGTTCTATGGGGGTCTTCATTCTTCCTTCATCATTTCTTCATTTCTTCATCTTTCATTCCTTCACTTAATTTGCTCCATTTCTTTCCTTCTTTTGGGTTGATTTAGATGTGCTTGCTCCAAAGGCATCACATGGTACATAAGACTTGGTCTTATAACCAATGCTCATCTTAATCCCTGATAACACTCATCTTAATCCTAATGCAAAATTACATTAAAAGAAGAGAAGTATATCTAGCTACACCTGCAAAACAAATGTTAGCTGAACACACCATACAACCCAAGCAGTTGTATGAATAATTTGGACTTAGCACCCCACACATGGGTAACCACCGCCCTAACTTAGGGTTAGCTAAGCAACTTGCACAGTAAAAGCATTTATATTTTTATTATGGTGGCCCCTTAAGCACAACCTTCGATAGAAAACATGTTTAGGCTAATATCGATCTAACATCCAGACTACACACATACACCCTAACATCTAGTCTATAATAATATATCACAAAATAAGCATACATCAAACCATACTCTGCCCTAAAATAAAGCTAGAAGTGGTGACTTAGTCTAATGTGTATGCATTAAAGTTTTTGGTATGTCCTAACTAGGCTTTAGAGTTGTTATTTGCTAAGTGTGAGGGATTTAATTTATAAAGTGTTGATTTCTCTTTTAAGTGATTTAATTGATTTGAAGATTTTAATTAATGTTTTCTTTTGTTTCAAATTGCCTATACTTAGCAACTAAGTGTTATAAAGAAAAGAAAGATAGAAAATATCTCTTTCATCCCTACCTTAAGTCACTTCTAAAAGAAGTTAATTAATTAATTTCTTATAGTGAATGGCTTATTAAGTGTTTTAATCAATCCTAGTTTAGGTTTATTTTAAAGTAAACTCATTCAATAAGAAAGGCATTTCAAGATTAATTAGAATGAATTACTATCACATAACACATGTTTATTCATTTCTTTCCATCATGTATGTCATGCATATGATTAAATCCTAAGCATACATATACCTACAATGTATATTTAGCACACTTAAATGATGAATGCAAAGAAATATGTTTGAAATTTAAATGTTTCATTTGATTAAATTATGAATGCATGTGTTTTCAATAAAAGAGAGGGATTTCTCATCCATTAACTATGTACACATTCACATATATAAAATTTTTAAGTGAGTACGGTGCCATTGTTCTACACCAGGGGCGTAAGGTACAAGACCTACTTAGGGCTACTTAAAGATTCGCAGGCCGGGGGTGTCCAAATTAATGGACCACTTTTCTTAGATATATATAGATGTATATACAACTACAAGGATAGGAAAACCCATGCAAAAGTTGTACTTAATTTACTTTACTTGTGATTCTTATTCATTTGCCACATCATACATACACATATTTAAGAGTTTTAAGTGAGTATGGTGCCATTGTTCTACACCAGGGGCTTAAGGTACAAGACCTACTTAGGGTTACTTAAAGCCTCGTAGTCCCAGGATGTCTAGACCAATATACCACTTTTCTCAGATACATGTGAATGTACAAAAAGAACCAAAAGAATGAGAAGTCATGCAAGAAATCATATTTGATTTGATTGTATGATTTACATATGTGATATGAAATTCTTCCTAAATCTTAACATGGGGATGCATAGGAGTAGATTTAGACAAATGTTGTGTTCTCTTCAAATGAACTATACATTTGAAAATCTTATATGAATCCATGTAAGATGAGGAAATGGAAATTTCAGATTACGTATCTTATATTATCAACACATGCAAACTTATAAATATTTGTAATTAATATCATTCCATCTATTGTAATTGATTTATGGGCTTTTGAAAATAACTTTTGATTTAGTAATAATAATAGCCACACCTATTTTTAATTTAAATTAACACATGCAATTTGACATAAAAGGAACCATTTCATAGTTAATTTTGAAAAGAATGAATGCATGGTTACATATGGAAAGCAACCTTTAACATGATTGGAATGAATTGAAGGAAACATAAGCACATGATCTCATTCATCCCAATTAATTCTTAAAGACAATCATACTAAATAAGGTTATTTAAAAGGAACAAAGTTCTTTAATGACATTTTCAATTTTGAATTTGATTTGATTTAGGAAATGTGAAAGAGGTTTGCTAGTCCTAATCTAATTCCCACATGTGCGAGTTAATTTGGTTTAATGAATAGGTAATTAAGTTGATTTTATAGTTTAATTAGGTTAGGGTATGAATTAAGCCAATTAATTATCCCTTACCTACATCACCTTAAGTTAAATAACTAACTAATAATGAGCCAATATGATATGCAACCACATGAAATATAAATTTGCAATGCTCCTAAGAAATTAAAGGGTCCTAATGCAATTAGCTCATGATTAATAGTTAATTAGGATTAAGGGATCTCACTTAACTACTTTTATGATTTTCCCACACATGTGAGCTAACCATAATTTCATCATCTTTCACTTTGGGTTATTGAACACCCAAAGAGCTACCCAAAATTATATTAGAGAAATAGATTCAATTGAATTAATTAAATTTATTAATTAACTAATTAAAGCTTAATTAACCTTAGCCAATCAAAGTGAGATGGGCTTAGAGAAAGAGGCAAAGAAGGGAGCCTAAGTCTCAATCCCTAAATCCTCTCAATTAATTAATTAGGGTTCAAGTATGATTTTGATTTTGATTAATATCATTAATTAATTAATTAAAGGGTGTTAATTATTTATTTATTTAACAAGAAATGTAGAAGACTTAAAGAAAAGATTGGAAATAGGAGTCCCAATCTATTTTCCCTGGACTTCATCACCATTGATAGAGGTCAATAAGCTTAATTGATTAATTAATTCACTATTTATTTGATTAATTATCACTAATTACATTTAGATTAGAAAGTGATTAAGATTTAATTAGTTGGTTTTCCAAACAATAAAATCTTAGAAAAATAGGGGAGGGAGAGGTCATCCCCCTTAACATTCATAGAAAGTTTGAGATTAATTTGATGTTTAGTTAGGAAGTAATTAGGCTAATTATATTTTTAAATAAATCTTAATTAAGCTAAAACTAGTGTTCAAAATCAATTAATAATAATTTTCCTAGATTCTACTCTGAAATATCTTTAAAACAAGCCTAAGTTTGTATTTTTTTTGGATTTTTAAAGAATTAGTTATGATTTAGGAAGTTTCTGGATTAAAAATTAATAGATTAGGCCTAATTAAAGCCTTAATCCCATCAGGCCACATGGCGGCTGATGCAGCGCGCTATCCATGTGGCACGACAGGATTCACTATTTAATTTGTCACATCCAAGTGCTGACACGGATGTCAGTGCACACGGTAACTCTATGGACCATCCAATCCAAGATCAGAAGACCATGATTAAACCCACAGTTTTGAAGGATTAATCAGAGACTCTAAGCATGATTAGATCAGGATCGTCCATTCTGATCACGTAGGATGGATGGTCTATGATCTATCTTCTCCTAAGCGAAGAAGGATGGCTATCGTCCATCAATGGCTGCTCGATCCAAGCTCATCCGAGCTTGGATGGAGATGAAAATGATCCCACACCTTTGGGGAAGCACAACAAGCAAATCTAATGGTGGAAATTGCATGACATTGAAATTTTTTTCACAAAAGACAAAGCTATTTTCATTCAAGGATCGGGTTTCAATGGCATACCTCACCGGAGCTTATGACCGACAGTTCCAATGATTGATGAAGCTTCGTTTGGTAGAAATGAAGCCCTGTTGAGCCGCACGAGCTCTAATTTGGTGTAGTTTGCTCGGAAGACCAATCCACTAGGTGTAGGTGATCGGGCTTGATCAAACTTCACTCTCAGGCCATCAGGAATCTTGAGAAATGATTCATTCTCACTCGTTTAGCTCCAAGGAAGGTGTGTGCAAAGTTAATTGCACTTTGGTGGAAATTTGAGCAAATGGGAATCGAAGGTGTCCTCTCTATTTTGATTTTGGGTAAAATCGAGAATAGAGATTTTGGGTAGCTTGGGAAACTTTGGAAATGGATTTGGCAACTCTCTCCTTGGCTGCTAGGATTGAATCTAGTGTAAGAATGTCATGAGATCTGTAATCTTTCACCCATATCCTTAGGTGGATGATGTAGCTCAGTTTGGTTGGTTGAGGGTGTGGAGGTGGCTTCCAAGGGAGGTAGTGCTTATTTTTGGTGCTTTGGAAAGCTCCAATGGGAATCAGGAGGTGATTTCACCTCCCCATGGATCATTGTTGACCCAACCACCTTTGGGTTAGGTTAGCCATGGTCCTAAGTGCCTAAGTGGACCTATGATTGGGTGCCAAGTGGCTAGGGGGAGAGAATGACCTAATGAACATGTGTCTTATCTCATGGGATGCGCTAAACCCAAAGGCAAAATGGTCATTTGGCTATGGGTTTGGTTTGGGTAGATTTGGAATGGGTCAAAAGTGGGTTAGCCCAAATTTCAAGTGGTTTGGAGTTTATTTAATTTGATCTGGCCTGATTTGACCTATTTTGGTCAAATTAGGTAAGATTGGGTCAAGTTGACCAATTGGTTAAAATCAAACCAAGGGTTGGGTCAAGTTCACATGAGCAATTGGAGTGTATTGGTATCATTGGTTTGATTCAATTTACTTTGGATTTGATTATGGCTCATTTGGGTTCATATAGGTCAAATGGGTCAAGTTGACCAATTTGACCAATTTGACCAAATTGGGTTAGGTTAGGTGTTGAGTCAAGTTCAATTGGCTAATTGAAAATGATTTTAGGCTTTGGTTTGATTCAATTTGAAATTAATTTGGATTTTGGCTAATTTGACCCTTTAGGTCAATTTGGGCTAAGTTGGGTCAAGTTGACCAATTGGTCAACTTGGGCTCAATTATGGTTTTGGTCAAGTTCAATAAGTTATTTGAAATGAACTTGAGCCATTGGATGCAAACAATTTGGGTTGGATTATGATTTGACCCATTTTGGCTTTTTAGGTCAATTTGGGTCAACTTGGGTCAAATGACCAATTAGACTTGATTTAGCTCAATTGAGGGGTTGGTCATGTTCAATCATTGGTCAGGAATGAGTTTGAATCAATGGCTTTAGTCAATTTGGCCTATGATGGATTTTTGGCTAGTTTGGGTTTCATTTGGGCTAAATATTGACTTGGTCAAAGGCTAGGTTTGACTTGGTTTGACCCAATTTAAGACAATTGACTAACCTAGGATGATTTTTGATCATGATATGAGGTTTGGATTGATTTGGTTCAATCCAACTTGGGTTGAATTAGAACTTGGCTCAAAAAAATCTTTTAGGTAACTTTGGGCCAAGTGGACCTAAATGAGTTAAATGGCTAGATCATGGCTTGATTCAAGTTTAGTTGAACTCACACATGAGCCTAGGATTGAAATACAAGTCCAATTGCAAGTGATTTGAAGCCATATAGATTTTGGTTCATATAATAATTTCAAGTCAAAAAGGGCTAACATGGGTTTGATTTCGGTTAGCTTGGATTTGACCTAAGTTTGTTGGTTTATGTTTATATTTGGGATATTGATTGAATGAATGATTGAATCATGAAGAAATCAATGAGTTTTAGATTGATTTAGATAGGATTTGGTCAAGTTCAAGGAAATGGCTCAAAAGGGCCTAAGTTGAATTTCAGTTTGATTTTGGATTTAGATTTGGCTATCTGAATTTATATTCCATTTATATTTGGGAATATAAATGATTCATGAGAAAATCACTTGAATTTAAGGTTGATTTGGAATTTGGTTAAGGTTAAGTCCATAATATAATATCGAAGGCTTTAGAAAGGATTCAGAGTTTGAATTTAATCATGGATTTTAATCATTGAATTTGGAATTGATTTGCAATTTGGATTTCAATTTGAGGTTTGGTTTGAAAGAAGGAAGCAAGGATTGGGCTTAAGCTATAGTGTAGGCAAGTCCTCCTAAATCCCTAAGGTACAACATATATTCCTATGGCTAACTCTTCTAAGTCACTAGGGTTAGGTTACGGGTTTTTCTAATCATTAGAAGTTTCTTAAGATTAAGGAACTCTTAGTGTTTATAAGAGTCCTAGATCTATGATAAGGAAGTTGAGAGCTCACTCCAAAAGTGAGTTCAACACCTGTTTGATTGATGAGGCTCCATCAAAATACATTTCTCAAATATGTGATTATTCTCTTTTATGAATGAACATAATTTGCTCTTCGAGTAAATCATCGTTAAGAGGTGAGTCCGTAGCAATTGAATGTGCAGCAAGAAAATATGCTAAAATTTGTCCCTTCACTACTTTCTGTGGAACGTATGTGATATCAAATTTTAAAAGCAATATTTCCCATCTTGCTAAGTGACCTGTCAATGCTAGTCTTATCATCAAGTACTTCAGTGGATCGATCCTTGAGATGAGAATAATTTTATGAGATAACATGTAATGGCAGAGCTTTTGGGATGCAAAGATCAATGCCAAACAATGCTTCTCAATCGGAGAGTATCTCATTTCTGCTCTATGAACTTTCGATTGATATAATAAAGAGCATTCTCTTTGCCTTCTTCATTATGTTGTGCTAATAGTGCTCTAAGGGACTCTTCTAATGCAGATGTGTATATGATAAGAGGCTTCCCTAGAGTAGGCACTGAAAGGATTGGTGGATTTAGCATGTATCTTTTAATGCTATTAAAGGCTTCTTGGCTCTTCTTATCCCATGTGAATGGAAAATTATTTTTGATCAACTTTGCAAATGGTTGACAGTGCCCTGATTGGTTTGATATATATTGACGGATGACCACAAGCTGTCCTTGTAAAAAATGAAGTTGACGTAAACTCTTCGACGGAGGCATCTCAATTGCCTTAATTTTAGCTGGATCGATCTCAATTCCTTTATGACGTACAATGTACCTAAGGAATTTTCTAGAAGACACCCTGAATGTACATTTTAGGGGATTCATCTTGAGATCATATTTTTTGATTCTTTTAAACACAATTCTTAAGTCTTAATAGTGATTTTCATGACTTAAGCTCTTGACCACCAAATCATTAACATAACATTCCACCTTCTGGTGAATCAGCTCATCAAAAATACATGTCATAGCCCTTTGGTATGTAGCTCCAATATTTTTCAAATCAAAATGTATGACTGTGTAGCAATAGATGCCAATAAATATTCTGAATGATGTATGTCTTTCATCTTTAGGTGCCATCTTGATCTGATTATATCCTGATGATCCATCCATAAAAGAAAATATGTCATCGTTAGATGTATTATCAACCAATAATTCTAATATAGGAAGTGGGAAATCATCTTTTAGGTAAGTTTTATTAAGATCTTGGAAGTCGATATAGATACAAATATAACCATTTTTCTTCTTCACGGGCACTATATTGGCTATCCAATTAGGATACTTTTCTTTACGTATTAATCCTATTTCAATTAACTTTTTTAGTTTCAATGATTACCTATTCTTCAATTTCTAGTCTCATTCGTCTTGAAGCTTATTTAATAGGTGTTGCCTCTGGCTTGATTGTCACGTCAGGGGATAGGCCTGGCATTTTAATATAAGCAAAGCAATCCCTGAATTCACAAAGTAGCACTTTTAATTCTTCAACTTTCTCATTAGGCAGAAGGGCACTGACGAAAGTTGGATGGGGATCATCCTCAGTTCATAAGTTGATTTCTTTGAGCTCATCCATAGTAGCTGTCTGCCCACCATCTTTGACTTCTTCAAGTGCAGGCTTGGCTTCTAATTCTCCATCACTTGTAAGGAGAACTTTATAAAGATCATTTTCTTCATCACTTTCAATTCCAATTTTAGCTTCTATTATATTATAACAAGATTTATTTTGATAAGATTTGTATTTGATGAACCCAAGATCTTTAGTGACAAATTTATCACTTCTTCATGATGTTTGAGGACTTCTTTGACTCCACATCTTGTTAAAGACTTGAGTTCTATGTTTAATAGTTCCAATATGAATTCCAAGCTTATTTATCATTCCTCACAATTTTGGTGGATAGTATACTGGTATTCTCTTTGGCACCATCTCATCAGAATCGTCATGTTGAGTAGGCCAATCAAAATTGTGAGGCTAAGACTCCTAAGATTTATAAATTAAAGTTCATGTTTCACCATTCTCAAGCAACGATGGCACATAGAAAGTTATCAATTCTTCAATATTATGAACCTCAAATGGGGTAATTTCTTTGAAACACTACTGTAGGGTGGGTATAATTGTGAAGGAATCAACTGATACTATCAAGTGAGCTATCCTTCTTGAGACGACTCTCTATACCCTATTTTCATAAGTAGATTCCAAGGCATAGTATTAATCAGACTCACTTATTTTATACTTTTCTATTCTTGAAAGCTTATAAGTTTCCTTAGGTTTGACAAGGATATCTTCTTCTTCTTGTGTGTCACTTCCCAAATGAGGAACTGATCCTCTTAATTTATACGTAGAATCAAGTGCTTTAGGAAGATTTGGCGTTGCCTTTTTTCTTTCTTTTTGCCTTTGCTCTTTCTCTTTCTGAGGTTGTTATTTAGTTCCTGAAGTGGATGCTATCGCCTTAAGAGGCTCTGCTAGCTTAGGCTCTTTAGAGATGAAATATTTTGCATCTTCATAAATCTTTGTTTCATTAATAGAGAATGATTATAGGTTGCCAAGAATTCTGAACTCTTCTTCATCTCTAAGATACTTCATACACTGATGCATAGTTAATGGGACCATACTGTACTCATGCAACCATGGCCGACCCAAAAGAGCTCTGGATAATGTATCAACATCGATCATATGAAACTTAGTTTCTGTATACAAATTCTAAAATTTGAGTGGGAGGATAAAATAACCCAGAGTTTTCTGCCCTTTCTCATTGGAACCATGAACCATCAGCTTATCCCTCCCAAGATGCTGGATATCAAATGATAATCCTCTTAGTTCTTTCAAACTTATGGGATTGATAGAAGAACATGGATCAATCAGTATTTGATTGATCAAGATACCATCACTCTCTACGGTAACCTATAGAGGACGATTGTGATATGCTATTCCCAACATAAGATCTTCTTCAAAAAATGTGATTGTTGGGAGATATTGAGTTTGCAATGATTCAATCATACATTTTTTTGGCAAAGTAAGCTTCATACCTCTCTAGATATTTGATAGCTTGTATTAAAGTTTCTCAGAGATCTTTTAACATTTAGAGAGCCTCATGCACACTTAATTGTGTAAGGATCTTTCTCAGATGTGATAGAATATTATAATATATCTTTTCATTTGATTTAAATTTTATTTTAAGATATTTGGGAATGATATCTTTGTTGACTTCAATTTATTTTCCTTTATCTTTATTTGAATTTCTCTTCTTTGATGGTGGTGGCAATACTTTACTACTCTTCAACTAAACTTAAATCACCTTGTCTTGTTTAGATTTGTCTAAAGAAGTAGTTTCTTCCAATTCACTTATTATTCTAGAGGATTAGTCAAAAGATCTAGAATCACTTTTTAGCTTCATACATTTCATACATGATGTTGTTGATGAGTCTAACTCTTCTCCATCAGGAAAATATAAATCCTCATATGAACTGTTATCTTTCTATTGAGTCATCAGACAAAATTCAGATGTTAATTACTCAAGTTCTTTTTTATTTTCTGTGAAGAATCCTAATGGGTTGGTCGAGCCTGTTTGATTGTCATTATCATTTTGGAGTGACTTGCGCTGAATAATATCACATATTTGATATCACATAAATGATTAGGCATGTCTCTATTAGGAAAAATTCACTATCATCTTCTTCAACCTACAAAATAATATGGTGTTTAGACATAAAGTCTACAAGTTTAACTGGTTGTCTTGTCAGCTGCTACTCCTCTAAATTGTTAATAACCTTTTGAGTTGTAGTCTACTTCTTTTTCTTCTTTATTTTATTTTGTTTGATTTCCTTCTTTGAGAGATATGGTGGAATTTATGACAGTTGCTTTTCTCTTGGGATGAATTAGCAGTATTGGGACATCTCTGAGTCGATGACATGGAGGTTGACGCATACAATCTTGACATTGATTTAAGATCAATCACTGGTTTAAGAGGTGATTTCCACCTAACACCAGGAACTCCTTTAAGTTTCTTCAACATCAATCATTGGTTTATCAATCTGAACTATTTTCTCTTTCTTTTTGTCTTTAATGGATGATATAGAATATGATGTAATCACCCTTGTAGACTCTCTTTTTGGGTTGACTAGAACACTATTAGATAATGTAAATTCATCTCGTTTATACTTCTTTTATAGTCAATCTTTGAAGATATAACAATTCTCAATAGAATAACTGATCACCCGATGATACGGACAATAATTTGGATTATTAACATGACCAGCTTCTTTAGACCTTTTACTTTCTGGTAATTATAGACTAGCTTTGACTGCATGTCAAAATAGTTTGGCCACATTGTCCCTTCTAAAGGAATATTCTTTATTCATCCTTTTCTTAAGAGACGATTACATTCACTCATCATCTCTTGTTGCTTTTTTTGGATGCTCTCCATCACCTAGAAAAGTTTTGGCTTATCATTGCCTCCTAACACCAATTTTGGCTGTGGATTAGGATGAACAAGCTTCATTCTTTTATCCCTATACATAGGTTGTTTTCCTTTATTTATATTATAGATCCCCATTTTTCACCACTTGAGTTATAGGAAGCGGCATGAGTTTTATTTCTTCTTGAATCTGAAAGCTTATTTTTCTTTGATTTATCGTATAAATTTTAGACTTAAAGCGATTCAACTTTTCAAATTTTGCCACCCTATCAGAAAAGTCCTGGAATATTGTGATTGACGACATGCATAAAAATGATGCCATTTTATCATCCATATTGTCCATTAAAATTGGATTGCATGCTTTTCCTCTAATTATTGTTCATATTTCATGCTTAGGTTATATAAATGACTTATGAATTTGGTCACTGACTCATCTTTTCTCCTCTTTAGCAAGGCGAGGTTAGTGATCATTATTTTTTGGTTGCACTAGTGAACCTTTTTATGAACATTATCTCCAGATCAGTAAAGGTTTTAACTGAATCAATTGGCAGTTGTGCATACCACTCGAAAGCAGTTGAGATCAGACTATTGACGAACTGGTGAAAAAGTAGTACATCATTCCCTCCAGTGTTACCACAAGTGGACTTGAATTAGGCTAAATGTTTTGGATTACCATACCCACTGAAATTATTAAATTTTGGTACTGAGAAACCTTTCGGGTATGACACTTGATCATATTCAGCTTGGTAAGGGAGACCCTTACTCACCATCTTTTCAGCTTTTTCTGAAGCTATAACTATCCTAATCTTTTTATTAATTATCATTTCCAGTTGAGCAGCTATTACTATTCCAGAAGTACTGGCCACATTTTGAATTATCAGTTGAAGAGGTAGCTGGTTAACTTCACTCCTCCTTTCAAGTATAACATGTACTATAGGAGCCTGAAGTATTAGAGTGACTAGTGGTATAGAAATAATACTAGTAACTACTTGTTGATTAGTAGGTAGAACTGTTACTACATTTGATGTGATGTTCTTCTATAACATATCCATCATAATATTCATTTATGCCATCATCTCATTCATCTTGGCACTAAGTTGTAAAATTTCCTTGTCTTTAGCTTCCATTTGATGTTGCATTTATCTTTGCTCTCTAACTAGTGCATAGCATCAACAAATACAGGCTCTTCTTCTTTCTATATTTCTTTTTGTTGTTCTCCTCCTTACTCATCTTTAGAGGATGAACTTGGCTGTCCTTCTCTTTATGCATTTATAGGGACAGTTGTTGTTGGAGCTGAGCGACGACGTTGATTATAAAAGCGTGTACCAAGATGATCAGTTCCTGGTTCAACCATATAAACAACCTCAACTCCTATGATCTCCCTTTCATTTTGATCTTCTTCTTCTTCCTCCTCTTCAGTGGAGATTGAAAATTCATCTTCTATTGACTTTTGTGATAACTCTCTTTCATAAACATCAAATTCAGGTTTAGGTTCACTGGATTCATGTTGCAGCCAGTGTTGAGTAGACAATTCATCTATATGTCTCATCATATAGATGACTTCTACATCCATAGTGTTCTCTTCATTATCCTCTTCTTGCACATGAATTTCTAACATATGCCTCCATTTGAATCTGGTTGTTATCTTCTTGATTGGGACTATCAAAGTCAACTTTCTTGATGAATTTGATGATGATGGGATCCCCTAAAGGATTCTTTAGGGTGTCGACCATCATAAGTTTTATCACCAACATCCTTTCTTTTAGGTATCCACTTCTGACGAGTTATTTCTTTGGTGGATTTCTAAATATGTACATCATATGTCACACCTCTTCCTTTCTTCAAGATAATCTCTTCGCGAGGCTTTGGCCTCCATATCTGCTTACCCTTCCACCGAGATCTTTCGGCAGCAGATTCTTGGACTTGTGGTCCAAGTGTCATGCACCGATGCTCACTGTGTAAGGCATACTTTGCTTGATGACTAGTTACCATAAGAGATGACAACCTCCTTGGTGGGGCTTCAGTATTTTCAATCACCACAGGCCTTTAAAATTTTCTTTCCATTTAGCCTCTTTCCATGGCTAATTTAAGAACTTTGTGTATTTTATAGGACAATGTTTCAGGCTGTCTCCTCTGTGGTGCTAGAGCTTGATGTTATTGAGCCTAGAAGGATTACTTCACCTTGCCAGTAGAGCTATTCCCTTTTAACCATTTTAAAATTTTGTAAGTTATTATGGGTAGGAGTACTCACTTTTGGCAGTAATATTACTTATTCACTAAGTTGTTCAAGTGGGATCTATTGAGCCCTCAGCTCAGTATTTCTTCTTCTTCTTTGCCTTCTAGTTAATTTATTTCATGATGATGAAGCCTCAAAATCATTTCTCCCAGGTACAAATGCTTCAGTTGGAAAATTAGTTGTGCCATGAGGCATCAAAGATACAGTTTGTCTAACGGTGGTCCTCTTCATTACGAGGGCTTTAGGCTGACCCAATCTTTCAAACATTGAAGTTTTCTTTTAAGAGACCTCCCTAGCAGTGGTTGGTTGTTGCATGGGTTGAAAAGCATGACATGTAGGAGTTTCAATAAATTGAGGCCTTCTAGCATGGTCTCGAACAACACTATGGGTGGGTACTTCAGGAGTTGTAACAGCAACGGCTAGGAATTCCATGCTACCAAATAGAGTGGTAGCATGAACATCTCTTATGTTGATGATGGCATTTGCTAAATGGATGTTAGCATCACGCTTGAGCTAAACAGTGAAAGGAGTGTTTTGTAGATCCATTTTAGAATAAAAAATGGAGATTAGTAATCAACAATTATCATTTTACCCCACACTTTTAAAATATAAAGGTATTACAAAACAAGCCAATAGTGTAATAAAAGTATACTCTATATAATTATTCATTCAGCATAGAGTCTTATCCACTAATAATTTGAGTTTATTACTCATTTAAATCATTTATTTTTTTAATACTTTGCTACTACTATAGTATATATAAGACTAGCCAAAGATGGAAAGAGAAACCTATCCCTAGCGGAGTCACACCGGGCCTCTCGATGAAATGAGAGTATAGATTTAGTGTCGAACAAAATTTTCAGAAGGCAGATGATTGTTTGTGGTGGATAAATAAGACACTACCCAGAGATTTTGCCATCATTTGGTGAGGACTTTAAATCTGATTCTAAGTTTTCTATAGGCGCAAGCACCTATAGTTAATTACCTCTCCCAATCAATGAGAGAGAACTTTCTATTAAGGCTAGTCATAGATTGTTAATTGCTTAAAATATAGTAGCAAGAATTCAGATTTAAAATTTAATGAAATTCATCAGTTTTTATGCTTAAAGCATATGATTGGGGGAATGATGATGCACCCAATCAAGATCCCATGGTTTTGTCATCCCAGACTATCATGATCCCTAGTCCACTTACTCAGAGGTGGTGGTCGACCCAACCTGACCGAAGGATTCTTGTCAGCAGCCATGGGTTGTGTCGTTCAAAGAGACCTTATAGACTAGAGTTGATATTTGTCAAAGGGGACAATCTTAAGTCCACTCTAGCTAGCAGTGGGCTTTATGCCCTATTAGGTATACCCTATGATCCATAACTTAAAGAGGTAGAAAACCATTGGGGAACATAGGGGCTACAACCGTGACTACAATTTAGTGGAGCTTACTGGACAAAATACCCAGTCAGTGGGCTCTGGTCATAACCACTTCATATGTAGAGCCTACTGGCCAAACTACGTGGACAGAGGACATGGAACATGTCCTTACTAGTGTAGAATATTTTGAGTGCGAATATAGCAGCATACATAATATGACATTAGTTTCTTTGTGAGCTTGTGTTAACATTAAATTTATAACCCCCGATAAATAATTACGGAAGGCGGATTGATGAATTTTTTATTTAGATTTTTTAATTAATGAATTTCATTTAAGCATTTATTTTTATTTTTATTAGAATCTTCTTGAATATTTGATAGTTGATAGAAATTCCACTTAACATTGAAGATTTTAGAAAATTTTGATAATAGTGAACCTCTTTGGTTGATATTCTCGATCAATACAACCATCGTCAGGGTAGGCCTTGTTAACTCTACTCTTTGCTCGTAGAGGATCTAGTTTATAACTTTGAAATCTCATTATATCATATTAGCTCTTGTCAACTCTACTTCTATAGGAGGAGGATTGAATTGATGGATTGAAGCCTATAATTGTATTTTAAGAGTTTTGAAATTAAATATTTGAATTTTTAAACATGAAATGGCCCTATTAACACTATTAAAAGCTTTATGAAAGTAGTAAGAGTAGGTTTAGTACGATCAACTTGAGAACATTATTCATATTAATTTTTATATACATCTTATTGAGATTAATAACTTATTTTTTTATCGAAAAGAATCAGCCTTATCGAGTCCAATCCCTATGGGGAGGAGGATTCAACTGCTCAAATATGACTTAAACTTTCATCACATGAATGTGTTGATTCACTAAAATATATACATAAGTATATATTTATAATATTAAATTCTAAAAGTATGCTCAGGATTTCAAAATGATTGTTTCTCCTTCAAAATAATTGCATAATTTTTAGGTAATATATTTAAGTCAATTTAGTTTTTAATCCGTGCAGAATCCTCAGACCCCTGGATTTAAACATTCAACACTATGTTGGGACTCATGTGGGTATTTAGTAATTTAGATAATTTTATTTCTAAATTATGAGATTAATCTCATATTTTTTTATTTAATCTCAACTTAGCCTGTACAGCCTTTTCAGACATTAGGATTTGCACCTTAAATCTCTATGTCCGTGCACATGAATACATCTTTAGCTTGAATAATTTCATCTAATTAATAAAATTATAGATTTTAAAAATAATCATAATTAGAATGGAATTATCTAATTTTTAGATTGAAGGAAGCTCCTTAATTCATGCAGAATTTAATTTAGTGTCGCCTTATTTCTGCTTGTACGAAGATATGCTTATTCGGTGGTGAATTACTTTAAATTTTTAAATATTGCCTTATGCCTGCTTTCACTTGAGCATTGTGGGTTTGGTGGGAAATGATTTAGGTTTTAATTCAAAATATTACTCGCATATAGCTTGCTTATTAAATTTTCTAATTTTCAAATATCATTTTGCTTGTAGTAGTTAAAGAGCTTTCAAATCTTTATCAATTCATCACTTTCAACTTTTATTCTTGCCAAAAAGAGCTGATCTTATATCTATAAGCAAACATTGAATTCATCAAAATTCCTTATTCAAATTCTTTGACAAGCCCTGTAAGTCTATCTTGATCCTTTCAATTTTCATTCAATTTATTCAATATAAGCCACAACACATTTCAATCATTCATTGAATGTTTTGTTTATGCTTATTAGCAAACTATTTTATCCCTAGTGAGATTTGCTTGAATTCAATTATTTTCAAATCTATATGGATGATAGCCTTTTTTATTATTATCGTCATGATTTTATCGCCCAATAAAAATATTATTATTAGTGTTGTCAATAAGCTCTTAAGTGATGCTCTTGCTCACGTGCGAGCAATTAATTTTTTAAATAAGCTCACTTTAAAATATAATTTGAATTCTTTTATATTTGAGAATTCACCTTCCAATTAGCTTAATGCAAACTCTTATAGCTTTTGTATAGATCTCCATGTCATGCTTGCATTTGACTTGATATCAAATGTGGAATAAAGTGGTTGTGACATGTTTTACACATGTCGTACCATATAAATATTTTGTAAATATTTTGGTTGAATGTGAGCCTTCTCAATTTCTATAAATTAGAGGCCATGATAGCTAATTCACATTCACATTCATCTTTTGGGAAAAAAAAGAGGTAAAAAGGTTTTTATCCCAAAGTTCAAGTGTGCATTCAATCTCCTTGCAATTCATTATAAGCTCTTTTCCTTTTCTCTTTATTTCATTTTTTTTAAATTCAATTTTATGTTTACTTTATGAAATTTTATAATTTAGCACATTCAAATTTCATTTTAGTTTGTTTATTTTTGATGTGATTGATTGATTGATTTTTTTTAGATAAATCTTGATTCCACATTTTTTTTTCTAAGTCAAAATTCAGTCAAATTTAAAGATATCGCATAGGGGTCAGAAACAATTTTGGCTGACTGATAAGCGTAAGCGGTTAGTATTTGAAGACTCGGCAGATTTTTCATCTCGTTACGCTATGATGAGCATATGAGGCCTTTAAACCTGCATAAATAAACAAATACATATACAATCTCCACACACATATTTACATATTTCTTCCTTATTATATTATACTTTTCACACTTAAATGATAATAGCTGTGAACTTTGAGAGACGACTGGCTTGACAAGTTCGGAAGCATATTTTTTATTATTTTGTTTTATGGTTTCTTTTTTCTTGAAAGTTGGGGATGTGGGGAGATGTGGGGAGAAAGACAATGAATAACAAAAGAAATTTCTCTTATTTTTAGATAGAAGTTAATAGATAGAAGATTGATTGCAACTTCTCACTCAATTTCTACATTGGAGATGCTCATTTGGTGGTCTGTACACGAGTCTAGAAAAAGCTTACAGTTAAAGATTGATTTGGTAGAGACGAGAGAAGAGAATAAATCTAAAACTAAAACATATAGAAAAAGGGTAAAAGGGATAGTAGGTCACTTATATACAACACAAGAACTATTTCAAAATTAGGGATGTACGAAACTATAAGAAGAGAAAATTTGATTGGTAGCAGCTAAGGGAGTTCAAAGATCTATAGAGAAACTTGATATTTGTTGTAAGCACATGTGGACTACATGTCATAATTAACAAAGTGTTAAGATGATAAAGTCATGTTTATTAGCTCTCTGAAATAGATTAGAAATAGATCTTTCATGAAATATATAAAAAAGATATGCTTGGATTATTTTATTGTGCCAAGATGACACAGGAATGGAGTGGGCTGGCAAGGGGATTTGGAAACAAGGTTGGTTGGCCATGTGATGTGATAACGGGATGAAGAAGAGGTACCATAGTCGGAATTGAGAGGGACCTTCCTGATGGAAGAGTTGTCTCTCGATCACAGTAAGGGGGTGTCCAAATTTTGTGGGCTTCCAGCTTTGCTGGGTGAAACAAGGAATCCAAATGAAGAAATAGGAGGGGAAGCCGAAAGCAACCTACTTGATGGTAGAGTTGCCTCTCGGCTGCCCTCGTTTGTGAAAAAGAGAGACTGGAGAAGAAAGGCGGGGCTTACGGTTTTAGGGGATGAGTGTGGATGCTTGCGGCTTGCGACTTGGAGGCTGACGGACGAGAGGTCGGTTTCAAGATGTGGAATCCGTGAGGGAGACAAATGAGGGAGATGAATGCGGCTTGAAGGAATACCGTATGAATGAGAAGGAGCGAGTGAAAACAGAACTGAGGAATCGATGCGAGGAACAGATGCTGGACTTACGGCTTGAGCGCGATGGAAGGAGAGCGAACACTTGTGTCTTGAAGGCAGACGGACGAGAGTCTGTGAAGGGTTTTTTTTTGTTTTTTGGGATCGAGAGGGTCTGTGAGGGGACGAGCAAAAATAGAAGAAAGGAATCGTTTCAGATTGAGAGTCTGCACGCCCGAGCGGATGTGAGGAGTTAAAAAAAGAAAAAAAAAATTGATTTATTTTGTCTTGTTGCAAAACCGCCAAGGACGGACGGCGTGTGGGTGGAAAGATATGAGAAGATTTTGGATTTTATTTTAAAATTTAATTTAATTATTATACATATTCTATAATAAAAGTTGCATATATTTTGTATATATACAATTGATTATTTCATCTCCATTTCGTTTTCACTTTTTATTTTATTTTCTTTTATTTACAAACTAATATATATACATATAATTTTATTCAAAATAAAAAAGTATTTTAAATATTATTTGTCTAATATTTGTACAAATAATAAAATATAAATAAAAGCTATACAATAATTAAGAATACTTATTTAAACTTTAAGATGATAAATTAATTTCAATTTTTAATTAAAGTTTTTATAATAAAATTAAATATGTAACATTTATTTATATTTATAAGATATATATAAATATATTTATAACATAGATGTATTTATGTTATATATTATTGACTTTATTTTTAGAATGAGCTCTCAACCTCTTTATCTTAGACATAGGATTTCTCTTAGACTTTAAGAGTTCCTTAGTCTTAAGACACATCTAGAATAGGTAGACACTTAACCTAGCCCTAGAGACTTAGAAAAGTTAGCTATAGGAATATGTCATGCTTTAGGGGTGTTAGAAGATTGGCCTATCCTATAGCTTGAGCTAAATCCTCACTTCCTTTTTCCAACTCAAAACTCTAAATTCATATCCACTCCAACTTTAACTCAAACCTTGAACCAATTCAATGGATTTTCTCAAATCATGAATCAATTCCAAATAATTGAAACTTATGATTGCAGCCCATGATTGGATTCCAAACTTCAAAAATATTTTCTATGTCCTTTGATTCCCTCTTATGGACTTAACCTAAATCAAATCTAAATCAATTCAAACTCAAGAGGTTTTTCTCACAGCCCATTTATATTTTCATTTATATTCACATATAAAAATATAATATAAATTCAAATCAACCAAATTAAATCCAAAATTCAAATCCAAATCAAAAATATTTCCTAAGTCCTTTGATTCCCTCATATGGACTTAGCTCAAATCAAGTTTAAATCACTTCAAATTCTTGAAATTTTCTCATAACCCATTTATATTCTCATTTATATTCACATATATAAATGAAATATAAATTTGAATATCAAAACTAAATTCAAAAATCAAATCCAAGTTCAAACTCAAAATTCAACCTAAGCCTTCAAGTCAAAATGTTGAACCTAGCCAAATCAATTTCAAATCAAGCCAAACCCTTGAATTTTATTCATGATTCAATCAATCATACAATCATGAATCTAAATATAAACATAAACTTCAATCACCAAATCAAAACTAAATTAAAAAATCAAACCTAAGTCAAACTCATGTTCACCCTTTGAACTTGAAATTGTTAAGTAGATCAAAACCCATTTGACTTTAAACCACTTGAAAATGGACATAAATTTCAATCATAAGTCCATATGTGAGTTCAATCAAACTCAAATCAAGCTTTGACCAAGCCATTTGACCTACTTTGGCTCACTTGACCCAAAGTGACCTAAAGTACCCTTATGAGCTAAATTCTAATATTAACCAAATTGGATTGATAGAAGCCCACCAAAGCCTCACATTATGAGCAACAATCATCATAAGATGATCAATCACTCAAATTGAGTCAAACCAAGTCAAACTTAAGAGTTGACCAAGTCAACACTTAGCCAAAATGAAACCAAAACAAGCCAAAATCTACCATAGGCCAAATTGATTAAAACCATTAATCAAAATTCATTCATGACCAATGTTTGAACTTGACCAAGTCATCATTTGAGCCTAACCTAGCCCAATCGGTCACTTGACCCAAGTTGACCCAACTTGACCTAAAAAGTCAAAATGTGTCAAAACTTGATCTAAGCCAAATTGATTGAAACCAATGGGTCAAGTTCATTCCAAATCACTTATTGAACTTGTCCAAAGCCCTAATTGGACAACCAGACATAACCTAGCCCAATTGACCTTGAACTCAACTTGACCTAAATGGTCAAATTGAGCCAAATCCAAATATTAACCAAATTGATTGGAAACAAAGATACCAATCCATTTCAAGTGATCAACCAAACACAAACCAACCCATGAACTAACCAAAATTGGTCAAATGGGTCAAATTGATCAACTCAGCCCATTTGACCTAAATGAAATCAAATGAACCAAATTCAAATATAAATCAAATTGAACCGAACCAATGATGCCAAAACATTTCAAATGGTCATATGAACTTGACCCAACCCTTAGTTTGACCCAATTTAACCAATTGGTCAAGTTGACCAAAGTTGACCCATTTTGACCTAAATGGGTCAACATGAGACAAATCACATCAAACCAACTCCAAATTCACTAAAACTTGGCCTAACTCATTTTTTAATCATACCAAATATATTCAAACTGAAATCCAAGCCAAATGACTATTTTATCCCTAGGTCATAGAATAACCTAAAATCAAAATCACTTAGAATTTGGTCAATTCCTCTTCATGGAAACTTGACATCCTCTTAGTGGACCAAATGGTCACTAATGGACATGGTGCACATGACCCAATGGGTTTGGGTCAACCCAACCCAACCCAAGGCCAAAAATGACCTCTTCCTTCAAATTGAGCACATGGAAATCCTTCCTCCACTCAATTAAGCACATGACAAGCTTCACCACTCCACTCCTCTGACCAAACCAAATGTCATGACACCTCAAATGGCCTAACAAACTAACTCAAGGAGGTGTATTGGATTAAAATGACAAGGAAGCTTGCGACCATTCGATTCACCTAGGGGGAGATATACCCCCCCTAATTCCACTTGAATTTCATTCTCCTCTATTCGATATAAGCATAGGAATGCAGTCGAGGTGATTCCAAGCTCCCCCAAGGTTTCCTAAGCATCTTCCATTTTTTGATTTCTCAGTTTTCTTAGAGTTAAACTAGGGGAGCTTATGTGAAAATCCAACTCAAGCAATACTCCATATCAAGCTAATTCATCGTGCAAGCTTCATCAGAGGACTCGATCAAACTTTCCTAAACCTTTTCTGAAGTTCTCAAGGCAAGGGAGGAGTGCTCTTGATCAAGATCGAGCCCAATTGAAGGAGAGCATGGTCCATAGAGAGATCTACTCAACCCCATGGCTTGAAACTTTCAACAAGGCTTCATCTCCACTAGACGAAGCTACCTCATCGAACTCGAGTGCTGGTGATAGCCTCCGACGAGGCATGACATTAATCCAAGCTTAAAATAGCCATGGTATGGTCCTTTGTGAAAAAAATTTTCACCCCAAGCAAAGTTAGCCGTATGATGTGTTCCCCTTTACTCTTGGTGTGAGTTGAATTTGGTTTCAATCAGAGCTCAATCGAGCTTAGATCTTCCCCTAGAAGATGGACGGTGGCCATCTCCCATAGGAAAGATCAAGGAGGATCATGGGCCATCCATCCGTACATTTTGGATAGATGGCCATGATCAAGACGCATAGGATATTCGATTTAATCCTTTAATACTATGAGCTTAATCTCAGCTATACGATCCTTGATCAGACAGATGGGGAGAAAGTTCAGAGCATCGCCACTGATGAGGTGCTATGATGTGATAACTTAAATAGCCTATCCCATCGTACCACGTGGAAAGAGCACGCCGTGTCAGCCTCCACATGGTGCTGACGGGATTAGCTATTTTAATTTCAGATTTATTTAATTATCCTTAATCATTAAAACTTTATAACTACATAATTAATTCTAGAAAAATCTTAGAAATATAAGGTAAAAAGCATTGGAAAGATAATTCAAAAGAGAATATTTTAAAATTAATTTCACTTGATTTTAAATAGTATATTATTCGTAATTAGGGTTTTAATAGAAACCTAATAACCCTAATTACTCCCTAATTATCCCACTGATTAATCTCAAACTTCTCATGTGTATTTAGGGGGATGACTTCTACCTCGCTTAATTTTCTTGGAATTTATTGATGGGTTAATTAGACAGATCAATTATTGAATCCTTAATTACCATTTTAATGTAATTAAGCCTAATTAAGTGTGTGAATAGTAGTTTAATCCCTTGATTAAGATAATTAAGTTTTGTTTGAGTGATCAAGAGGTTTAGGGAATAATTTTGGAATATTTTACCTAAGCTATTCCTTAAACCCCCTTTCTCTTCCTTAATCAAATTCAATTAAGGGTTAATCCACTAATTACTTACTTAAATAACTTGATAAAATTTTCAAAATATTTCAGAACTTAATCAATCCATATTGGGTAGATGCTTAAGTGTTTAATAACCTAAGTGGCTTAAAGAAATCAAAACCTAATCCACATGTGTGGGAAGGGTTATGAAAGTACTTAACTTAAACCCTTTAGCTTAATTAATCATTAATTATGAGCCAAATACATTAGACCCTTTTCTTCCTAGGTGCATTGGTGATTGTTGACATCATTTTAGGATGAGTTCTCAACCCCTTCTTCTTAGAAATAGGAATCCTCTTAGACTTTAAGAGATCCTTAGTCTTAAGACACATCTAGTGATTAGGTGGACATTCAACCAAGCCCTAGAGACTTAGAAGAGTAAGCCATAGGAATAGGTCATGCCTTAAGAGTGTTAGAAAAATCTGCCTACCCTATAGCTTGAACCACATTCCTCACTTCCTTCCTTCAAGTCAAACTCCAAATAAAATCAACATCAAACTTAAATCAATTCTAGCTTGATTGATTTTCTCCAAACTCAAATCAATTCCAAATGATTGAAGCTTATGATTGGAATTCCAAGTTCAAAATCTTTCCTAAGTCCTTTGATCCCCTCTTAAGGACTTAGCCTAAATCAAATCTAAATCACTTCAAATTCAAGAAATTTTCTCATAACTCATTTATATTCTCATTTATATTCACATATATAAATGAAATATAAATTCAAATCAATCAAACTAAATTCAAAATTCAAATCCAAATAAAAAATCTTTTCTAAGTCACTTTGATTCTTTCTTAAGGACTCAGCCAAAATCAAATCCAAATCACTTCAAATTCATGAAATTTTCTCATAACCCATTTATATTCTCATTTATATTCACATATATAAATGATATATAAATTCAAACAACCAAAACTAACTCCAAAAATCAAACTCAAATTCAATTAAAATCCAACCAAAGCCTTCAAGTCAAAATCTTAAAGTTAGCAAAATCAATTTAAAATCAAGCCAAACTCTTGATTTTTCATCATGATTCAATCAATCCTTCAATCATGAATCCAACTATAAACATAAACTTCAATCACCAAACCAAAACTAAATCCAAAAATCAAACCCAAGTCAAACTGATGTTCACCCCTTGAACTTGAAATTGTCAAATGAATCAAAACCCATTTGACTTCAAACCACTTGAAAATGGATTTATATTTCAATCATAAGTCCATATACAAGTTTAATAAAACTCCAACTAAGCTTAGACCAAGCCATTTGACCTACTTAGGCTCATTTGACCCAAAGTGACCTAAAGTACCCTTATGATCCAAAATCTGATCCTAACCAAATTGGATTGAACTACGCCTACCTAAGCCTCTCATCATGATAAACAATCATCATGAGATGATCAATCACTCAAATTGAATCGAACAAAGTCAAACCTAAGGGTTGACCAAGTCAACACTTAGCCAAAATAAAACCTAAACTAGCCAAAATCCACCATAAGCCAAAATGATTGAAACCACTGATCAAAACTCATTCATGACCAATGTTTGAACTTGACCAAGTCAGCATTTGAGCCTAACCTAGCCCAATTGGCCACCTTGACCCAACTTGACCCAACTTGACCTAAAAAATCAAAATGTGTCAAAAGTTGATCTAAGATAAGTTGACTGAAACCAATGGGTCAAGTTCATTCCAAAATGATTATTGAACTTGACCAAAGCCTCAATTGGCCAACTAGACCTAACCTAGCCCAATTGACCTTGAACCGAACTTGACCTAAAGAGTCATATTGAGCCAACCTCAAATATAAACCAAATTGATTGGAAACAAAGATACCAGATCATTTTATATGACCAACCAAACATGAGCCAACCCATGATCTAACCCAAATATGTCAAATTTGTTAATTTGGTCAACTTGACCTATTTGACCTAAATGAACTCAATCGATCCAAAACTAAATATAAACCAAATTGAATCAAACCAAAGCCACCAAAATATTTCAAATGGTCATATGAACTTGTCTCAACCATTCGTTTGACCCAATTTGACCAAATTGATCAACTTGATCCAAGTTGACCCATTTTCACTTAAATGTGTCAACATGAGCCAAATCACATCGAACCAATTCCAAATTCAATGAACTTAGCATAACCTATTTTTAAAATATATCAAACATATTCAAATTGAAACCAAAGCCAAATGACCATTTTACCCCTAGGCCATAGCATAAATTTTGGCCAAATCCACTTAGAAATTGGTCAAATTCTCTTCATGACCACTTGGCACCCTCCTAGTGGACAAAGTGGAAACTAGTGAGTGTGGTGCACCTAACCCAATAGGTTTGGGTCAGTCCAACCTAGGCTAAGGTCAAAACCGACCACTTGCTTGAAAATGGCCACATGGAATCCCTCCTCCACTTGATTTAATAGATAAGACGCTCAAGTCAAGGTGGACTTGACCCATAGAAGGATCCATCCAATTTCAAGGCCTGAATACTCCAACAAAGCTTCGTCTCCACTAGATGAAGCTTCTCCAAGGGAATCAAGCGCTGGTGATCACGTCTGGTGAGGTATGCCAATAAATCAAGCTTAATCTAGTCATTATTTTGAGCTTTGTGAAAGAAAATATCACCTCATGAGATTCTAGCTGTTAGATGTGATCCCCTTTACCCTTAGATGGTGTGAGTTGAGTTTCAATCAAATTTGAGCTCATTTGAGCTCCGATCTTCCCTTGGAAGATGGACGGTGGCCATCTCCCTCAGGGAAGATCAGAGGAGAATCATGGGCCATCCATCCGCGCATTTTGGATGGACATCCATGATGAAATCCACATAGATCCCACATTTAAACCCTTTAGAATCATGGCTTTAACCTCAGCCGTCCGATCCTTGATCGGACGGATGAGGAGAAAGCGCGTAGCACCGCGGCTGACACGACACTACTATATGATAACTTAAATAGTGAATATCATCATACTACATGGAAAGAGCATGCTGTGTTAGCCTCCACATGGCGCTAATGAGATTAATTATATAATTAGGGATTTAAAGGACTTAATTAATCAAGGAAACTTCAAAAATTCATATATAAGTGCAGAAAAATTAAAAAATATATGAAATAAATTGCATATGAAAGGTATTTGGATCTAGAATATTATAAAATTTACTTCTATGAATTTTGAACAGTGTTAGTTTCTAGATTTTGGTTTTATTGAGAATTTTATTTTGTTAATTATTCTCTAACTATCCCACTGATTAATTCCAAACTTCTTGTGTCTGATTAGTGGGATGACTTCTACCTCCCCTAATTTTCTTAGGATTTATTGATGGTTTAATTAGAGAGATTGCTAGATTAATTTCTAATTACCCTCTTAATGTAATTAAGTTTAATTAAGTGTGTAATTAGTAGTTTAATCGCTTGATTGAGTTAATTAAGGTTTTTTAAGTGAACAAGAGGTTTAAGGAATAATTTTGGGATATTTTCCTTAAGCTATTCCCTAAACCCCCTCTTTATTTCTTAATCCAAACTTAATTAAGGATTAATTCACTAATTACCTACATAATCATTTTGATAAAATTCTAAAACCTTCCAGATCTTAATTAATCCATCTTGGGTAGATGTTTAGGTGTTCAATGACCTAAGTACATTAAAGAAATCAAAATTCAACTCATATGTGTAAGAGGGGTTATGAAATTACTTAACTTGAACCCCTTAGCTTGATTAATCATTATCATAAGTCAACTGCATTAAGCCCTTTTCTACTTAGGTGCATTGATGATTTAAATTCCTTGTGTGATTTTATGTCATATAATTGGCTCATAATTATTTGATTAAATATGCTAAGGTGGTGTAGGTAAGGGGTGATTAATACTCTTAATTCATACCTTAGCCTACTCAAAATTTTAAAAATTATCTAATTATCTAAAGATTATACTAAAACACCATATACATGGGGGAAATGGGTTGGGACTAGAAAACATTCTTTAACATTTCCTAAATCAAGTATAAAACAATTTCAAAACAAAAATCACATTAAAAAAACTTTGATTCACTTTAAACTTTCTTATTTCACAGGATTATCTTTAGGAATTAATTAGGGTGAGTGAATTTACATTGCTTTCATCACTTTATTTCTTTCCTGACATGCTAAATGTGTATGTCATATAAGATTCATGCATTCATACCTTTTTAAAATCAAAATAAAAATGAAATGTTTTCTTTATATCACATTGCATGTCTTAGCTAAAGTAAAAATATGAATGTCTATTATCACTATTAAATCCAAAACTATTTTTAAAATCTATAAATCAAACACCTAAAATTGAAAATGTGCTACCTGTAATTATTTATAAGCTTACATGTAGATATAAATATGAAGATGTTCATAGTGTAGCTTTCCTTCTCTTTTCTTTTAGCACAGTTTTGAATAGGATTTGACAAAGTGTATAGTTCATTTGAAAAGAACACAACACTTGCCTAACCCCATTTCTATCCATTCTTGTGCTATTACCTAAGAAGGACATCCACACTTGTACATATAAATTGCATAAATAAAACAAACAAACAAATATAAACTTTTTGAATCTTTCTTTTTCCATTCATTTCTTTTATACATGTGTTTGTATATAAGGAAAGTGGTATATTAGTCTGGACAACCTCGGGATTGCGAGGCTTGAAGTAGCCCTAAGTAGATCTTGTACCTTACACCCCTGGTACTATACTAACAATGGCGTTGTACTCACTTATGGCTTTCATACATATGCATGTCCATGTGACTAATGGATAAAAGAAACCCCTCTTTTCTACTTAATGAAAACCATGCATCATAAAGCATTCCAATTTTATTAAGTAGCATTTCTTAGCATTCATCATAAAGTATGCTAAACATTTCCATTTATATGTATATATATATATATATATATATATATATATATATATATAAGATTTGTTCTTATGCATGTTGTACATGTTGGGAAAGAAATGAAGTGATGTGTATTTTGTGATATTAATTCACTTTACTTAATCTTAAAATGCCTTTCTTTTGAATAAGTTTATTTAGGGAAAATATAAACTTAGGATTAATTAAAACACATAATAAAATATTCACTAAATAAAATCAAACATGAATCTACTTTAGAAATTACTTAGGGTAGGGAAGGAATGAGAAATTCTCTTCTCTTTTCCCTCTCTTTACAACCTTTAGTAATTAAGTAGGTTCATTTAAACCAAACAAAAATCATCAAATAAAATTGAACTAAATCAACTAAACAACTTAAATGAAACCACCCTCTAAGTTAAACATCTTCACACTTAGAAAATCTAAACCTTAAAGCCATAGCTAAGTATACCACATAAACTTTTCAAAGCACACACATTATGTTAAGTCACCATTTCTAGCTTTAGGTTAGTGCGGTGCATGGCTTGATGTTTGCTTTTATTTTGTGATGTATTGTTTGTAGTCTAGATGTTAGGGTGAATGTGCATAAAATAAATGGTAGGATGATTTACTCTAATCATTATTTTCTGCAGGGGATTATGCTTAAGGGGTGTTATAATAAAAAAATAAATACTTTTGTTGTGCAGGTGCTTATTCCATTAAGCATAATCCAATAGGCTAGGTGGACTTGGTTACCAATGTGTGGGGTGCTAAGTCCAATATACATGCTTGAGATTTGTATGATTTGTTTAGCTAATCTCTATTTTGCACGTGTTAGTTAGATTTACTTTTCCTTTTTGTGTATCATTTGTAATTAGGATTTTGGAATGAATGTTATAGGGGATTAGGATGAAAATTGGTCATAGGATTACATTTTATGTACCATATGAAGCATTTGGAGAAACCACCTTCCAACCATCCAAAAAGGAGCCAAAAGAAGAAAGAAGAAAGAAAAAAGAAGAAAGAAGAAAAGAAGAAATGAAGATGCCCATACCATGAATTTCCTTGATTGTAAATTAATTCATTTGTAATCCGGGTTGTATAAGGGTAGAGCTCGGCTACCCAATTTATTTTTGGGTTTGTGCGGTGTTGCTCGACTATAATTAGCCTTTTAGTCTTTTGTGTTAGCTTTATAAAATGTTTGATTTTTTGTTTATCTTGTGCATTAAGATGGCATGTTTTCCAAGTTGCTTTCTTGCTTTGATGTATGGCTTGGATGGCAATTAGGCTCTTAAGAAAAATTAAAATTTCTACCAAATTAAATAACTTAAAATTAATATTAATCAACTCATAATCTCATCTAAAGCCTAAGTTAAAATTACGGTAAAAGAATTAGCAACTCCTTAGTTGGATGAGTATTTCTTTTCTAACATCATGCATAAAAGTATATTATTTCACTCTTGATTGGAGGGCTTCCACCTTTGCCAGAGAACTTGGCTTGATCTTTGAGAGCCATGGTGGAAACACACCTCCCCTTCTTGCTGATTTTGTCCCATAATCTTATTTCTCAAGCATTATGCATATGATTCCTATAAGCCTGAGTCAAATGATTCTCCAAAGATAAAAATAAAATGTAATATCTTTTGCATTAGATCTAGATCATTTCTCATGCCCTTACATGATTTAGTCTCTTAGAGAGTGAGTTTAAGTACTTAGTCTCTTTCTAAAATAAATAATAGCCTAGCTATCTTGCATAAAGCATATGATTTGCCTAAATGAATTTAAAATCATAGGAGGAGTTAGTTGACGGCCACCCCCAGGCGGTTGTAAGTCCAAGCAGTTGGGTGGTTTATCCTCTATTATGGAGGTAAACCATATGCCCATTTTTTATCTTAGATTTAGGTCATGCTTTTGGCCCTCGCCAAAGCTCCCTAGCTTTAGTTCTAAGGTTGCTTCTTTCTTCCATGGGCCATAAGCGTAAATCCTCACCTCTTAAGCATTTCCATAACCTTGTATTGTAGAATTTTAGGCCCTAAACTTCTAATAAAAATTCAACTCAAATAAATGATTTAATTTCAAAAATGTAAAGCCCAACCATAGGGTATTTTGGGATGCTTACTAGGCTTCCTTGTATCTTAAGTATCCCCTACTTGTTTCTATTTGGCTTCGATAAGAACTCCCTCCTCTTGATCGATCCCATTTGATTTACTAAAAAGAAACTAATTGATTGATAGTCCTACCTATTGAAATCTTTGGAGACAACGATCATTTACCTTAATTGAGAGTATTCCTATGGAACGCCCTTTCTTAGGATGTAATTAACTATGTGGGCTTGCCCCTATAGGGAACTTAACGAACCCAGTTTAAAATAAATCCTACTTTACTTTTTCATGTAAAGTAGGGGAAGAATCTCCGGTACACATACAAACCCATTGTCCTTAGGAGTCCTTACTGAGGTGATTAGGTCTATTGTAGGGTGATGAATTCTATCTTTTGAGGTAGTACACCTCTCCTCAATGTCGTACCCAATCACCCTCAATAAGAACATCTGCGGATCTACATGGTGTCCAAAAATGCATAAAAGAGTATATTTCTATCTTCATTTTTTTTTCGCATAGAGTGAAGATGGAAGTATACCTTCTTTAGAAATTATATATAATATAAAATTTCACCATAGATTTTTTTGACGACTCCGCTGGAGATGTTTCCTCTCTTCATCTTTGGCAAATGATCATTGTCTCTAAGTATCGATAGTGGATTTGTACTTTGGTATAAATCTAAGACTATCTTTCTTTCTGTTGGCCCTTAGCTTGTTTCATCCTCAAGTTATGCTAGCCAACATCTTTAGGTTTTAGGACCTCACCTCATGTTGGTCTTAAAACCCCCGTTGGGTTCCCCAATGGGTGATTATAAAAGCTTAATCAGAAAGAATTGATTAAAGACTTCCTCCTTACCATTTTATGGTGAGGAAAGGGTCATTCTAAACTAATAAAGTCAAAATAAATCCTTCATAAAAATCTTGCTTTTCAAAAAAGTACTCTTTCAAAATGCACATAATAAAATGTTTTACACAAATTTTTTTCTAAAATCACCTTCATATAACAATCTTCATGATTATTATATGTAAGATCATCTTTACAAAAATAAAATTCCAAGAATCACAATTTCTAAAAACACAAATGAGCTTCTTCACTCAATTCATTTTGGTGAAGATCTCATTTTCAAAAATAAATTTCCAACAATCATGTTTTCAAAAGCATAAAATTTGAAGATGGGCCTTTCCATTCAATACATCCAAATGTGTTGAATGAATATTACATCTTCAAACAAAATATCAACTTTGAAATTCCACTCAACACATTCCACATGTGTTAGGTTGGAACTTTCACATTTTTCTAAAAGCACAAATGAGCTTCTTCACTCAATTCATTTTGGTGAAGACCTCATTTTTAAAAATAAATTCCAACAATCATGTTTTCAAAAGCATAAAATTTGAAGATTGGCCTTTCCATTCAATACATCCAAATGTGTTGAATGGATATTACACCTTCAAGAAAAATCACAACTTTGAAATTCCACTCAACACATTCCACATGTATTTGGTTGGAACTTTCAAATTTTCAAAAAAAGAAAAACACTTTTGGAATTTCATTTAGCAAACTCAAATTTTCTAAGTGAATTCTCTATTCCACAAATATTTTCAAAACACATTTGAAACTTCATTCTAGCATATCCCATTTGCTAGAATGAAGTCTCCCTTTTTTAAAAACAAAAATTTGAAACATACTTTTGGAATTTCATTTAGCATACTCAAATTTGCTAAGTGAAATCTCCATTCCACAAAAATTTTTAAAACACATTTGAAACTTCATTCTAGTATACCATATTTGCTAAAATGAAATCTCCCTTTTCCAAAAAAACAAAATTTTAAACTCATTCTTGGAATTTCATTTAGCATACTCAAATTTGCTAAGTGAAATTTTCATTTCATAAATGAAAAGATACACATTAGGACTACCTTAGCATACTTAAATTTGCTAAAATCCTACTTTTTAGAATCAAATCAAAATCAAAAGAAACACATTAGGATTTTCTTAGCATACTCAAAATTGCAAAGAATCCTATTTTCAAAAACCTTTCAAACACAAAACACCCTTGGATTTTTCTTATTTAGCATACCCAAATTTGCTAAATGAGAAATTCCATTTCTCTTTTCAAATCACAAAAAGATTCACAAAATAAAGAAAATAAAGAAACAAAAGGAAGAAATTTTTTTCGAACATCTCACTTAGCATACCAAAATTTGCTAAGTGAGTAAATTTCAAAAAATCACAAATCCATAATAAAAGAAAATTGACCTTTATTTTAACATACCAAAATTTGTTAAATAAAGGGTCCTCAAAATCAAAATTGAAACTCAAATATGAACCTTTGGAAATATCTCTTCAACCCATTTTTGACATATCTAAATTTGTTGAAAGTGGATTCTACATCCTAAAATTCCTCTTTCTAATCAAATCTTGAAATCTATTCTAAATCATTTGAGCTCGACTTAACATTTTCAAAAAAGTTAAGTATGGGTTCAAATTCTAAATTCTAAATTCAAAATCAATAGAAATCTCATTCAAATTTATTTTCAACATTGCAGACTCTCATTTAGCGGTTTCAATTTAAGTCTCAGTTCAATTTTCAGTTGATAGAAATGGCAGCACCCAGGTATGTTTTCACCTTTCCCCATGGGATGAAATTGGCCTTAGATCAGGCCATCCTTCCCCATTCTGATTACACCCACTTCATTCATTTTGGATGAGATTTTGAGAGGGCAAGGATTACCTGTGAGGGCACTTCCCTCAATTGTCGTGAAACCTGGCGTAAGCGATCATCATTGATATGACATTAGACTCTGATATTCCCTCATTAAAGTGGAAGGCAGTGGTGGTTCCTACAGTGCTAGCATCAATACCAGTGTCTGTGATAGCACCAGTGCACCCGGTTGTTTCTTATGTTGCCCTAGTGAGGGCTAACACCCACACATTAGCACCTTCCAAGGGGAAGGCCTCCCTGATCCTAGGGATTGTCTCCCATGCTTTTGAGGTCGGGTCTAGCTCTTACTCGCTCACCTCCCACCAAGACTCAAAGAAGAAAAAAACTGCATGATAAAGTAGTACCATACTCGCATCACTAGGGAGATGGAAGCAACTACACGGTCAGTTGTTGAGGAGTTTCCCACTTTGATTTCCCCACTGATTATGACAAACCCATTCTATCCTCTCTCTGGGTCTGATAGAGAGGATGCCAGGAAGATCCCTACTTCACCTCCACCAGCAGTTTGATTTCAACCCTCAGTTAGCTAGAGTAGGAGGTCATATGCTGACCTTCATTTAGTTCTATGCTAGGTTAGCGAAGCTTACATACGATTTGAGTCTAGGGCTCAATTTGACTTGATATTTGTTATCCCCTGAAGCATGGGGAAGCATCTTTGATAGGAGAGGGACAGGGAGGCCCATACTCAGTTCATATCACTAGTTGGGAGAGGTGGAGGTTTAGTCGCCAATCAGTGGCCTCCACACTTATTGATTTTCTTGATCAACATGCTACCCATGTCGATCACACAGAAAGTACTCTACTTATGGAGACTAACCATCATAAGAGGAGAGCTCCTACTTTGAGAGAGTTGGGGGTGTCTCCACCACACCGCTCTACCCCCCATTCATCATCGCTTGTTCATGTTTTAGCATCTCCAATTTTGCCAAAGGCCATGAAGGCCACATTCGGGGAGAAGAGGACCTCGTTGGTGATCCTATGGCCAAGGGATCCCATTCCATCTACGTGCCTAGGTGGCTCTCTCTGCTAGACCTTGCCCCAGTTGTATTTGGAAGGAATGGCTGGCATAGTGGTCGTCCCTTCACCATCACCACCGTAGTAGGACACAGAGATGGTTACATCAGTTGTAGAGGGAGAAGGTGACAACCCAGTTGCACATATGATGATAGAACCTCCTAGGAATGTCACCCCATCAGAGTCAGTGACAGTCAGGAGTGTATATCTTCTAGCGAGTACAACCCTCACAGGGTTGATTCTCCAGCAGTAGGGGAGGTCTAGTGCCTCATGATGTTAATCCCACCACCCGGTCGGCCAAATTATTTATGCGGTTCATTCTTTAGATGACATAGTAGCTCATTATTTCATGGAAAAGAAGGAGATCCTAGAATATGACTAGTCTGATGAGGAGAAGGTCAGCTTTGATCCCAATGAAGATAATTTGTTGGGAGACTCAAGAGGGTTTGCATGATAGATACCATGGGATCCCTCCTCAAAGATCATCAGACTATGGAAGGTGTTGAGGACGAGCAGGAAGACAGCCCACTCGATCCAACACCTCCTAGCATAAATAAAGTAGAAGGATGAAAAGATAGATAAGATGGAGAAGAGGCTCGAGGATCTATTAGTAGTTATCTTAGCATCGCAGAACCAAGCCACAATAGTTCATCCTACCACTACTGAAACTAGAGTTGGTGAATGTCTTGGACCCAACCAAGACTTTACCTCCAACAGGGCAAGGTAGAACTAGCATGTATATGAAGGTAGTGGGTAGTACCTCCATACAAAAAAAAAGATATCAAGTCCATGGTTGAGCAGCTGGTGAAGGAATCATTGGCTCAAGCCCGAGGAGGATCATTAGTTCCAAAGGGTAGACCCTACCTAGAGGAATTTGATGCAATCCAATATACTGAGGGTTTCATGCCACCTTCCTTCAAGAGTTTTGATGGCAGTGGGAACCCGAGGTAGCACATCACACATTTTAGAGCTAGTTATTGCAATGCTGGTGGCAGTGATGCTTTACTCTTCTGTCTCTTCATCAGTAGCCTAGAAGGGATAGCTTTTGATTGGTATGCTAAACTTTCCAATAGTTCAGTAAAGACTTTTATTGAGTTGGACAACTATTTATCAAGAGGTTTACTAGAGCTTAGCAAAGGATCACTCTTGGCGATCTCATTGTGGCACAATAACACCCAGGTGAGCCCCTTGTTGACTACATTCTCAGATGGCATAACTTGAGTATGAAATGTGAACCACAGCTGTCTGAACAACATGCCATTGAGATTCTTCTAAAGAATATCCATGGCTCCTTCATGCTTAAGGGCTTCACCATCAAAACCTTTGAGAAATTAATCAACAAGGCGGCTAGCTTGCAAGGAGAAGCCAAATAGTTACCTTCTTCAGATGTAACAACAAAGCCAAAGTCACAGAAGGTATATGAGAAGAAGCTTGGGGCAATGATAGCAGTGGATAAGGGGAAGAAACTAGCTAGAGAGCAGTTTGAGAGACCTCGTACTTTACAACCGTCGCTTCCACCTCCTCTACCACCACTGAGGCATCCCTACCGGCTGCCACAATAGCCTCCATGGCCTACACCGCCTCCTCTTTAGCCACATCATCAGTAATAGTGGTACACATACCCGCTGCCAGGTAGTATGGTCCACCTACTCTTTTGGATAAACTTAACAAGCCTTATTCATTTAAGAGTGAGGTAATTAGAAAGATCTTTAAGAATCACTTAAAGAAATATGATTTTTAGCTACCTGAGCCTAGGAGAACCGAGGAAGTGGGCAAAAGCCATGATCCTAACTTTTGCCCCTATCACCATATGCTAGGTCATGTTTTGGAGGATTGCTTCACATTTAAGGATTGGCTTGAACATAGCTTCAAGATCGATGTTATAGTCATCCTGAAGGAATACCTTATAGAACAACCATCCAGTTCCATTATTGTAATCCTTGGGGATACTTGCTATCCTTCTAAAACCAAAGAAGGTTGGGATATCTCCTTATCCAAAACCTCTAAAAAGATTGTTCAGAAGAATAAGAAACTTTCCTTGCAGGTGCCTGAGCCAGCTCAAACCTTGAACATCAAGGAAGGTTTGCAAGTTGCCAGAGCCAACTCAAGGAAAGGAGGAGCTTAGCAACAATAGCAACATGTACCAGAGATAGATGGTCAACCCGATCGAGTGTATTGTCTAAGTTGCTATCACATTAGCAACTACTGCTACTTTAGCTAGTTCTTATTCTTCTCGTAGACATCTTGTATTGGTGTATGAGGGCATCAAATTGTTCACCCCTCTTATTTACTTGATTTCTATTTTGTACCTCCAATCAAATCTAAGAAATTGAAGAATAAAGCTAGGTTGAATTACATCTATGTCACTTCTGATGGGTTGTCTAAATCTATTCCTAATAACTCTTCAAGTCTAAACAATAAATATAGTAATTTTGATCTTCTTCTTTTTTTATTCATAGTTGGATTTTCCTACTCTAAATGCTACGGGATAACCTCTTGAGATAGACTTCAAATTATTTGATTTTGAGGGTCCCATAGAAGAAGTTGTAGGTGAGCTTGACGTGCAGGTAGAACCTTCCATTACCCTGCCACAAAAGATCATCAAAGTCAACCTCCGTAGTGGCAAGGTTATACCTCATAGGGCACCACCTCAAGATAGAGGGAAACAAGTCATTGGTTCAGAGGATCGAGAAGCCCCTCCACATGATGCTCCACCCTTGGATATGCTTGTGGAGGATCAGCCTAAGGTGGACTACAATGTCCTCTCTCATCTAAGAAAGTTGCCATCTAAGCTGAGCATATACGATGCCCTTGTCTTATCCAAAGAGATGAGGGAATCATTAATCAAAGCTCTACTTGATCCTGAGATATGATTAGTTCTGCTGACCACTATTGGTGAGGAGGCACATTATTCCAGAGAAGCCTAGGGGATCACTTTCACATATGAAGGCCTTCTTCTGGGGGACATGGAGCACAACCGTCCCCTCTACATCACAGTTGGCATGGGTAGATTCAGACTAGCCAGAGTTCTCATTGATTCAGGTGCATCGATGAACATTATGAGTCTAAAGATCCTTGTTTATTTGAGGATCAACATCTCCACACTCTGAAGAGATCGGATGATGTTGAGAGGATTCAATGAACAAGGCGAGCAGGCTTTAGGTTCCATAGTGTTACTTTTGGAAATAGGTGATTGGAAGACTGAAGCCAAGTTTTATATTATTAACTCAAATACTTCATTCACCGCTTTGCTCGGTAGTCCTTGGATACATCAGAATAAGATAATTCTATCCTCCCTCCATCAGTGCATCAAGTTTAGAAAGGATGGTATTTGAGCACTATGTCAAAGGAGATGAAAAGCCATTTTCAGTTAGAGAGGTTGAGATATATGAGGATGCATCCTACTATCTTCCTCAAAACATCCTTTCTTGTGAACTTGGAAAAATCAAATTCAAAAGAAAAAGAAAATGAAGAAAAAGAAAAGAAAAGTGAAAGTTAAGTTAACAAGAAAGGGGAATTGAACAAGAAAAAGAGTCGCACATCACATTCCACCCACAGTTTATTCCTTCATATGTACATGTGGGTAGGATGACTCAACCTCCACCCGGTAAAGGCAGAGGCAGAAATAGAGGCAGTTCCAGAGGTGGAAGACCCCTTGGTTGGCCATCAACCAATAGGGGTTATGTTTCAATTTATAAGAGTACCCCTACAATTCACATAGACTTGGAATCCAGTACGAAGGATGAGTCTAATATGATTAGTATACCAGCCAATCCCTCTCAGTAGGTTTCATTGGAGGTGACACTCGAGCCGGACAGCGATGAAGACCAGGCCTCCAGACAAAGCAAAGTATTCGAATCAGATACATGTAAAACTATCAGGTAGTAGTTGGGAACCTTAGCTCTAACCTCACTTTCACCCCAAAAAGTTAAAGGTTTAGTAGTTAAGGAAGCCCCTAAGTCTTCTAGTGATATGAGGCCGAAGAGAATTTTTTTGGGATCATTCTCCTCAAGTCTTGAAGTTGATGTAGAACTTGAGGAGAATTCATACAAAGGATTAATGGAATTACTGTTTGAATTTTACTCACCTTATTTTCATAATCTTATATAGAAAGGTTTGGTTCCTCATACATGGTCCAAGCACAAGTCAGATCTTTTGAGAAGCTATGGAATAATACAAGTAGGGAAGAATAATCAAGAGCGGACTAGGATTCGGTACAGTGGGTCCAGTCGATGATGATGATTACTGCTTAGTTGTTTCTAATAATTTGGAGTATGATAGGTTCTTTTCACACAAAACCAACTCTTTTGAGAATGTGTGTTTAGAAACCTTAGATGATCTAGAAGATCTTGAAATCAAAGATGCACCACCAAAATTTGAAGAGGAGATCCATTCAACAATTGACAAGCTAAAGAAATCAACCTCAGGATGGAAGAAAATCCATGCTCGACGTACATCAGTTCATCGCTGAATGAAGAAGAAACCAATGACTTAGTCTATTAACTGAGTTTATGGAGTGCTTTGTATGGAGTTATGAAGAGATGCCCAAATTATCTCCTAACATAGTAGTCCACAAGCTAGCAATAGATCCTAGTGCTAACCCTATCAAGCAAGCTCCTAGACGCATGCGATTAGAAATCAACAACATGCCATTTTTGAAGTAAAAAAATTGATTGATGTTGGTTTCATCAGGAAAGAAAAATATCCTACCTGGTTAGCTAGTGTCTTCCTAATTAAGAAGAAGAAAGGCCAAATTCGTATATATGTTGATTTCAGGGACTTAAACAAGGTATGTCCTAAGGATGAGTTTTCTCTTCCTATACTAGAACTAATGGTGGACATTGCCTTGTCTCATACAATTTTCTCTTTCATGGATGGGTCATCTGGTTACAATCAAATCAAGATGGCCCCTGAGGATGAAAGAAACACTACTTTTGTACCCCATAATCTATTTATAAGGTCATCTTTCCTTAAAATGTGCTACATACCAATGGGCCAGATCTTCAATGAACTCCTCCATCATTAGGTTGAGTGCTATGTTGATGATCTAATAGTCAAGAGCAGAGAAAAAGAAGACCATCTCTTTGACTTAAGAGTAGTTTTTGAATGGTTAAGATAAGAAAACCTCAAAATGATTCCCCTGAAGTGTGCATTCAGAGTATCTTGGAGGAAATTTCTTGGGTTAGTTGTCTGACACTGGGGAATAGAAATAGATTCAAAAAAGATCAAAGCTATCTTATAAATGCCACCTCCTAAGAGTTTAACTCAACTCAAATCTTTCCAAGGATGGTTGGCGTATTTGAGATGCTTTATTTCCAACTTATCAGGGAGATGCAAACTATTATCAGCACTTGTCAAAAAGGATGCCAAGTTCAAGTTGTATGACAAGTGTCAACATGCCTTAGAAGATGTCAAGCAGTATTTGGTGAAGCCGCCAGTTCTAGCAGCCCCTATCCCAAGCAGGCCACTCATTCTCTACACTACTGCATTGGATGACTTTCTCGGCACTCTATTGGCCTAAGCTAATGAAGGGAAGGAGAGCGCTCTATACTACTTCAACCATCATCTGATTTCTGCTGAAGTGAACTATCCACCTATTGAAAAACATTGCCTAGCTTTAATCTTTGCATCCCAAAAGATACGACACTATATGCTTTCTCATAAGGTGAACTTGATCTTTAGAACCAATCCACTGTAGTATCTCATAACATAACCAATACTATCTAGATGTTCAGCATGGTGGTCTAAGATTCTCTCATAGTTTGATATCATATTCATACCACTTCGTGTGGTAAAAGGACAAGCACTAGCAAATTTCTTAGCAGCACACTCACTTCCTGCTTATTCTCCGCTTAGTGACAATCTCCCTGATGAATAAATCTTAAACTTAGGGGAGGTTGACAACCATCGATGAGAGATGTATTTTGATTGTGCAGCTTCTTTTCATAAAGGGGAAGCATCATGATCTACTCTTCCAAGAAAGGCAGGGGTAGAAATAGTTCTACTAGCTCCAGACCACGATGTGATGAGATTCTCATACTATCTTTCCAACCCCTGCACCAATAATGAAGATGAGTATGAGACTTTGATTGTCAGTCTGGAGTTAGCCATCACAATCAAGAAAGAGCATCAACATCTTTGGGATTCTCGTTGGTCATCAACTAGATTGGGTCCTACAAGGTTCTCAAACCCAAGCTTCATCATTACAGTATACCATGTTGTTGGCCCAAATCAAAGTCACCATAAGGTTCCACAGAGAATGTAGAAAATGCTTTGGACAAACATGCTAAAGAATTGGCATGTACGAAAGATGAGTCCATTCCAATAAGGGTCTAAAATTGACAAGTCCTATCCCTTATTGATGCTAAACTCATCGAGACTTTCTCTTGAAGGGGAGGTTGTCGTTGCCTATAAGGACAAGGAGTTGGATTGGAGGCAACCGTTCATAGACTATTTGAACAATGACAAACTACCTCAAAAAAAGCCACAAGCCCATAAGGTGAAACAGAGAGCTCTCTCCTATGCTCTCGTTAATGGCACCAACGATCTTTGACCGATGTGGTTTTGTTTAGATAAGAAGCCCATGGCATTGTAACCGGTACATTGTCTATGTGAGCATCAATCCTAAGATGAAGATGAAGATCAAGAGACTAGATATTATTGTCCTTCGATGATAACTATGGATGTAGCTAGGAGATGCCATGTGTCGTACACGGTGTGGTCCTACATCAACCACCCATTATTCTACACCCTACACTGGCCTCATGGCCATTCGAGTGTTGGGGGTACCGACATTATGGGTCTGATTGATCCTCTTTCTTCCAAGGGTCATCAGTTTATCTTAGCTGTCATTGACTACTTTTCCAAGTTGGTGGAGGCAATCCCACTCAGAGAGGTCATAACTCTGCATGTGCTTCAATTTTTCAGGAACCATATTATATATGGGTTCGGGGTACCTTGATGAATTATATCCCACCTAAGGTTCTGCATTCAAATGCACCAAGATTAATAGCTTTGCTAGAGGACTCTGTATAGATTGGAGATACTCCACCATTTACTAGCCTAGAGAAAATGGCTTAGTGGAAGCATTCAACAAAACTCTCATTCAAACACTAAAGAAGACCCTTGATGACAACAAGCGGTAGTGGAATGAGCAGTTAGTTGAAGCCTTGTGGGTCTACCGCACCACATACGGAACTCCAACTCAATCTACCCTATTTTCCTTAGTGTAAGCCATTCCACCTTTAGAAGTTCAGCTCCCATCACTAAGGGTAGCATTGGGTAGCAGGATCATTATAGAATAGAATGCAAAGTTGCGGTTAGAAGAGCTCGAAGGTTTGGAGGAGCCTCACCTACGGGCGTGCCAGAACCTCCAGTTGTACATGGCTAAACTCACAATAAGCTGGCCTGCCCTATGTCTTTCCAAGTAAGAGAATTTGTGTTAGTCCTAAGGAGACTAATTGTTGCCTATCAAAAGATGGGAGGTAAGTTTGAACCCACTTAGGAAGGCCCCTATGTCATAGAGAAGGCCTACTAAGGAGGATCTTATTAGCTTATTGATTGTAAAGGGGAACACCCTATGCTTCCAATTTATGGTCCCTATTTGAAGAAATATTACCCATAAAAATCATGTTTAAAAATAATTCTATCAATCAACAAAAAATCTAATTCCATTTCATTAAAATCTTCTCTTCTTCCGAAGCATTGTTTGCTTATTTTGCGAATCTGCCATGGCGTGTTTAGGGTAGGTGTAAGAGTCCCCCAGCAACTTCCTATCCCTCTTTCACAACATAAACATAATCAAACACATTTCTTGACGCTACTAGATTAGGTGTGAGAAAACCCAAGTGACATCCTTTCTTCATGGGAATTCTCATTTGCAATATGTGGCACCACTCAATTAAAATCCAAGCAAGTTTAGGTTAGGTGTGAGAGAACCCAAGAGGTGTCCTATTCCCTTTAACACATGCATAAAAATAAACACATATCTTTTATCTCGGGCTACTTTGATGTGGGAGCAAGCCCCTAAGGCACTCAGTTATTAGCTGCTCTAGGTTGGGTTTACATGCTATCTCACTAGTATGTCACCCCAGTGGTTACTTGTTCGGAAGATGTGAGTCCCCATGCTTTCTTCTAAACTTGACCATTATAAACCAATGAGCATCTTGTTAGTATGGTAGATTCACTGCCCAGCCAGCAAGCTACTTCATGTTGATTTTTGTTTAAAAAGATGTGAGTCCTTGAGCATTCTTCTTGAATTAATCATCATGATCTAACTGGGTCGAGTATATTTGTGGTTTAGGATAAGTCCCCCAAAGGCTTCTTTCCTCTTGACTACATTTGAGTCGATATAAGTCCCCTAGTGGCATTCACTCAAGAGTCCTAGGTCGATGACACCGCCGAAATAAGACGACTATCCCAAAGAATTAGTTCCACTTATAGAGGATGTGAGTCCCCGAGCTTTCTTCCTAGGCTAATTGTTGCAAACCGATGGGCACCTTAGGTTGGTTGATGTTCTCTATGCTGACAATGACTCACCCGATAAATACACCACTCTTGGCAGATATGAGTCCCCATGCTTTCTCCTTGAGTCAACCACTGAATAAATATTTGATATATGACTAGCCATGTCATCTTTTCTAGAGTTTTAGATTAAGCCCTTAGCGGCCCCTCTCCATGTGGGAATTCTATTTGGACTACATCTTTTGTGACCCCATTTAGACACTACCCAGGTTACTCTTGGATTGGACAGTCTCTCTTTCCTAGTAGCCACCCTTGTGGTTGAAGCATTTATTTAGCGGATGGGCAGATTCTCCCTTGGTTTAGTAAATCTGAGATAGGTTTAGGCTGATATAAGCTCCTTCTCAGTTTGACCTCTCACAAACTAACAGGGTCCACGATAAATAAACTAAATAAATAAATTAATTAATTCGCTTGTGGATTAGAAATTTAAGCTCCCAAATGGCCCCTTTTCCCAAGCAGGCATCTTATCTTTAGGGAAGTGTCAACAAAACTCTCTATAAGAATTGCCCGACTACTTGAGTTAAGATAAATCCGGAAATCACTCCTCTTACGTGTTCAATCTTTTTTTCCACAAGGTTACCCGTCATTCCGCTTTGGAAGATGTAAGACTATGATGCATTCTTTCTAGCATGATTGTCGATGACAGTAGACCCAGTCGTTTCGAGCCCAAAGCAACCGATCACCCCAGTGGTTTTTTGTAGTGGAAGATGTGAGTCACTGAGCTTCCTTCCCTTAAATTGATCATTGCAAACCAAAAGACACTCCTTTGATTGGTTAGTTCTCCCATCGGCTAGGAAGCTACTCCCTTTAGTTCGATAAATCTGAGATAGGTCTAGGCTAATATAAGCATTTTCTTAGTATGATTCATCATAAACCAACAAAATCCATCAAAAGAAATTAAAGAATAAAATTAATCTTGATTATCTTTGGGCTGATTTAAGTCCCCCAGTAGTATTCACTCAATAGTCAGCCCTAAGTCGAGTATGATTTATTACCCAAAGCATCCAATCACCCCAGTGGTCTTTTGTTTCTAGAAGATGTGAGTCCCGCTTTCTTCTTAAAATTTGACCATTGCAAACCGAAAGTCATCCCCTTGGTTGGATAGTCCTTCTTTATGGTTGGTAGACTACTCCCATTGGGTTGGTAAGTCTGAGTTAGGTCTAGTCCTCTACGGGCCTTACTCAGTGCAATCCATCACAAACCAATGGAACCCATCGAATCAAACCTGAAAATGAAATTAATCTTGACTATCTTTGTGTTGATCTAAGTCCCCCAGCATCATTCACTCAATAGTTAGCCCTAGGTTGGGTTCAATCTGTTGCCTTGCCAATGGATCAGCCCAGCAACTGGTCTCTACTTTGGAGGATGTAAGTATATTATACTTTCTTCCTAGTGCAACTGCTACACATCGAAAGGCATCCATTTGGTCGGTTAGTCCTACTATGTGGTTAGTAGACTATCCCTTCAGATTTATTAATCTGAGTTATGTCTAGGCCTTTGTGGCTCTTACTCAGTGTGATCCATCGTAACCCAACAAGGTCCATTTAAAGATCTAAAATCAAAATAATCAATCAATCCAAATAAATTCAACTTTCTTTCCTAGCATCCAGAATTCTAATCTCTCAGTGGATTTCACAACCCCTCCTTTGTGGGTGTCTTGAACTTTCCTCCCTAGTGGAGAGTTCGCTTGTCTATCCTCGTGGAGCCAAAACAAACATAATTTAAACAAACAACAAATTGAAACAAATTCAACCCTCTTCCCTAATGTAACTTAATTAAACAAATCAAATTTCTCCCCAGTGTGGCTCAAATCAAACTTCTCATCCCCATATGGATGACTTGAACTTGCTTCCCTAGTGAATGGTTTACATACTCTATTCCTAGTGGATTTCTCCTTCCCTCTCTTATGTCCTTGACATAAGTAGAGCCACATTATACTAAGCTTTGGATTCTTTCTACACCTTGGGTTAGGAGTATATTGTATCTGTTAATGCTTGTGATCATTCGATGTTGTTGATCATTTTGGTCAACACCAATACGTGTCATGTTCCTTGTCTGTTACACCACACCTATTGAACGCCCTTTGTTGACTTCATTTTTAGGATGAGTTCTCAACCCCTTCATCTTAGACATAGGACTCCTCTTAGACTTTAAGAGATCCTTAGTCTTAAGACACATCTAGTGATAAAGTGGACATTCAACCTAGCCCTAGAGACTTAGAAGAGTTAGCCATATAATAGGTCATGCCTTAGGGGTGTTAGGAAAATTTATCTACCCTATAACTTGAACCACATTCCTCACTTCCTTCCTTCAAGTCAAACTCCAAATCAAATCAACATCAAACTTAAATCAATTCTAGCTTAATTGATTTTCTCCAAACTCAAATCAATTCCAAATGATTGAAGCTTATGATTGAAATTCCAAGTTCAAAATCTTTCTTAAGTCCTTTGATCCCCTTGGCTTAGCCTAAATCAAATTTAAATCAATTCAAATTCAAGAAATTTTCTCATAACCCATTTATGTTCTCCTTTATATTCACATAAATAAATGAAATATAAATTTAAATCAATCAAACTAAATCCAAAATTCAAATCCATATAAAAAATCTTTCCTAGGTCACTTTGATTTCTTCTTAAGGACTTAGCCAAAATCAAATCCAAATCACTTAAAATTCATGAAATTTTCTCATAACCCATTTATATTCTCATTTATATTCACATATATAAATGATATATAAATTCAAACAACCAAAACCAACTCCAAAAATCAAACTCAAATTCAATCAAAATCCAACCTAAGCCTTTCAAGTCAAAATCTTGAACTTTGCTAAATCAATTTCAAATCAAGACAAACTCTTGATTTTCTTTCATGATTGTATCAGTCCTTCAATCATGAATTGAAATATAAACATAAACTTCAATTACCAAACCAAAACTAAATCCAAAAATCAAACCCAAGTCAAACTCATGTTCACCCCTTAAACTTGAAATTGTCAAATGAATCAAAACTCATTTGACTTCAAACCACTTGCAAATGGATCTATATTTCAGTCATGTCCATATGTGAGTTCAATCAAACTCAAATCAAGCTTTGACCAAGTCATTTGACCTACTTAGGCTCACTTGACCCAAAGTGACCTAAAGTACCCTTATGAGCCAAATTCTAATCCTAACCAAATTAGATTGAACTAAGCCCACCTAAGCCTCTCATTATGATCAACAATCAATATGAGATGATCAATCACTCAAATTGGGTCGAACCAAGTCAAACTAAGGGTTGACCAAGTCAGCACTTAGCCAAAATGAAACCTAAACTAGCCAAAATACACCATAGGCCAAATTGATTGAAACCATTGATCAAAACTCATTCATGACCAGTGTTTGAACTTGACCAAGTCAACATTTGAGCCTAACTTAACCTAATTGGCCACCTTGACCCAAGTTGACCCAACTTGACCTAAAAAGTCAACATGTGTCAAAACTTAATCTAAGCCAAATTGATTGAAACCAATGAGTCAAGTTCATTCCAAAATGATTATTGAACTTGACCAAAGCCTCAATTGGCCAACTATATCTAACTTAGCCCAATTGACCTCGAACCTAACTTGACCTAAAGGGTCATATTGAGATAAACTCAAATATAAACCAAATTGAATGAAAACAAAGATACCAATCCATTTCATATGACCAACCAAACATGAGCCAACCCATGACCTAACCCAAATAGGTCAAATGGTCAATTTGGTCAACTTGACCTATTTGACCTAAATGAACTCAATTGAACCAAAACCAAATATAAACAAAATTAAATCAAACCAAAGCCACCAAAATATTTCAAATGGTCATATGAACTTGACCCAACCCTTGGTTTGACCTAATTTGACCAATTGGTCAACTCAACCCAAGTTGACCCATTTTGACCTAAATGGGTCAACATGACGCAAATCACATCAAACTAATTCCAAATTTAATGAAACTTGGCTAACCTATTTTTCAAACATATCAAACATAATCAATTTGAAACCCAAGCCAATGACCATTTTACCCCTAGGCCATAAAGTAAATTTTGGCCAAATCCATTTGGAATTTGGCCAAATCCTCTTCATGACCAGTTAACACCCCTTCTAGTGGGCCAAGTGGACACTAGTGAGTGTGGTGCACCTAACATAATGGGTTTGGGTCATCCCAACCTAGCCTAAGGTCAAAACCGACCACTTGCTTGAAAATGGCCAAATGGAATCTTTCCTCCACTTGATTTAATCACATGGGAGCTCCACTACTCCACTCCTTAGGCCAAACAGAATGTAAGGACACCTTTAACAGCTCAACAAACCCACTCAAGGAGCTGAATTGGATCAAAATGGCAAGTAAAGGCTCAGCCGTTCGATTGCTCTAAGGGGAGATATACTCCCCCTAATTTGATTTCATTCCATCACTCTCACACTCGATTGAACTTAAGGAGGCTAGAGCAGGCATTTGGAACTCTCCCCAAGCTCTATCAAGCAACATGAACTTTTCCATTTTTGAATTTCCTTAGATTGAAAATAGGGGAGCTCAAATGAAAAGCCAACTTACTCCACACTTCAAATTAAGCCAATTTCTCATTCGAGCTTCATTAGAGGATCAAATCAAATTCACCCAAGCTCTTTCCCAAGCTCCAAAGGCAAAGGAGGACCACTCTTGATCAAGACCGAGCTCAAGTGAAGGTGAACTTGACCCATAGAAGGATCCATCCAATTTCAAGGGCTCAAAACTCTAATAAAGCTTCATCCACTAGACAAAGCTTCTTTAAGGGAATCAAGCGTCGGTGATCACCGCCGGTGAGGTATGCCATTAAATCGAGCTTAATCTAGCCATTGTTTGGAGCTTTGTGAAAGAAAGTATCACCCCATGAGATTCTAGCTGTTAGATGTGATCCCCTTTACCCTTAGATAATGTGGGTTGAGTTTCAATCCAAGCTCAATCGAGCTTCTTCCCTTGGAAGATGGACGGTGGCCATCTCTCACAGGGAAGATCAGAGGAGAATCATGGGCCATCCATCTGCACATTTTGGATGGACAACCTTGATTAAATCCATGTAGATCCCATGTTTTATCCCTTTAGAACTACGACTTTAACCTCACCCGTCCGATCTTTGATCAGAAGGATGAGGAGAAAGCGTAGAGCCGCCACTAACATGACGCTATGATGTGATAACTTAAATAGTGAATCCCATCAAGCCATGTGGAAAGCTCATGTCGTGTCAGCCTCCACGTGGTACCGACGGGATTAACTATATAATTAGATATTTAAATGACTTAATTAATCAAGGAAACTTCAAAAATTCATATCTAAATGTAGAAAAATCAAAAAAAATGTGAAATAACTTGCATATAAAGGGCATTAAAAGAAGATCATAAAATTGATTTTAATAGATTTTGAGCGCTGATATTTTCTAGATTTGGGTTTTATTGAGAATTTGATTTTATTAATTACTCTCTAATTACCTAACTGATTAATTACAAACTTCTTGTGTATGATTAGTGGGATGACTTCTACCTCCCCTAATTTTCTTGGGATTTATTGATGGCTTAATTAGAGGGATTTCTAGATTAATTTCAAATTACCCTCTTAATGTAATTAAGTTTAATTAAGTGTGTAATTACTAGTTTAACCCCTTGATTGAGTTAATTAAGGTTTGTTTAAGTGAATAGGAGGTTTAGGGAATAATTTTGAGATATTTTCCTTAAGCTATTCCCTAAACCCCCTCTTTCTTTCTTAATCCAAACTTAATTAAGGATTAATTCACTAATTACCTACCTATTCAATTTGATAAAATTCTAAAACCTTCCAGATTTTAATTAATATATCTTGGGTAGATGCTTAGGTGTTCAATAACCTAAGTGCATTAAGGAAATCAAAATCCAACTCATATGTGAGGGGTTATGAACTTAACTTAAACCCTTAATCATTAATCACAAGCCAAATGCATTAGGCCCTTTTATTCTTAGGTGCATTGCTGATTTAAATTCCTTGTGTGGTTTTATGTCATATCATTGACTCATAATTATTTGGTTAAATATGCTAAGGTGGTGTAGGTAAGGGGTAATCAATACACTTAATTTATACCTTAACATAATAAAAATATAAAAATCATCTAATCATCTAAATATTAAACTAAAATTCCATACACATGGGAGAAATGGGTTAGGACCAGTAAACATTCTTTCACATTTTCTAAATCAAATATAAAACAAATTCAAAACAAAAATCATACTAAACAAACTTTGATTCACTTTAAACTTTTTTATTTCATAAGATTGTCTTTAGGAATTAATTAAGGTGAATGAGTTTGCATTGCTTTCATCACTTTATTTCTTTCCTAGCATGCTAAATGTGTATGCCATATGAGATTCATGCATTCATATTTTTTTAAAATCAAAATCAAAATAAAATATTTTTTTATGTCACATTGCATGTTTTGGCTAAAGTAAAAAATTTGAATGGCTATTATCATTATTAAATCCAAAACTATTTTTAAAATCTATAAATCAAACACATAAAACTAAAAGTGAGATACTTACAATTATTTATAAGCTTGCATGTGGATATAAATATGAAGATGTACATAGTGTAACTTTCCTTCTCTTTTCTTTTAGCATAGTTTTAAATAGGAATTGGTAAAGTGTATAGTTCATTTGAAAAGAACACAACAATTTTCTAACCCCATTCCTATTCATTACTATGCTATTACCTAAGAAGGAAATCCACACTTGTACATATAAATTGCATAAATAAAATAAACAAACAAATATTAGCTTTTTGCATCTTTCTTTTCCATTCATTTCTTTTATAGATGTGTTTATATTTAAGGAAAGTGGTATATTAGTTTTGACAACCCCAAGATTTAGAGTCTTTAAGTAGACCTAAGTAGGTCTTGTACTTTACACCCCTGGTGCTAACAATGGCACCGTACTCACTTATGCCTTTCATACATATACATGTGCATGTGAATAATTGATAAAAGAAACCCCTCTTTTCTATTTAATGAAAACCATGCATCATAAAGCATTCCAATTTTCTTAAGTAACATTTCTTAGCATTCATCGAAAAGTGTGCTAAACATTTCCATTTGTATGTATAGATATGCTTAGGCTTCATTCATAAGCATGTTGTACATGTTGGGAAATAAATGATGTGATATGTGTTTTATGATATTAATTCACTTTACTTAATCTTAAAATATCATTCTTTTGAATAGGTTTGTTTAGGGAAAATCTAAACTTAGGATTAATTAAAATAAATATTAGAATATTCACTAAACAAAATTAAACATGAATCCACTTTAGAATTTACATAGGGTAGGAAAGGAAAGAGAATTTCTCTTCTCTTTTCCCTCTCTTTATAACCTTTAATAATTAAGTAGTTTCATTTAAACCAAACAAAAATCATCAAATAAAATTGACCCAAATCAACTAAACAACTTAAATTAAACCACCCTCTAAGTTAAATATCTTCACACTTAGAAAATCTAAACCTTAAAGCCATAGCTAAGCATACCACACAAACCTTTCAAAGCACACAAACTGGGCTAAGTCGCCACTCTAGTTTTAGATTAGGGCGGTGCATGGCTTGATGTTTGCTTTTATTTTGCGATGTATTATTACTAGCCTAGATGTTAGGGTGAATGTGTGTAGAATGAATGGTAGGATGATTTAGTCTAATCATTATTTTCTACAGGTGATTGTTCTTAAGGGGCATTGTCATAAAAATATAGATGCTTTCGCTGTGTAGGTGCTTATACCCCTAAGCATAATCCAATAGGCTAGGTGTACTTGGTAACCTATGTGTGGGGTGCTAAATCCAATATACATGCTTGGGATTTATATGATTTGTTTAGCTAATTTCTATTTTGTAAGTATTAGTTAGATTTACTTTTCCTTTTCTTGTATCTTTTGTAATTAGGATTTTGGAATGAATGTTATGGGAGATTAGGATGAACATTGGTCATAAGATTACATCTTATGTATCATATGAAGCTTTTGGAGCAACCACCTTCCAACCATCCGAAAAGAAGGAACCAAAAGAAGAAAGAACAAAGAAGAAAGAAGAAAAGAAAAAATGAAGACCCCATAACCTAAATTTCCTTACTTTATTGTAAATTAATTCATTTGTAATCTGGGTTGTATAAGGGTAGAGCTCGGCTACCCAATTTATTTTTGGGTTTGTGCGGTGGTGCCCAACCACAAATGGCCTTCTATTCTTTTGCGTTAGCTTTATAAAATGTTTGATGTTTTATTTATCTTGTGCATTAAGATGACATGTTTTCCTAGTTTATTCCTTGCTTTGATGTATGGCTTAGATGGTGATTAGGCTCTGAGGGAAAAATAAATTTTTTACTAAATTAAACAACTCAAAATTAAAAGTAAACAACTCATAACCACATTTAAAGCCTAAGTTAAAATCAAGGTAAAAGAATTTACAACCCCTTAGCTGGATGGCATTTCTTTTCTAATATCATTCATAAAAGCATATTATTTCACTTTTGATGGAAGGGCTTCCACCTTGCTAGAACTTGGCTTTGAGAGCCATGGTGGAAACACACCTCCCTTCTAATACCCAATCTTATTTATCATGCATTAGATATATGAATCTTATAAGCTTGAGTAAAATGATTGTCCAAAGATAAAAATAAAATGTAATATATTTTGCTTTAAATCAAGGTCATTTCTCATGCCCTTACATGATCTAGTCTCTTAGGGAGTGAGTTTAAGGACTTAGTTTCTTTCTAAAATAAACAATAGCCTAGCTATCTTGCATAAAGCATATGACTTGCCTACATGAATTTAAAATCATAGGAGGAGTTAGTTGTAGCCACCCTTAGGCGGTTGTAAGTCTAAGCAATCGGGTGATTTATCCTCTTGTGGAGGTAAACAATATGTTCATTTTTCACCTTAGATTTAGGTCGTGCTTTTGGCCTTTGCCAAAGCTCTCTAGATTTAGGTTCTAAGGTTGCTTCTCCCTTTCATGGGCCATAAGCATAAATTCTCACCTATTAGGCATTTTCATAACCTTGTATTGTGGAATTATACACCCTAAACTTCCAATAAAAATTCAACTTGAATAAATAATTCAATTTCAAAAATATAAAGCCCAACCATAGGGTAGTTTATGATGCTTACTAGGCTTCCTAGTATCTTAAGTATCCCTTACTTATTTCCATTTGGCTTCGATAAGAACTCCCTCCACTTATTTGATCCCATTTGATTTATTAAAAAGAAACTAATCGATTGATAGTCCTACCAATTGAAATTTTCGGAGACAATGATCATTTACTTTAATCGAGAGTATTCCTAAGGAATCACCTTCCTTAGGATGTAATTAACTATGGGGGCTTGCTCTGTAGGGAACTTAATGAACCCGGTTTAAAATAAACCTTACTTTACTTTTTCATGTAAAGTAGGAGAAGAATCTCTGGTACACATGCAGACTCATTATCCATAGGAGTTCTTATTGAGGTGATTAGGTCCATTGTAGGATCGTGACTTCTATCTTTCGAGATAGTACACCGCTGCTCAATGTTGTACCCAATCACCCTTAATCAGAACATCTGTAGATCTACGTGGTGTCTAAAAATGCATAAAAGAGTATTAGAGTGAATATGGAAGTATACCTTCTTTAGAAATTATATATAATATAAAATTTTACCACGCTGATTTAAATTCCTTATGTGATTTTATGTCATATCATTGACTCATAATTATTTGGTTAAATATGCTAAGGTGGTATAGGTAAGGGGTAATAATACACTTAATGTACACCTTAACCTAACTAAAACATAAAATTGTTATAATCACCTAAAAATTAAACTAAATCATCATACACATGTGGGGATAGGTTAGGCACATTTCTCAAATTGAAATGAAACTCAAAATCAAACAAAATTTCTTTAAAAACTAAATTTGATTTGCTTTAAATAATTCTATTCCATCGGATTGTATTTAAGATTTAATTAGAGTGAATGAATTTACATTGCTTTCATCACTTTATTTCTTTCCTAGCATGCTAAATATGTATGCCATATGAAAATCATGCATTCATTCCTTTTAAAAATCAAAATTAAAATGAAATATTTTCTTTATGTCAAGTTATATGTTTTGACTAAAATAAGAATATGAATGGCTATTATCACTATTAAATTCAAAATTATTTTCAAAATTTATAAATTGAACATCAAAATTGAAAGGTATGCTACTTATAATTGTTTATAAGCTTGCATGTGAGAAATATAAAGATATGTATTATGTGGTGTATTATGTGGTTTTGATCCTCCCTCTCTTTCTTAACATATAATTGTATAAGATTGGCAAAGTGTATAGTCCATTTGAAAAGGACATAACACTTGCTAAAATCTATTCCTATACACTCTTATGTCATGACTTAAGAAGGAATTTCATATCACACATAAATTAAACAACCAAATCAAAAATCAAATAAATATAAACTTTCGCATCTTTCTTTTTTCATTTATTTCTTTTGTACATGCATATGTATTTAAGGAAAGTGATATATTAGTCTGGACAACCCCACATTTGCAAGGCTTTAAGTAGCCCTAAGCAGGTCTTGTACCTTACACCCCTGGTGCTAACAATGGTGTCGTTCTCACTTATGTCTTTCATACGTGCACATGTGCATGTGAATAAAGGATAAAAAATACCCCCTTTTTTATTTAGTGAAAATCATGCATCATAAAGCATCCAAATTTTCTTAAGTAACACTACTTAGAATTCATCATTAAGGTGTGCTAAACATTCTCATTTTCATATATAGATATGCTTAGTATTCATCCATATGCATGTGTGGAGAATCAATTCTAATACAGAGTCACCTTTCATATCTATGGTGAGAAAAGAAAGTAGAGAACTCTAAAAATTCTTATTTTTAGGATGCCATGCAGATCAGTAGAAGTACTTATTTAGGTGATCGAGTATGTCATCAAGGAAATAGTGTACTATCTCTTAAGGCAGAAGTCACTACCCTTTAATGGACATAATCACCTTAATAAGGACTCCTATGGACGACGGGTCTACATATGTACCAGAGACTCTTCCCCTACTTTACATGAAAAAGTAAATTAGGGTTTATTTAAACTAGGTTCATTAAGTCCCCTACAGGGGCAAGCCCTCATAGTTAATTACATCTTAAGGAATGGGGATTCCTTATGAAAACTCTTGATAAAGGTAAATGATCATTGTCTTTGAAGATTTTAGTAAGAAGGAACTATCAATCGATTAGTTTTATTTTGAAGATCAAAAGGGATTGATCAAAAGAGGGAGTTATTATCGAAGTCAAAATGGAAGATAAGTGGGAGATTCTCACAATGCTAGAAAACCTAGCGAGCATCTCAAACTATCCTATAGTTGGGCTTTACATTTTAGAAATTGATTTAGTTTGTTTGAGTTGCATTTTCATTAGAAATTTAGGACCTCTGATTCCTTGACACAATATTAAGAAAATGCTTAAGAGGTGAGGAATTATGCTTATGGCCCGCAAAGGGGAGAAGCAGCCTTAGAACCAAAAACTAGGGAGCTTTGGCGAGGGCTGGAAGCACAACCTAAATCTAAGGCAAAAAATGGGTATTTAGTTCATCTCCACAAGAGAGGACAAATCACCTGACAGCTTGGACTTTCAACTGCCTAGGGGTGGCCACCAACTAACTCCTCCTATGATTTTAAATACATGTAGGTAAGTCTTTATGCTTATACAAGATAATTAGGGTTGTTGTTTATTTAGAAAGAGACTAAGTCCTTAAACTCACTCCCTAAAGAGACTAGATCATGTAAAGGGGCATGATTCAAATGACTTAAATCAAATGCAATTCAAATTTTATTTTATTTTTATTTTTGTACAATTATTTTGACTCAAGGTAATATGATTCATATGACTAATGCATGAGAAATAAGATTATTAGCCAAAATCAGTGAGAAGGGAGGAGGTGAGTTTCCACCATGGCTCTGAAAGGTCAAGCTAAGTTTCTTTGGAAAAGGTGGAAGCCCTCCAATCAAGAGTGAAATAATATACTATTGTGCATGATATTATAAAAGAAATTCTCATCCAACTAAGGGGTTACTAATTCTTTTATCTTGATTTTAAACCTAAGCTTTAGGTGAGATTATGAGTTGTTTAATTTTTTTTTTTTTTTTTGAGTTGCTAAGTTGGATAAAAGATGTATTTTTCCCTAAAAAGCCTAATCCACATCTAGGCCATACATAAAGCAAGGAAGAAACTATAAAAATTATGCCACTTAGTGCAAAAGCTAAACAAATCATCAATCAATTTATAAACCTAATCGTATAAAGAATAAAAGGCCGTTGTGGTTGGGTACCATCGTACAAACCTGGAAATATCAAATGTGGGTAGCCGAGCTCTACCCTTATACAACCCAGATTACAAATGAATCTAAATAACAATTAAGCATGGAATTCATTATTATGGGGGTCTTCATGCTTCTTTTTTTCTTCTTTCTTCTTTTGGTTCTTTTTTTTTGATGGTTGGAAGGTAGATGCTCCAAGGCCTCACATGATACATAAGATATGATCTTATGACCAATGCTTATCCTAAGCCCCATAACAATCATTCCAAAATCCTAATTGCATAAATTTGCATGAAAAGGAAAAGTGAAAATCTAACTAACACCTACAAAATAAAGGTTAGATAAAAATAACCACACAAATCCCAAGGATGTATATTGGACTTATCACCCCACACATGGGTGACTAAGTCCACCTGGCCAATGGATTATGCTTAGGGTATGAAGCACCGCAGCAAAAGCATTTATATTTTATTTATGATAGCCCTTAAGCACAATCCAAAAGAATAGTTAGACTAAGAATATCCTACCATTCATTATATGAGCATACACCCTAACATCCATAAAACATATATCACAAAATAAAATAAACATCAAACCATGCAATCTAAAGGCTAAAGTGGTAACTTAGGCTAATGTGTGTGCTTTGAAGGTTTGTGTGGTATGCTTAGCTATGACTTTAGGTTCAAATTTTCTAAGTGTGAAGAACATGTTCAACTTAGAGGAGGGTTTCCTTTAAGATGTTTAATTATTTTAGGTTAATTTTGTTTTATGTTTTTATTTGGTTTAAGTGGATACTACAATTAATTACTAAATTATGAAGAGAGAGAAAGAGAAGAGAACTTCTCTTTCCTTCCCTAACATAAATAATTTCTAAAGGTGATTCACATTTTAGTTTTGTTTAGGTGAATATTTTGATTAAATCTTTTAATTAATCCTAAGTTTAGATAAACTCTAAATAAACCAATTCAAAAAGAAAGACATTTTAAGATTAAATAAAATGAACCAAAATTCACATAACACACATTACTTCATTTCTTTCCCAACATATATAACATGCATATGGATGGACCCTGAGAGTATTTAAAACACTTTATGATGCATACTAAGTAATTCATTTAAGGAAATTTAGAAGTTGAATATGCATGATTTTTCTTAAGTAGAAAAGGATTTCCTTATCCAAAATTTCACATACACATATGAAAGTAAGAAAGGCATAAATAAGTACAACGCCATTATTAACCAGAGGTGTAAGGTACAAGATCTATTTAGGGCTACTTAAAGCCTCGCAACCTCAGGGTTGTCCATACTAATATACCATTCTCCTTAAATACAAACATATGTATAAAAGAAATAAAATAGAAAATGAGAATGCAAAAGTTGGATTAATGGATTTATTTTATTTATGCAATTTATGTATGTTAGCATAGGTAACCCTCCTTAAGTGGTAGCATAAAGACAAATAGGACATGGAATTAAGTGAGTGTTAGGTTATTTTCAAATGAATTATACACCACACTAAATTCCTATTCAAAACTATACCAACATAAGAAAGAAAGGAAACCTATGCTAAACATACTTTTATATTCCTTAACATGCAAGCTTATAATTAAATTATAACTAGCACACTTTCAAATTTGGTATTTGGTTTATATGTTTTGAAAATAATTTGGATTTAATAGTGATAATAGCCACTCATATTTCTACTTTAGCCAACACATGGAAATTTGACATAAAGTAAACAATTTCATTTTAAAGTTTGAATTTTAAAATTATGAATGCATGAAACCACATGACATACAAGTTTAACATGTTGGGGAAAGATTCAAGGAAATGGAAGCATGTAAACAAGTTCACTTAACTTAAATCCTAAAGACATTCTTAAAGACTAAGCAAGTTTAAAATAAATCAAAGTGAATTCAAATTGATTTTACTTTAGTTAACATTTAATTTTGATAGTGGTTTAATTTTAGATATTAATTATTTTTATGCATTGATTATTTATATAAAATTATAAATGATGAATTTTTATGAAGAAGAATTTGATGCACAATTAGTTAATTAAGCTTAAGCTTAAGTTATTTCAAAACACCCTTTATACTTATGAATTGGATTTTGATTTCCTTGATTGAATTTGGCTAAAAAACAAGCATCTTCCCAAAGTAGATTAATTAAGTTCTAAAACTTTTAGAATTTTTAGAACTTAATTAAGGGATAATTAATGAATTCTTAAAGAGGAGAGATTAAAGAGAGAAAAGAGGGTTTAGGGAATAGCTTGGGAAATGCCAAAAAATATTCAAACCTCTTACTCTCTGACCTAATCAACCCTAATCATAAATTAAAATCACTAATCATATCCTAATTATCCTTAATTATATAAGGAGGGTAATTAAAAAATTCTTATGCAATTATTCTAATCAAGTCTTCTATAAATCCCAAGAAAATTAGGGGAGGCATAAGTCATCTCCTAAAATATACCCAAGAAATTTGGGAACTTAATTAAAAAGTAATTAGCAAAATAAACTTTCTAAGAAAACTCAAATTCATAGAAAAACACAATTCAAAACCCATTAAAATTGATTTCAAAATGTTTTAGGTTTAATTATCTTTCCATAGGGTTTTATTTCACATTTTTTTAATTTTCTAGAGGGAGTTATGAATTTTAGAAGATCCTTCAATTAATTAAAAATTAGTTAAGCATTTAACTAATCCCTTGGCTCATGGTGTGACGCATAGCGGCGGCGGCGGTTACTTAAGTAGTCAAATCCTAGATGGTGGTTGGCAGCACATGTGGTTTGATCTCTGCCGTCCGATCAAAGATCGGATGGCTAGGGATCTCCTTGGAGTTTTAAATGAACAACATATATATATATAAACATGGGGAATTATCTCAGCTATCCATCCAAAATGCACGGATGGATGGCTGAGATCTCCCAAGTTCTTCCTCTTGATCAATAGAGACCATCCATGATCAAGGAAAAGATCCAAGCTCGATCTAGCATGGATTCAAACCAAATTCAACTCACACCATGTAAAGCTAAAGAGTGGCAAATCCAACGGTCAAAAATCCATGGGGTGAAAATTTCTTTCCCAAAGCTCCACACCATATTGAGTTTAATGCTCAAAAAATCTCATACCTCACTGGTGCTCGATTCCCCTTGGAGAAGCTTCGTCTGGTTGAGACGAAGCCTTGCTTATGTTTTGCACACTTGAGGTTGAGTGGATCTTCCTATGGGTCACCACCTCCTTAGCTTGAGCTCATTTTTGATTGAATTGGATCTCCCCTTGCTTCAAGAACTTGGAAGAGAGCTTGGGTGCACTCGACTTGGTCCTCTATTAAAGCTTGAAAAGGGAATTGAATGGAGTTTGTGTGTGGAGAAAGTTAGAGAATGGATTGAGCTCCCCTATTTTCATTGTTCAAAAATCAAGAAACGGGAAATGGAAAGAGCTCTAGGAGGCTAGGGATCACTCTTTGGTGGCTCCTAAGTCTCACTAGTACCAATCAATGAGAATCTAATTTAAGTTTGTTTGGGAGTATATCTACTTGAAGGATGACGACTACAAGCTTGTGTCATTATATCCAATCTAAAAATTGATATTAGCAATACGTAACTGAACGTCACATGGTTGATTTGAGCAAAGGAGTGGATTTCCAACTTCCCATGTGCTTGAATTTGAGCGGGAGAGGGATTTTGAATTTTGCATTTTGACCCATGGGGTCGAGTTTGGTCTAGGGACCAATTGGACTGACCCAAACCCATTGGGTTGGGTGCACCACTTTTCACTAGGTCCCCTTGAGCTTTTAGGAAAGCCTCAAGTGAATATGAAGAGGGTATGACCAAATTATCCATGGATTAAGCCAAAATTTATTCTATGGCCTAGGGGTAGAATAGTCATTTTGCTATTTTTCCACTTTGGATATGTTGGATATGTGGATAAACTAGGTTTAGCCAAGTTTTATGAGATTTGAAATTCATTTGATAGTGTTTGGCTCATGTTGACCCATTTAGGTCAAAATGGGTCAACTTGGGCCAAGTTGACCAATTGGTCAAATTGGGTCAAACCAAGGGTTGGGTCAAGTTCATATGACTATTTGAAATGTTTTGGTTGCTTTGGTTTGATTCAATTTGTTATAGTTTTGGATTTGGCTCATGTGACTTTATTTAGGTCAAATGGGTCAAGTTGGCCTATTTGACCCATTTAACCTATTTAAGGTTGGTCAAGGGTAGGTTTAGGTTAGGTTAGTCATATGGAGTAGATTGGTGTCTTTGTTTTCAATCAATTTGGGTTAAGTTCAATTTTAGCTCAACATGACCCCTTTAGGTCAAGTTGGGTCTAAGGTCAATTGGACTAGGTTGGGTCTAGTTTGCCAATTGAGGCTTTGGTCAAGTTCAACAAGTGATTTGGAATGAACTTGACCCATTGGTTTCAATCAATTTGACTTAGATCAAGTTTTGGCACATTTTGACCCTTTAGGTCAAAATGGGTTAACTTGGGTCAAGTGGCCAATTGGGCTTGGTCAGGCTCAAATGTTGGCTTGGTCAAGTTCAAACATAAGTCATGAGTGAACTTAGATCAATGGTTTCAATTAATTTGGATGATGGTGAAATTTGTCTATGATAGGTTTCATTTTGGGTTAAGTGTTGACTTGGTCAACCCTTAGGTTTGACATGGTTTGACATAATTTGATTGATTGATCATCCCATGATGATTGTTGATCATGATGAGAGGGATAATTGAGTTTGGTTCATCTAATTTGGTTAGGATTAGAATTTGGCTCATAAGGGTATTTTAGGTCACTTTGGGTCAACTGAGCCTAAGTGGGTCAAATGGCTTGGTCAAAGCTTGATTTGAATTTGATTGATCTTGTATATGGACTTATGATTGAAATATAAATCCAATTATAAGTGGTTTGAAGTTAAATGGGTTTTGATTCATTTGACAATTTCATATTCAAAGGAAGAATATGAGGGGATTTTTGGCTTTAATTTTTGAACTAGGTTTTGATTGAGTAATTGAAGTTTGTATTTATATATGAATTCATGATTGTAGGGTTGATTAAATCATGAAGATAAATCAAGAGTTTGGCTTGATTTGACAATGATTTAGCTAAGTTCAATATTTTGACTTGAAAGGTTTAGATTGTATTTTGAGTTGATTTGAGTTTGATTTTTGGAGTTGGTTTTGATTTTTTGAATTTATATTTCATTTATATATGTGAATATAAATTAGAATATAAATGGATCATGAGAAAATTTCAATGATTTGAAGTTGTTTAATTATGATTAGGCTAAGTCCATTAAAAGGATTTAAAGGACTTGGGAAAATTTTGGGGTTTTAGAGTTTTAATTTTTGAATTTGGTTTTATTGATTTATATTTATATTTCATTTATATATGTGAATACAAATGAGAATATAAATGAGTTATGAAAAACCCATCAATTTGAATTTATTTCATCAAGATCTATGTTGTTCATTAATGGAAAAGTAATGACTTAAGGAGATTTTAAATTGAGAATTTAATTTTAGGGTTTGATTTGATTGATTTATATTTATATTTTATTTATATATGCGAATATAAATGAGTTCTGAAAAATCTCATAAGTTTGAATAGATTTGATCAAGATTTAAGCTAAGTTCATTAATGGAAAATTAATGACTTAAGGAGATTTTAAATTGGGAATTTAATTTTAGGGTTTGATTTGATTGATTTGAATTTATATTTCATTTATATATGTGAATATAAATGAGAATATAAATGAGTTTTGAGAAAATATCATTAGTTTGAATAGGTTTTATCAAGATTTAGGTTAAATAATGGAAAATTAATGACTTAAAGAGATTTAAAATTAGGAATTTAATTTTAGGGTTTGATTTGATCGATTTGAATTTATATTTCATTTACATATGAATATAAATGAGAATATAAGTGATTTTTGAGAAAATCTCTTGAGTTTGAATAGGTTTGATCTAAATTTAGACTAAGTCCATTAATGGAAATTAAGGGACTTAGAAAAATTTCATGAATTGATTTGAAATTTTTAGTTTAGTTTGATTGATTTGAATTTATATTTTATTTATATATGTGAATATAAATGAGAATATAAATGAGTTATGAGAAAATATTAAATATTTGAATTGATTTTGATCATAATTTTGGCTAAGTCCTTAAGGGAAGATTAGGGACTTATGCAAAATTTTGGACTTAAGAATTTTTGATGGATTTTGATCATGGGTTTCAATCTTAGATTTCAATCATAATTCAATCATGGATTTGATTTGAGTTTGGAGAAATCAAATAGAATTGATTTGGAGTTTGAGTTGAAAGAAGGAAAGTGACAAATGGTTCAAGCTGAGGGTGGGCAAGTTTTCCTAACACCCCTAAGGCATGACCTATTCCTATTACTAACTCTTTTAAGTCTTCTTGGGCAAGGTTGAGTGTCCACCTAATCACTAGATGTGTCTTAAGACTAAGAAACTCTTAAAGTCTAAGAGAAATCCTATGTATAAGATGGAGGGGTTGAGAGCTCATTCTAAAATGAGGTCAACAAAGGATGCCAAATATGTGTGGTGCAACTGACATGGAACACCACACATATTGGTGTTGACCAAAATGATCAACAACATCAAGAGATCACAAGCACTAATAGAAAATAATCTATCCTTAACCCAAGGCATAGAATGAATCCAAAGCTTAGTGCAAAGTGGCTATACTTATGTCCAAGACATAAGAGAGAGAGAGAGAAAAATCCACTAAGGGATAGAGTGTGAACCTTCCACTAAAGAAATAGGTTCAAGTCATCCACAAAGTGGATGAGAGATTTGATTTGATTAGAATCTCACTGAGGAGAGATATCCACTGGGGGAGAGGGTGAATTTGTTTCAATTTTTGTTAGGTTTGAATTTTGAGATGAACCCTATTGGTTTGCAATGGACTGTATTAAGTAGGAGCCATGGAGGCCAAGACCTAACTCAGATTTACCAATCCAAAGGGGTACTCTACTAAGCACATGTAGGACTAGCCAACCAAAAGGGATGCCTTTCATGCATGCATTGTGGGAAGAAAGCGTGACTCACATCCCTAGACCGATTGGGGTAATCTATTGGCAAGGAAATAGATTCAAACTCAACATATGGCTGACTGTTGAGTGAATGTCACTGGAGGACTTAAATCAGCTCAAAAGATAGTCAAGATTAATTTCATTTTTTTAGGTTTGTTTATTTTGATGGATTTCATCAATTTGCGATGGATCAAATTGAGAAGGAGCTTATAGAAGCTTAGTCCTATTTCACATTTACTGAACCAAAGGGAGTAGCTTCCCGATCGATGGGAGAACTATCCAACCAAAGGAGATTGAACTTGACCCAAGGGTGACTATGGAGTAAGTGCCGACCTGGGGACTTATCTCAACTCAGGTAGTTAGGTAATTCCTATAGGGAGTTCTGCTGACACTGCCCTAAAGATAAGATGCCTGCTTGAGAAAAGTGGCCTTTTGGGGGCTTGAATTCCTAATCCACAAGTGAATTAATTTTATTTGTTTATTTATTTATTTGCTTGTTTATCGTGGACCCTGTTAGTTTGTGAGGGATCAAACTGAGAAGGAGCTTATATCATCCTAGACCTATCTCAGATTTATTGAACCAAGGGAGAATCTACGCATCCGCTGAGCAAATTCTCTAACCACAAGGGTAGCTACTAGGAAAGGTGAACTGTCCAATCTAAAAGTAACCCGGGTAGTGTCTAAGTGGGATCACAAAGGACTTGATCCAAATAGAGTGCTCACAGGGGATGGGGCCGGTAAGGGCTTAATCCAACAGCCTAGAGAAAATGACATGGCTAGTCATATATCCAATAGGTACTTGGTATCCAGCTCAAGGAGAAAGCACAAGGACTCGTATCTTCCAAGAGTGGTGTATCCATCGGGTGAGTCACTATCAGCATAGTGAACATCAACCAACCTAAGGGGCTCATTGATTTACAATAATCAGCCTAGAAAGAAAGCTCGGGGACTCACATCCTCCTATAGCAACCGATAGATCTATCTTCGCCGACAAGCATCCGACCTAGTGACTACCGAGTGAATAATACTGGGGACTTATATCACTCAAAAGTAGTGGGGACTTTATCCTAAACCTTAAATATACTGACCTAGTTAGACATGATGGCTAAGGAAGACTCACATCTTCTTAAGCAAAGTCAACATGAGGTAGCTTACTGGCTGGGTAGTGAAGACTACCATACTAACAAGGTGCTCATTGGATTGCAATGGTCAAGTTAGGAAGAAAGCGCAATGACTCACATCCTCTAACAAGTGACCATTGAGGTGACATACTAGTGAGGTAGTGTGTAGACCCGACCTAGAGCAGCTAAAAAGTGAGTGCCATAGGGGGCTTGTTTCCACATCAAATAGCTTGAGATAAAAGATTTATGTTTATTGTTGTGCATGTGTTAAAAGGAATAGGATGTCGCTTGGGTTATCACACCTACCTTAAACACATTAAGGGTTTGATGAAATGATGCCATAGATGACACAAGGATTCTCACTAAGAAAGGATGCCTCTTGGATTCTCTCACACCTAACTTAGTTGTGCTAATCGAAATAGGATGCCTCTCAGGTTCTCTTACACCTATTCTAATAGTGTGAGGAGATTGTGTTTATGTTGTGAAAGAGGGATAGGATGTTAGTAGGGGACTCTTACACCTAGCCTAGACACGTCATGGCGGATTTGCAAGACAAGCAAACAACACTTTGAAAGAAGAGGAGATTTGATGAATGGAATCAGATTTTGCTCTTCTTAATAATGATTATTTTCAAACATGATTTATTTCATGGGTAATATTTTTTTAAATAGAGCCCATTAATTGGAAGCATCGGGTGTTCCCCTTCACAATCAATAAGCTGATAAGATCCTTTGGTAGGCCTTCTCTATGAGATAGGGGCCTTCCCAAATGGGTTCAAACTTGTCTTCCATCTTTTGATAAGAAAAAATTGGTCTCCTTAGGACTAACACAAGTTCTGCTACTCGAAAAGACCTAGGGTGGACCAGCTTGTTGTGAGCTTGAATCATTTTAGCATTATAAAACTCAAGATTTTGGCACTCCCATAGGCAACTTTCCTCCAAACTATCGAGCTCTTCTAACCATAACTTCACATTCTGCTCTATAGTGATCTTGTTATCCAATGCTATCCTTAGTGATGGAGTTGAACTTTTAAAGGAAGAATTGCTTCAGACCCATACAGTAAGGAAAATGAGGTAGACTGAGTTGGAGTTTGGTATGTGGTGCGGTAGGCCCACAAGTTTTCAACTAACTGCTCATTCCACTATTGTTTGTTATCATCAAGAGTCTTCTTCAGTGTGTGGATGATAGAGTTTTATTGAATGCTTCTACTAAACCATTAGCTCTAGGTTAATAGATGGTGGAGTATCTTTAATTTATACTGTGGATTCTAGTAAAGTTATTGATTTTCATGCTTTTAAATATAGTACCATTATCAGATATAATTCATCGAGGCATCCCAAACATATATACGATATGGTTCCAAAAAAATTAAAGCACAAGCTGAGCTGTGACCTCTCTAAGTGGGATGGCTTCCACCCACTTGAAAAAGTAGTTGGTGGTAGCTAGGACGAATCGATGCCCATTGGAAGAAGGAGGATCGATTGGACCCACAATGTTGGTACCCTAATACTCAAATGGCCGTGAAGCCAATATAGGGTGCATAATGTTGGGTGGCTAGTGGAGGACTGCACCGTGTACTTGACACTGATGGCATTTCCTAGCTACATCCATGCAGCCTGTAATCATCAAAAGCTAATAGTATCCAAGTCTTTTGATCTTCGTCTTCATCTTCGAACAGGATTGATGAGCTCCACATAGACCTGAATATACCTTAGTTACAATACCACGGGCTTCGTGTTTGTCTAAATAATGTAACCATATTTAGTCAAAGGATCGACGGTACAGGGTTCCATCAACAAGAGCGTAGGAGGGAGCTCTCTGTTTCACCTGATGGGCTTGTGACTTTTCTTGGGGTAGTTTGCCGGTGTTCAAGTAATCTATGAACATTTGCCTCCAATCCAGCTCCTTTTTCATTTTGGCAATGACAACCTCCCCTTCAAGAGAAAGTCTCTCAATGAGTTGCAGATCAATAAGGGATATGACTTGTCTATTTTGGACCCTTATTGAAATGGACTCATTTTCCAGACATGACAACTCTTTGGCAAGTTTTGCTAAGGAATCTACAACTGCGTTCTTTCTTTGGGGAACATTGTAGATGGTGAGTTCAGGGATTTTTGCCAACAGCTTCATGATATACTCGTAATAATGATGAAGCTTAGGTTTGAGAACTTGGTAGGACCCAACAATCTAGTTGATGATCAACTGAGAATCCCCAAAGATGTTGATACTCTTGACACTGATAGTGATGGCTAACTCCAAACTAGTAATCAAAGCCTCATACTCAGCTTCATTGTTAGTGCATGGGTTAGAAAGATAGTATGAGAATCTCATCACATCATAATTTTGAATTAGAAGAACTATTCCTACCCTTGCCTTTCCTGGGAGAATATATCGTGGTGCTTCACCTTTAAGAAAAGAAGTAGCACCATCAAAATACATCTCCCATCGGTAGTTGTCAGCCTCCCCTAAGTTCATGATTTGTTCATCGGGGAGATCATCACCAAGTGGAGAATTAGCAGGAAGTGGGTGTGTTGCTAAGAAATTCGCTAGTGCTTGTCCTTTTATCACATGAAGAGGTACAAATATGATACCGAACTGTGTGAGAATCATGGACCAATGAGCCAAACGTCCAAAAAGTGTTGGTTGTGTCATGAGGTACTGCAATGGATTGGTTCGGGAGATCAAGTTCACCTTATGAGAAAGCATGTAGTGCCATAGCTTCTGAGATGCAAAGATCAATGCTAAGCAATGTTTCTCAATAGCGGATAGTTCACTTCAACAGGGATCAGACGATGGCTGAGGTAGTAGAGTGCGCTCTCCTTCCCTTCATCATTATCATGGGCCAACAGAGTGCTGAGAGAGTCGTTCAATATAACAGTGTAGAGAATGAGTGGCCTGCCCAGGATCGGGGCTGCTAAAACTGGTAGCTTCACCAAGTACTCTTTGATGTCTTTGAAGGCACGTGGCACTTATCATCCCACTTGAACTTAGCATTCTTTTTGACAAGTGTTAAAAATGGTCTGCATCTCCCCGACAAGTTTTAGATAAAGCGTCTTAGATACATTGGCCGTCCTTGAAAGGATCTAAGTTGAGTTAAACTTTTAGGAGATGGCATTTCTAAGATGGCTTTAATAGATCTTATTCTCGCCAACAAACCCAAGGAATTTCTCAAGTCCAATGCACACTTCAAGGGATTCATTTTGAGGTTATATTATCTTAACCGTTCGAAAACTACTCTCAAGTCAAAGAGGTGGCCTTCATTTTTAAGCTCTTAACTACTAGATCATCAACATTACACTCAACCTGATGATGGATTAGTTTATTGAGGATCTGAGTCATGATCCGTTAGTATGTAGCACTAGTAATTTTAAGGCTGAAAGGCATGACCCTAACAAAAGATTCTGATCAAGGTTCAAAAAGCAATGTTTCTTTAATCTTCAAAAGACATCTTGATTTAGTTATAGCCAGATGAACCAACCATGAAAGAAAAGACTGCATGAGATGAGGCGATGTCCACCATTAACTCTGGTACAGGAAGAGAAACTCATCCTTAGGACATGCCTTATTTAAGTCCCTAAAATTGACGTAAATGTGAATTTGGCCATTCTTCGTTTCAATTGGGATGACACTAGCAAACCAGGTAGGATATTTTTCTTCTTTGATGAAACCAGTATCAATCAGTTTCTTGACTTCAGAAATGACCTATTGTTCAATTTCTGATAGCATGCGTCTAGGAGCTTGCTTAATAGGGTTAACGTTAGGGTCTATTGTTAGCTTGCAGACTGCTACGTCAGGAGATAATCTGAGCATTTTTTCATAACTCCATGTGAAGTAGTCTTTAATCTCAATCAATAGGCTAACTAAATCATTGGTTTCTTCTTCATTCAGCAACAAACTGATGTACGTCGGGCATAGATTTTCTTCTATCCCGAGGTTGATTTCTTTAAGTTTTTCTATTATTGAATGAATTTATTCTTCAAATTTTGGTAGTGCCTCTTTGACTTGGAGATCATCTAGATCATTTAAGATTTATAAACATACATTCTCATGAGAGTTGGGGATGTGTGAGAAGAACCTATAAGATTCCAAATGGTTCGTAACAACTAAGCAATAATCTTCATCATCAATCAGACCCACTGTACCAAATCCTAGTCCTGCTCTTGATTTTGCTTCCCTGCCTGTATTGTTCCATAGCTTTTCAAAGTACTCTGACCTGTGCTTGGACCATGTGTGAGGAACTAAACCTTTTTGTATAAGATTTTGAACACAGGGCGAGTAAAAGTCAAAAGATAATTTTATTAATTCTTTAAAAGTAACTTCCTCAAGCTCTACATCAACTTCAGAGCTTGAGGAGGATGATCCCAATAAGAACTTCTTCTGCTTCATGCCATTAGAAGACTTAGGGACTTCCTTAACTACTAAACCTTCATTTTCTAAGATGTAAGTGAGATAAGAGCTAAGGTTCCCAACTGCTGCCGAATAGTTTCACATAAACCAGATTCAAATACTTTGCTTTGCTTGAAGGCTTGGTCTTCATCTCTGTCTGGATCAAAACTCACGTACAATGGAACCTACTGAGAGGGGTTGGCCAGTATACTAATCATATTAAACTCATCCTTTGAGCTGGATTCCAAGTTTATGTGAATAGTAAGGGCACTCCTATGAACTGGAACATGACCTCTATTGGCTGACGGCCAACTAGGGTGTCTCCCACCTCTGGAACTGCCTCTATTTTTGCCTCTGCCTCTGCCTGGTGGAGGTTGAGCCATTCTACCAACATGTCAATATGATGGAATAAACTATGGGTGGAATGTGATATGCTGATCTATTTCTTCTTCAATTCCCCTTTCTTGTTCAATCAGACTTTTATTTTTCTTTTCATTTTCTTTTATCTTTTCTTTTACTTCATTTTCTTTTTCTTTTGTATTTGCATTTGAATTTTGTCCGAGTTCATGAGAAAGGGTGTTTTAAGGAAGATAGTAGGTCACATTCTCATAAATCTCAACCTCTCTAACTGAAAATGGCTTTTCATCCCTATTGCACGGTGTTCAGTTCCATCTTTTCTGAACTTAATTCACTGATGAAAGAAGGATGGATGATCTTGTTCTGATCTATTCAAGGCCTACCAAGCAAAGCAATGAACGAAAAATTCAAATCAATGATGTAAAACTTGCTTCAGTCTTTCAATTACTTATCTCCAAAGATAGCACTATAAACCTAAAGCCCACTCACCTTAATCATTGAATCCTCCCAACATCATCATATCTCCTCAGAGTGTAGAGATGTTGATCTTCAAATAGGCAAAGAAACTCATAATGTTTACTGATGCACCTTAATCCACGAGAACCCTGCCAAATCTGAACCTGTCCATGTCAATTGTAATGTATAGGGGACGGTTGTGATCCAAGTCTCCTAAAAGATGGTCTTCATAAGTGAAGGTGATCTCTTGGGCTTCTTTTACATAATGTGCTTCCTTACCTATAGTACTCAGCTGAGCTAAGCATATTTTAAGATCAAGGAGAGCCTTGATTAGTGACTCCCTCATCTCTTTGGATAAGATAAGGGCATTGTATATGCTTAGTTTAGATGAAAAATTTCTTAGATGAGAAAGGACATTGTAGTCCACCTTCGGCTGGTCTTCCACACGCATATCTAAGGGTGGAGCATCCTGTGGAAGGGCTTCTGCCTCGCATCAATGACTTGTTTCATCTTGAGGTGCCGCCTCAGAGGTAGAACCTTGCCACTATGGAGGTTGACTCTGGTGATCTCTTGAGGCAAGGTGGTGGAAGGTTCTAACTGCACTTCAGGCTCACCTACAGGTTCTCCTATGGGACTCTTGGAATCAGATGATTCAAAGTCTATCTCAAGCGATGAACCCATAGTGTTCAGAGTTGGAAAGTCCATCTCTGAATCAGAAAGAGGAAGATCAAAATTATTATAGTCATTTAGACTTGAAGAGTTATCGTTAGGAATAGAAGAAGATAACCCATCAAAAGTGACATAGATGTAATTCAAACTAGCTTTATTTATCAATTTCATGGAATTATTTGAAGGTAAAAAGTAGAAGTCAAATAGAGTGAGTGGAGTAAGGGATTTGATGCCCTTATCCACTGATACAAGAGTTCTACTAGTAGAAGAAATAGAAGAGCTAGCTGAAATGGAAGAAGTTACCGGTGTGGAAGATGGAACTGAAGGTTAGAGGTGGACATGCTATGGCTACTAAAGGGCCCGACATCTACTGATGTCGTTGAGCTCCCACTTTCCTAGAGTTGGCATCGCAACTTGCAAACCTTCCTGGTGTTTGGACTTTGACACCTACAAGGAAAGCTTCTTGATCTTCTGAATTATTTTCTTAGAGGTTTTAGACAAAGAAATGTCCCAACCTTTTTTAGTTTTAGTAAGATCACATGTATCCCCGAGGATTACCATAATGGAACTGGAAGGTTGTTCTACAAGATATTCCTTTGGGATAACTACAACACCGATCTTGAAACTATGTTCAAGCCAGTCCTTGAATGTGAAACAATCCTCCAAAACATGGCCTAACATATGGTGGTGAGGGTAAAAGTTTGGATCATGACTTTTGCCTACTTTTACTGAACCATTTGGCAGTTCAGCATACCAATCAAAAGAAATACCCGTTAGGCTACTAACGAAAAGGAAAAAGAGCAAAGCATCACTGCCACCTGCATTGCAACAACTGGCCCTGAAGTGAGCTATGTGTTGCCTTGGGTTTCCACTACCATCAAAGCTTTTGAAGGAAGGAGGCACGAAACCCTTGGGATACTAGATAGTATCGAATTCTTTTGGGTAGGGTCTACCCTTTGGAACCGATAATCCACCCCGAGCTTGAGCCAAATCTTCCTTCACCAGTTGCTCAACCATGGATTTTATGTCCTTTTCATGTATGGAGGTACATTCCACTCCTTTCTATATAGGCTAGTGCTACCTTGCTCAATGGGAGGTATAGTCTTGGCTGGGTCCAAGACATGCACTAACTCAGGATGACTGACTTCAATTGTAATAGGATAAACTAAAGGGGCTTACTCAAGCACTACATTGCTAATAAGTCTGAATGCTTGTGTCCTATCAACTGCTTCATCCTTCCGCTCAACTACCGCCGAGGTGTTGATGTGCGGTGTCTCCTGATCATCATCACCTCCCATGGCTTATTGTTCTCTAAGAAGGGACCCTCTAGTGTCAACCATGTAGACTCTAGCTGAGTCCCCCATCAAGTCATCTTCATTGGGATCGAAGCTGACTCTCTCTTCATCGGACAAGGCGTACCCCCAGATCTCCTTTTTTTCCATGAAATAATGTGCAACTATCTCATCTAAGGAACAATCCAAAGTAGGTACAAATAGTTTAACCTAACCAATGTGATCACTATTATGCACTAAGAGGCACCGGACCTCGCCTGTCACTGGAGAGTCAATCATGTGCGGAATGTACTCACTAGATGAATGACACTCTTGACTGCTACTGGCTGTAAGAGGGGTAGCAATCCTAGGATGTTCAACTACCATTGGTGTAGCTGGATTGTCAACTAGAATATCTGTATTAACTATCACCATCTCTACATCCGATTGAATGGGCAAAGTTGGTGAAGGGATGACCATGATACTTCAGGGTCACCACTCCTTCCACACTAGCACTGGGGCAGAAGGTCAAGCAAAAGAGCTCAGCCCTACCACAATGGGTGGTGTAGGATCCCAAGCCGATCACCAATGGGGTGCACTTTTCCCCAGATGTGACCTTCATGGCCTTATATTGAATGGGAGATGTTGTAACCTATACTGGAGATGGCGAATGAGGGGTAGACCGATAGGGTGGAGACACCACTGACTCTCTGTGCATAAGAACTGCCCTCTTATGGTGGTTAGTCCCACTGAGAAGAATACTATCAGTATGGTCAGCACGGGTACCACGCTGAGCTGGAAAATCAATCAAAGTAGAAGCGACCAACTAACGACTGAACCTACATTGCTCCCTACTAGTAATGTGTGCTGTATGGGCCTCACGGGCCCTCTTGTGGTGAATCTATCTCCCTACACTGGGGATAATAGATCGAAGATCAAACTATGTTTTAGACTTTGAGCGGCCATATGCTTCGCCTACCTGGTGTAAGACAGATCGGAGGCCAGCGTACGACCTCTTACTCCGAGAAATTGCGGGTTGAAACTGCACCACTGGAGGAGGTGATGAACATATCCTCCTGACATCATCCCTGTATGATCCAGAGAGAGGATGGAACTAATTTTTTGTAACCAATGGTGATGTGACAATGAGATACTCATCCATGGATGATCGAGCTACTGCCTCTAGCTCTCTAGCTATCCTGGTGTGAAACCACTTGATCATGCGGTTCTTATTCTTATGTTGGATATGGGTAAGATGGGAGGATTGCAAGCTAGACCCATACTCAAATGTAGGGGAGGCAATCCCTGAGACCAGGGGAGCCTTACCCTTAGAGGGTATAGATGGTAGGGTACTTGCCCTCACGGGCAAATGAGTAACTCGGGATGAATCAGAATGAGTTGGTAAAGGTAGCACTGAACAACCGAAGGTCGGTACGCCATAGCTTTACAGTGAGGAAACATCAGAATCAGAAGGTAAGTCTATCATGATGACCAGCTTCTACCCATCCTTCGTCCTGTAACTGTGGTGAGGGGAGTGCCATCACAAGTGATCCTACCTCCCTCAAATCCCTGGCCAAAGTGAATCAGGTGGGTATGTTCCAGACGGGGGAAGTAATCTAAAGCTAAATCCATATTGTGGGGGAAGGTAAAGACAAACATCTGAGAACCGCCATTTCACTGACTGTAATAGACTGAAACTGAACTGTACTACATCGACTATAAAGATGTACTATGAGAAATAAACTTTTATCAACTTTCTATCTCCATAGATTTTTTAATTTTGAATTTGAAAATTTGAATCCTCATCCAACAACTTGGAAGTGTTAAATGGGGTTCAATGGATTTGAGAAGATTGATTGAAAGTGGAATTTGAATATGAGTCCAAACTTCAACAAATTTAGGTATGTTGAAATATGGATTAAAATGTTCTGATAAGGATGCTTCTATAGGTTCATTTTTATTTTGAATTTGAATTTTTTATTTGGAGGACCCTTTCCTTTAACAAATTTGGGTATGTTAAAGTAAAGGTCAAATTGATTTTGTTTTTGATTGAATATTTTGGAGTCTCACTTACTTAACAAATTTAGGTATGCTAAGTGAAGTGAAAGTGATTGACTCTTTTTGTGAATTTGTTTCGGTTTGGAAAACTTGGATTTCTCACTTAGTAAATTTAGGTATGCTAAGTGAAGAATTCAAGTGTCTTGTTTAATTTTTTAAAATAGGATCCTTAGCAAATTTAGGTATGCTAAGGATATCCTAAATGTTTCATTTTTATTTTGATGTTTTGATTTTTGAAAAGGTAGGATCCTTAGCAAATTTGGTATGCTAAGGAAATCCTAATTGTTTCATTTTGTTTTGATGGGATTGAAAGAGGAGACTTTATTTTAGCAAATTTGGTATGCTAAAGATGAAGTCCCACTTAATTTTGTTAAATGGAAATTTCACTTAGCCAATTTGGGTATGCTAAATGAAATTCTAAGTGGTGTGTTCAAAATTTTTGATTTCATTTTGGTTTTGAAATTGGAAACTTTTCCTTAGCAAATTTGGTAAGGGAAGGAGTTCCAAAGGTGTTTGAGAATTTTTTTTTCTTTTTTTGGTTTTGACTTTGGAAACTTCATTTAGCAAATTTAGGTATGCTAAATGAGGTTCCAAAATATGTTTTGAAAATGTTTGATTTTGAATTTAGAAACTTCACTTAGCAAATTTGAGTATGTTAAGTGAAGTTCCAAATGGTGTTTTGAAAATTTTGATTTTGGATTTGGAAACTACACTTAACAAATTTGGGTATGTTAAATGAAGTTTTAAAATGTATTTATAATTTTGAATTTTGGACTTGGAGACTTTACTTAACAAATTTGGGTATGTTAAATGAAGTTCCAAATGTAATCTAAAAATTTTAAAATATGATTGTTGATTTTTGATTTTGGATTTGGAAGCTTCACTTAGCAAATTTGAATGTGCTAAATGAAGTTCCAACATGTGTTTAGAAAAATTTTGAATTTTTAATTTGGAGACTTCACTTAACAAATTTGGATATGTTAAATGAAGTTCCAAATGTGTTTGAAAATTTTGAAATATGATTGTTGATTTTGATTTTGGATTTGGAAAGTTCACTTAGCAAATTTGAGTATGCTAAGTGAATTTCCAAAAATGTGTTTGAAAACTTTTGGATTTTGAATTTGGAGACTCCACTTAATAAATTTGGATATGTTAAATGAAGTTCCAAATGTATTTGAAATTTTTTGAATTTTGGTTTTGGAGACTTCACTTAACAAATTTAGTTATGCTAAGTGAAGTTCCAAATATTTTTAGAATTTTGAAAGTATGATTGTTTAAATTTTATTTTTATTTTTTATTTTTTTTTTGAAAGAGACTTCCATTCAACAAATTTAGGTATGTAGGATGGAGATCAATCTTATTTTTGAAATGTAAAATTTTTGTGTGTGATTGTTGCTTTTTTTTAAAAAGAGAGGAATTTCAACTTAAAACATATGTGAGATATGTTCAAGTGAGATTTCCTAAATCATACTTATTATTAGTATTATTATTATTAGTTGAATGAAATCTTCATTTAATAAATTTCAGTATATTAAATGAAGATATTCATATGTGCTTTTTAAAAAGTTTAATTTTGTTTGGAAATGAACTTTCCATTCAATAAGTGTGAGTGTATTGAATAGAAAGATTCATGTGTGCTTTTTGAAAACTTCATGATTATGATTGTGATTTTTGGAAAAGATGATTGTTCATTTATTTTGGAAATGAAATCTTCATCAAAGTGAATTGGAAAAAGATGTTCCTTTGTGCTTTTTTTTTTGAAAAATGTTAGTTTTATTTTTGGAAATCCCTACATATAACAATTATGGGAGTTGTTAAATGAGGGTAACAAAATTTTGTGAAAAATATTTTATTTAGTGCATTTTTGGAAAGGTGCTTTTTTGAAAAGCAAAGTTCTTTATGGAAGATTTATTTTATCTTTATTATTTTTGGAATGAACCTTTCCTTATCATGAAAATGATAAGGAGGAAGTCTTTAAGATGTTTTTTTTTTTATTTAGACCTTTTTATTTTTAACTCATTGGAGAAACCAACGGTGGTTTTAAGACCAACAAGGAATGCGGTCCTAAAACCTAAAGATGTTAGCTAACTCAACTAAAGAACGAAATGAGCTAAGTGCCAATGGAAAGAAGGATAGTCTTGGATTCATACTGAAGTACAAACCCACTATCAATACTCAAATACAATGATCATTTACCAAAGATGGAGAGAGAAACCATCCCCAGCAGAGTCGCCAGAAAAATCTATGGAGATTAAATTCCTATACAAAGTTGCCTTTCAAATCTGTGGTTAGAAAAGAAAGAGGAGACCTATAAAAATTCTTCTTTTTAGGATGCCACGCAGATCTGTAGATGTATTTATTCAGGTGATCGAGTACGTCATCAAGAAAATAATGTAATATCTCGAAAGACAGAAGTCACTACCCTTTAATGGACCTAATCACCTAAATAAGGACTCCTAAGGATGATGGGTCAACAAATTTACCAGAGATTCTTCCCCTACTTTATATGGAAAAGTAAAGCGTTTATTTAAATCTGGTTCGTTAAGTTTCCTATAGGGGCAAGCCCCCTTAGTTAATTACATCATAAGGAATGAGGATTCCTTAGGAAAACTCTCGATTAATAAATGATCGTTGACTTTGAAGATTTCAATAGGAAGGGACTATCAATTGATTAGTTTTATTTTAAAAATCAAAAGGGATTGATCAAAAGAGGGAGTTACTTTCAAAGAAAAAATGGAAGATAAGTACTAGATGCTCACGATGCTAGGAAACCTAGCGAGCATATCAAACTATCCTATAGTTGGGCTTTACATTTTAGAAATTTATTTAGTTTGTTTGAGTTGCATTTTTCATTAGAAATTTAGGACTTATGATTCCTTGATGCAAGATTAAGGAAATGCCTAAGAGGTGAGGAATTATGCTTATGGCCTGCAAAGGGGAGAAGCAACCTTAGAACCTAAATCTAGGGAGCTTTGGCTAGGGCCGGACGCACAACCTAAATATAAGAAAAAAAATAGGTATTTGGATTGTCTCCACAAGAGAGGAAAAACCACCTGATAGCTTAGACTTACAACCGCCTGGGGGTGGCTGCCAACTAACTCCTCTTACTATTTTAAATACATGTAGGCAAATATTTATTCTTATGTAAGATAGTTAGGGCTATTATTTATATAAAAAGAGACTAAGTCCTTAAACTCACTTCCTAAAGAGACTAGATCATGTAAAGAGGCATGCTTCAAATGACCTAAATCAAATGCAATTCAAATTTCATTTTATTTTCATTTTTGGACAATTATATTGACTCAGGCTAATAGGATTCATATGACTAATGCATGAGAAATAAGATTATTGGCAAAATCAGTGAGAAGAGACAAGGTGAGTTTTCACCATGGCTCTCAAAGTTAAGTTTCTAGCAAAGGTGTGAAAATCAAGATGTCATTGTTTGATATTACAAAAGAAATGCTCATCTAGCTAAGGGGTTACTAATTCTTTTATCTTGATTTTAAACCTAAGATTTATGTGAGATTATGAGTTATTTAATTTTTAATTTGAGTTGTTAAGTTGGGTAAAAGATTTATTTTCTCCTAAAGAGCCTAATCCAAATCCAGGCCATACATAAAGCAAGGAAGAAACTAGGAAAATCATGCCACTTAATGCAAAAACTAAACAAATCATCAATCAATTTATAAAGCTAAACACAAAAAGAATAAAAGGCCGTTATGGTTGCACCACCACACAAACCCAAAATATTAAATGTGGGTAGCCGAGTTCTACCCTTATACAACTTGGATTACAAATGAATCCAATTTACAATTAAGTAAGGAATTCATTGTTATGGGGGTCTTCAAGCTCTATTTCTTCTTTATTCTTTTTTTTTTCTTTTCTTCTTTCTTCTTTTGGTTCTTTCTTTTGGATGGTTAGAAGGTAGATGCTCCAAGGCCTCACATGGTACATAAGATAGGATCTTATGACCAATGCTTATCCTAATCCCCATAACAATCATTCTGAAATCCTAATTGCATAAATTTACATGAAAAGAAAAAGTGACAATCTAACTAACACTTGCAAAATAAAGGTTAGCTAAAATAAACCACATAAATCCCAAGCATGTATATTGGACTTATCACCCCACACATGGGTGACTAAGTCCACTTAGCCTATTGATTATGCTTAGGGGTATGAAGCACCTGCAAGTAAAAGCATTTATATTTTTATTTATGATAGTGTCCCTTAAGCACAATCCATTGCAGGAAAGAGTAGTTAGACTAAGAGCATCCTACCATTCATTCTACAAGCATACACCCTAACATCTAGTCTAAAACATATATCACAAAATAAAACAAACATCAAACCATGCACTGACCTAACCTAAGGCTAGAAGTCGTGACTTAGGCTAATGTGTGTGCTTTGAAGGCTTCTGTGGTATTATTGACCTCACTTTTGGAGTGAGCTCTTAACCTCCTCTTCTTAGACTTAGGACTCTTCTAGACACTAAGAACCCCTTAGTTATAAGACACTTCTAGTTCACCTGTGAATACTTAACCTAAGCCTAGAGACTTAGAAGTGTTAAACATAAGATTAGGCTATGCCTTAGCGCTTAATGAAATTACATATCCTATAGCCTAAACCCAATCTAGATACACTTTCTCAAATCAAACCTAGACTCAATTCTCAAATTAAAATTCAAATTCAAATTCCAACTATAATTTCAAATTTGACTCCAAATGATTGAAACCCAAAATCAAATTTAAATCCTAAGACCCTTCTTAAGCCATATGAACCATATGCAGAAGCTTAGGTAAAATTCCCCTTAGATCAAATCAAACTCAATTGTTCTCTTTAAAAATCAATTATTCTTTTATTTATATTCACAAATATAAATGAAATCTAAATTCAATTGACCAAAACTATATCGAAAATCAAATCCAAACTCAATCTAAATCTTTTAAGCCAATTCTTGGGACTTAGCCAAATAATATCAAATCAAGTCAAAACTAATGGATTTTCTCTTGAATAAATCATTCATTCAATCATTTATCCAAATATAAATGAAAACTACAATCATCAAATCAAATTGACACCAACCCAAGTCAAACCTAACCTAGCCCTTTTGACTTGAAAATTTCAAATGAGTCAAAATCTCTTAGACTCTAAATTGATTGCCGTTGAATTCATATTCCAATCTAAGATTAATATATAAGTTCAACTAAACTTGAATCAAACCAAAACCAAACCAATTGACCCACTTAGGTCCACTTGACCCAAAGTGACCTAAAGGACCCATTTGAGCCAACTTCTAATCCAACCCAAATTGGATTGAGCCAAGCTCGCCAAAATCTTCCACCATGATTGTTGATCACCCTAGACCCTAGGATGATCAATTATAATCAATTGGGCCAAACCAAGCCCAATTGGCCATTTGATCCAAATTGACCTAAATTGACCTAAAGGACCAAATCAGGTCAAATCATGATCTAACGCAAATTGATTACAACTAATGGCTCATGTTCATTCCAAATTGATTATTAAACTTGACCAAATCCATAATTAAATCTAATTTGATCAATCAAGCCAAATTGGTCAACTTGACCCAACTTAGCCTAAATTGGCCTAAAGGGTCAATTTGGCCTAAATCCAAATTAAATCTAAATTAATTCAAATCAAAGACCACATTCATCTCCAATTAGCCAATTGAATATGAATCAACCCATAACCCAAGCTAATTTGGCCAATTTGAGTCAAATGGGTCAATTTGACCTAATATGACCCATATGACCCAAATTGGGCCAAATCCCTTGAAACCAAACCAAGACCCATTGGGGGATGATCAAACTTGACCCAAACTCATTTGGGATCAGCCCAAAACCAACCCAACCCATTTAAATCCCTCATGGATCCTCCCTCACATAGGATTCCACCCAACCTTATTTAACTCTCCCTCATCACATGCACTTAACTCCTCCCCAATATTTGCATTGAACAGGGATGATCATGTGGCAATAAGAGAGAACTTTAGAGTAAAAATCCAAAGTCCTCAATCAATCTATCATCTACCCCAACCACCCCAAGCAAGATGGCAATCAATTTGGAGCCAAAATATTCAAAAAATAATGGATTTTTGGCCAATATAAAAGGAGGGGAGATGAGGCTTTAGATCTTTTTTTCTCCTACCACCATTCAGCCCCCAAAAGGTCCCCAAAGTAAAAAAAAAAAAAGGAACCCATCCCCCACCTCTTTGAGCCATTCTTGAGCTCAAAAATACAAATAATTAATTTTTCGGTGAAGCGACGGTAGACATCGGACAAGGCGACATTCTGAAGGGAGGCAATGATTAAAAATCACTCCAAAGCTTCCTTATATACCTAGGAGTTTGCTCAGATCTTCACCGCCATCAAAAACCATTCCAACAAGGTAAATTTCACCAAACTTTAGCTGGTCTTAGAATTTTTCACATTTTGTGTTAATTTTCTTGCGATCTTAGGAATTTCCCTAGATAATCCTACAATTTTTACTTTAAATCATCCCAATTAGAAATATAATTTTTTTGGTGCAAATTGATGTGAAAATGGGTCCATTTGGACATGTTTTGGTTTAGAAACTCTCATTTTTCCAAAAAAAGGCTAGTTTTGTTGTTCACCGCCGGCGGGTCTACAACCCATCCTCATCTAATGCCTAACTATATCTGCTTGGTTCTTGTGGGCTCCAAAAATTCATGCTCGGCCTCTCGATGAAACAAGAGTATAGATTTTGTGCCAAATAAAATTTTTAAAAGGCAGATGATTATTTGTAGTGGATAAATAAGACACTACCTAGAGATTTTGCCCTCATTTGGTGAGGACTTTAGATCTAGTTCTAGGTTTCCTATAGGTACAAACACCTATAGTTAATTACCTCTCCTCAATTAGTAAGAGATAACTTTTGATTAAGGCTAGTCATTAAATTGTAAATTTCTTAGCGTATAGGTAGCAACAATTCGAATTTGAAATTTAATGAAATTCATCATTTTGTTATGCTTGAAGCATATGGTTTGGGGAATGATGATGTGCCTGATCAAGATCCTATGGTCATTATCGTCATGATCTGGTCCACTTAGTCAGAGGAGGTGGTCTACCCAACCTGACTGAAGGATCCTTATCAACAGCCATATGTTGCATCATTCAAGGAGACTTTGTAGACTATGGTTGATATTAGTCAAAGAAGATAGTCTTAAGTCTACCCTAGCTAACAAAGGGCTTTGTGCCCTAATAGGTATACCCTATGATCCACAACTCAAAGGGATAGAAAAGCATTGGAGAACGTATGAGTTACAGTCATGACCATATTTTGTGGAGCCTACTGGCCAAACCATCTGATCAGAGGACTCTGGTTGTAACTGATTCATATGTGGAGCCTACTGGCTAAACCACACGGGCAGAGGACATGGGCCACATCTTTACTGGTGTAGAACATTTTGAGTGTGAATATAGTAGTATGCATAATATGACATTGGATCCTTTGTGAGCTTAGCTTAACATTAAATTTGTCACCCCAAAAAATAATTGCGGAAGGTGGATAGATGAAATTATTATTATTTTTTTATGATGAATTTTCATTTAATTAATTTTCTTATTTTGAGTTTTCCTTGAATATTTGATAACTGATAGAAATTTCACTTAACATTGAAGATTTTATAAAACTTTGATAATAGTAAACCCTTCGGTTAATGTTCTTGATCAACACAACTATCATCGGATAGACCTTGTTAACTATTCATTATTTGCAGTGGATCAGGTCTATAATTTTGAAATCTTATTATATCATATTGGATCTTGTCAACTCTACTCCTATAAGAGGAGGATTGGATCTATGGATTAAAACCTATAATTATATTTTAGGATTTTTGAAATTAAATATCTGAATTTTTGAACATAAAATAACCATATTAAAGCTATTAAAGGCTTTATGAAATAGTAAGGGTGGACTTAATGTGATCAGCTTGAATGTATCATTTCATATTAATTTTTATATACAACCTTGTTGAACTTAATTATTTAATTTTCTATTGAAATATTCATTTTATCAACTCCAGTCCTTATGGGGAGAAGGATTTAACTGCTCAGATATGACTTAAACTTTCATCATATGAATGTATTGATTCACTAAAATACATACATAAGCAAATATTTAGAATATTGAATTTAAAAAAAAATATGCTCAAGCTTTAAAAATGATTGTTTCTCCTTCAAAATAATTGCTTAATTTTTTAGAGTAAGATATTTAAGTCAATTTATTTTTTTAGCCCGCACAACATCCTTAGACACTTGAATTTATACATTCAACACTATGTCGGGACCCATGTGGGTATTTGATAATTCAAATAGTTTTCTTTTTTAATTATAAGATTAATTTTGTATCTTTATTTAATCTCAACTTAGCTTACATAGCCTTTTCAGACATTAGGATTTGCACCTTAAATCTCTATGTTCGAGCACATGCATGTATTTTTAGCTTAGATAATTTCATTTAATTAATAAAATTATTGATTTTCAAAATTATAATTAGAATGAGAATTTTTTAATTTTTGGACTGAAGAAAGATTCATAATTTGTGTTAGATTTAATTTAGTATCACCTTCTGTGTGCTTGTATGCAGAATTGTAGATTCAGTGGCTAATTACCAAGCAGAGGTGAAGGTGAATGCAAAGCAGAGTGGAGATGGAAGTAAGATTTGAGTGACTCAATTACATTCAAGCTATTGATGAGCTACCAAATTATTTGTCAACCTCATTTAATTTTATTCAACTCTCTTTCATCTTGCTCAGTATGAATTAAAATATAATTTATTTTTTAATTGTGTAGCTTTGTAATGCTTATTATTGTTCAAGAATTTGATATTTGAAATAATCAATGATAAATCTTGTCAATGTTAGCTGATGAAATACTGAAATCCATATTTGCTCATAGGTGAGATATTAAGCTTCATATTCATTCTGTAAGTTTGACAATTGAAAATTTTTTTATTTCCCAATGCTTATTGAATAGATCTTCAACATCAACACTAGTCACTTGTTATTTAACTTGGTTCTCAATGCAAGTTGCATTAAAATTTAATTATTCAATTGAAAATCATATTTATATTTCTAAGTGAGTCATCAAATGATGTTCATTCTCTCCTTATAAATTGGAGTGCTATAGGCTTCATTTCATATGCTTGAGTTTGAAGTCTTTAAAGAGAAGGAGAAAGATTCTAGCTCAAAATTTGGGTGGGTTCTCAATTTTTTAAAAAATCATTCTAGGTCTTTTTATTTGTTTGTTCAATACTCACATTTACATTGCTTTTAGTCCAATTTTAGTTTTAGATTTTTTTTTAATGCTTTTAGGTAAGTTTAATTTCCCCTTTTAGGTAAGCTGAATAGCATTGCACACTCGTCTGGCTGGTGCTATTCAGCTTAGCTCTAGTGTGTGGTTACCTGGCTACAAAGATCGCATTGAAGGTTTGGAAGGATAAGTAGATGTCAATGCTGCCATGTGGAGACCATCTTCGCTGCCTTAATCTTGTCTCTTTCCCGTGTAGCATCTTCGAGAAGAGGAGGACGGACGCTCCCACTGCAAGTCTATCTTACTTGCTCTCTATTTCCAGTATGGAGTGGACGAAGTTGCTGATGGTGGTGGGCCTTCTCCTTCATTGGTCTCCGGTGTAAAGTTGGCAAAGGTTTCCATGATGAATTCATCTACTTTGATTCCCCTCCAAGGCAATCTTCTATTCGATGGACGATGTGCTGAGGGACCTCATCCGTGGTACAAACCAAGAGATTCAACATAATCATAACCACTGGTCATGTGATTCATGTCAACAATGTGATTATGAGGTAGAATACATAGATCACAGCTTTTCCTTGGGCGTTCTTGTAAGAGATGAAATGCACTTAATGATGCTAAATGGTGATAAAGCCAAAATCAATTTTGTTTTTGGATGTGCATACGATCAACGAGATGGCAAGTCAAGGGATCATTAAAAATGTTGTCGAACATTGTATTAGTGGTGGAGCAAATGATGGTAGATACATATTCTTTGGAGATGACTTTGTAGCTCGGTGGAGTATGACTTGGTTCCTTCACAAAATGGCCTCACATATGGAACTTCTATAGTACCCAGATTCAGAGAATGGCTATGGGAACAAACAAATCAATATGGGACATAAGAGTGGAAATACACATCTTATGATTTTTTATTCTGGCAACACTTACTCTATTTTTTTCTTTTTCGCATGAAATGTATTCCAGTCTTATCAGATTATCACTCATAGCCTCATACTTGATAACTTAGACACACTATTACCTGTGTGTTGGCGAGATGGCTCTCTAAGGTTTGAAGGACTCATCACACTCATTATGGCGTGACAAGATGAAAATTGATTGTGGTGTTGCAAGACACTGCTCGCTACACTCATTAGGGCATACTGAGTAAGACAAAACTATTAGATGAGGCACTCCTATGCTAAATGCTGCCAAAATTTTGACTAAACTTAAGACTTAAAATAATGGCCGAGAAGATTATTTGCATATATATTTGCTTTCATATAGGTGATTGAAGGCCTAATTACACTTATTAGGGCATAACGGATTGAAAGTTGGCCGAGGTGCTTCAAAACACCAATCATCACGCTTATTAGGGCATGGCGGGTAGGCCAAAATAATTTTGATGTAGCCCCTCTACGTGGGGATGACAAGTACTGTCAAAATCCTTCCAAATTTAGACTGAAATTCAAGGCTTAAATAAATTCAAATGGAAATCATCTAAACTTAAGTTAAACAAAAATATATACAAAAAATATGAAGATAAATGTTAAATCAAAGAGAAATAGAGTGACAGCACTTAAAGAAAAATTTTGAAAGAATAGAACACTTATTTAAAATGCAAGTAAAATTTGAGTAGGCCAATACTAAACTCACAAAAGACTAATAATAAGTTTGAAGTTTAATTTCTAACAAGCAAGAAATTTGATGTGGAGTTGAGGATAAATCCATATTAGATTGGATGTCATTTCATGTAGGTAAAGCTTCTCTTTTAACATTTGAAATGTTAAATTCATTAACAACTAATCAATATGAATAAAATCAGTTGAATGTTTAAATAATCACATTCGACATCAAGTGAAGTAAGGATTTCAATTGAATACCAAAGGATAAACGATTAGTGGTAAATTCAAATGTTTAATTTTACATTGAAAATAAAAGTGTGTAAGTGATTTGATAGCTTTCTTACAAGCACAAGTTTAATTAGGAAACTCATGAGCAACCATGAATGTAGCCTTTAAAAGATCATTTGGAGCTTGCATTTAAAGTTGAATTTGAAGCACTTGTGATATATCTATTGTTTATCTTTAAAATTAATGAAATCCAAATGAAATCCATGAAATGACTTATAAAGTGGCTAACCAATTCACTAGTGAGCATATATAAAGTCTTTCAATAGTCACTAAAGTTACACTACATGATACATTGAGTGAATCAAAAAATAATCCATACAATTTGAATCAGATTTATGATGAACTCGATGTTCAATTATATAAGATTAGCTCTTCTAGGTTAGAATAAAATCTGAAAGTGATGAATTGATAAAGATTTGAAGTTCTTTAACTATTATAAGCCAATTGATATTTGAGAATTTGGAAATTCAATAAGAAAGCTAAATACGAGCAATATTTTAAATTATAACCTAAATCAAATTGCCACGGATATATAATTCTTCATACAAGTAGACAGAAGGTGACGCTAAATTAAATTCTCCATGAATTATTGAGCTTCTTTCAATCCAAAAATTAAGAATTTCATTTTGATTATGATTTTTAAAATTGATGATTTCTTTAATTAGATGAAATTATCTATGCTAAAAACTTTTGCATGTGCTTAGACATGGAGATTTAAAGTAAAAAATTTTAATGTCTGAAAAGGCTACGTAGGCTAAGTTGTAATTAAATGAAAATATGAAATTAATCTCATGATTTAGAAATAAAATTATTTGAATTATTAAAACACCCAACACTACACTGAATGTTTAAATTTAGTGTTTGAGAATGCTGCGCGGGTTGCTTCCCGATTTGATCTTAGACCGTCCAGGTTAACAAAACCTAAAAATCTAATTATTACAAAAAAAATTAACTTATTAAAATATCTGAGAAGCTAATTCTATCATGTGATAGTAGATCTGATTTTCTATTATTAAATTAATAGAGTCGATAGGATCAAGCAAACTCATAGACGCTAGTGATGGCTGTGTTGAATGGTGATTTAAACCGGAGGGATACTTCCATCAAAATGTGATTCTAATTTCAAATCAAATTAACTAAAATTAAGAATTAATCTAAAAATGCTTAAATAAAATTCAATCTCTAAAAACTTAAAGTTAAAATCCAACCCACCTTTGATAATTATTTGTTAAAGGTGATAAATTAAGAAAACTTTAGCTCACAAAGGAGCTAATGTCAAATTAAGTGTTATACTATGTTTACTCTCAATCAATCTCACGCTAGTAAAAATGTGGCTTGTCCTATGATTGTGTGGCTTAGCCAATAGGCTCCACATATGATGCAGTTACGACTAGAGTCCTCTGATCGGGTGGTTGCCACAAAATGGAACCATTATATTACAATGATGACCGTAGCCCATATGCTCCCTAATGGCTATGCCCTTTGAGTTATGAATCATTGGGTACACCTAATAGAGAAGAAAGTTCTCTATCAGCTAAGGTAGACTTAAGCATGTCTCTTTAAACAAACACCACCCCAGGTTTACAAGGATTTCTTGGACTACATAACCCATGTGTTGCTGATAAGGATCCTTCGTCAATAACTACCTCCTCTAACTAAGTAGACTAGGGACCGTGACTGTCCGGGATGATGAAATCATAGGATGTAGATCGAGCACATCATCATTCTCTCAACTATCCACTTTAAGCTAATAATGATGAATTTCTTAAATTATCTAAATTCTAAATTCCAAAACCCCACATGTTGCTACTATATGCTATGCATTTAGTGACCTAACAACTAGCTTTAATTGAAAGTTCTCTCTCATCATTGAGAGAGATAATTACCTATAGGTGCTTGTGCTTATAGGAAACTTGGAACCAGATCTAAAGTCCTCAATAAATGAGGATGAAATCTCTAGGTAGTGTATTATCTATTATTCCATTTTCCTTCTAAAAATTACATTAACATTTTAAACCATACTCTTTTCATTTGCGAGGCATGGTGAATTTTTGAAGCCCACGGATTTATGGCGACTCCGCTGGGGACATGATTCTCTTTCCATCTTTGGCTAGTCATATACGTGTTATAGTAGAAATAAAATATTTGAAAATTCAAAATAAAAATGGTGATTTAATTGTGTAATAAATTCAAATTATTAATGTATGAAACTTTGTGTCGAATGAATTATTCTATGGAGTATATCTTTGTTACACTATTATTTTATTCTGTAGTGCCTCAACATTTTGAAAGTATGGGATGCAATAATAATTACTAATTATTAATCTCATCTTTCACTTATGAAGAATGTATCTACAAAGCACACCTTTCATTGTTCAGCTAGGGCGTGGTGCAAACATCTGCTTAGCTAATGCCATCATCAACACAGGAGATGTTGGAGCTACCATTCAATTTGGTAGTGGATTTCCCATCTATCATAGTTGTAACTCCTGAATTACCCACATGTGGTGCACTCATTTGAGGTCATACTGGAAGGCCTCAGTTTACTGAAGCTCTTACTCGTCATGCTCGCTAACCAATTTAGCAACCAATCACTGTTCAGGAGTTCTTCCGATAGAGAACTTTAGTTTTGCAAGACTGGGTCAAACTATGGCACAAGTCATGAAAATAATAGTCACTAGGCAGAAAGTATTAATCATACCTGAGAATGCGACTACTCTACAAATTGAACCTTTCGCACTAGGAAGGCATAATGCTGAAGCCTCCTCTTCTGGAGGAAAATTGAGTAGAAGGCAAAAGAGAAGAAATGCTGAACTGTGAACTCAGTAGTTGTTGCCTGAATCATTAATCATGTGACCAAACTTGATGCTAGAAGCGAGTGTTCTCATTCATAATAAGTTTGAAAATCTCAAGTGGCTGAAAAGGAACACCTCTATTGGTGATATCAAACAATCATTTTGGGGTCAATGACATCAAGCTATAACCCCACAAAGGAGGCATCCTGAGACTCTATCATCTAGAGTGTATAGGATGCTGAAAGTTTTCAAGTAGAAAGGTCTTATGAAAAGAAGTATCAAAAGTCAATTATCAAAGAAGCCAAAAATGCTCAACTACAAAAGCTACTCTTAATGGTAGTAAGAATTCAAGATTGTTTTAAACAAACCTTGCATGGTGAGCATGAGGGCATGACACTTGGACCACATGTCCAAGAATCCATCACCGAAAGGTCCCGATAAAAGGGAAAATAAATATGGAGGCTGAAGCCTCAAGAAAATGTAGCGATGCAGAACCTTCTTGATCTAGAAGCAAGCAAACCCAGAGACAGTAGAGAAAGATAAATGTTAAATTGCATGCTCAATAGTCATTGTTCAAGCACAAAATTATACAACCCAGCTATAAAACTAGAAGCTAGTGTTTCAACTAATAACAGGTTTGACAGCCTTAGATGGGTAAAGCAGAACATCTACTTGTCAAATCAAATTATCTTTCTAGACCCAACAAGTCAAGTTCCAGCTTCTCTGATGAGGAAACTCAAAACTATATATGTAAGAATACATCAGGTCACCAAAGTTATTAAGGAGAAATGATCGATGAAAAGAAAATATCAAGGTCGTGTCATTAGGGAGGCCAGAGTTACTTCTTTAAGGAGACCTCCTCCTACAACCCTAGCAAGATGTCAATCAATTCAAATCCCGCATGATGAGCATCAAAGCATGACACCTTGATCACATGTCCAGAAACCATCGAAAGATCCTGACAAAAAGGTAAGCAAATTTGGAGGTCAAGCCTTGAAGTGAAATGCCTTAAAGAAAGGTAATGACGTGATATCTGGACTGTACCCATAAAATCCACTCTTATGCCAATGTATTTGGAGCTAAAGCAATCTTGGCACTTGAAGTTGAATTACTTTCACTCTGAGTAGTCATTCAATACAATCTCACTCAAGATGAGAATGCCTATCTATGGATGGAAGAGCTTTATGCGCTTGATAAAGTTAGATTGCAAGCTCATCAAAATTTAGAAGTTTAGTGAGCAAAGATGTCTAGAGCTTTTGATCATATAGTGTGACCTCGAACATTCTAAAAAGGTGAATTGGTCTCGCTGCTGAGAAGACTAATTATTCATAATCGAAGAATTGGTGGCAAATTTAAGCTTAATTGTGGGGGGGGGGGCGCATTTTGTTATTGAAGAGGTGTATCAAAGAGGGACATACCAACTTATTGACCTAAAGGGTGAAAGATCAATGCCATCAATTAAGGGTCGATACCTAAAAAAGTATTATACATGATAAATACATTCTCGAGGTACAATAGAAACCCCCCTGTGAGATAGGGGCATTTTTTTAGTATTTCTATTTAGGTCAACATCGTGCTTCATGAGATCTTTAAATAAATATACCTACTCAAGATAATAAAAAAATTTCTTTGAAAATTCCCCTATTTCATAGGGGGTATTTTAGATCTCTATATATAGATGAAGTCAATGTTACATGTTAAAACCTTTTTAAGATCAAATATATCAAAAAAAATATTGATATATTTTCTTAAATTATTTTAGAGCTCTTTCAAAGTGCTTTAGAATTTCCCCTACAAGACAGGGGCATTTTTACATATTTATTTGAGTCAATGCCATGCTTCAAACCGAGATCTTCAAATAAATATATATGATGATCAAAATGAGCTACATTTATTTATATTAAAGAAGTTCAAACTCTATGATATATTTTGAGCTAATCTACAATCCTCCTATTAGATAGGATCCCTTTTTTATGATCAAGGTTGTTCAATTCTCTCATGTGAAACAGGGGGCCTTCTTGTATATATATTCAGGCTTACATCGTGCTTTATGTCAAGATCCCTGAATATATCTATAATTATTTTTATTAAAGTTACAGGCTCTTGCAAGAAACAAAAAAAATTATTTCTACACATGAAAAGACAGCCCTAAATATCAAGAAAAAAAACTTCTTTCTAAGATTTATCAAATATCGAAGATCAAGTCAGAAGAACTCCCAATTTTGAAAGCTTCAATCAACTGAGTTGGAAAAAATATCAACCTCTACATCCTGAAGTCTAAGACGCAGATAGGTTCTAAAGGTCAAACTCAACAAGCTCACAAATGGCAAGTTGTTAATGTTGTCCTCACTAAATAAACCATTAGAAAAGTCTGTAGTGAAAGAACCCCCATTCGTTAGTCCGATGACCAAATCACTAACCCATCACAGCTTAAGTCGAAGACTTAAGTAAGTTCTAAAGGTCAAACTCAACAAGCCTAAAAATGGCAGAGTTTCTGATGCTCTCCTCACTCAACAAGCCATAAAAAAGGCCACAGTGAAAGAGCCCCTCCTCATCAATCCAATGATTATTGATGTTCACTTTCAAACCAAATCCAACTTAGTGACTACAAAAAAATCATAATCTAAGAGATCTTTATACCTAATCGATAGACCTAGATAATCTGAGGAAACACTCAATTCAAAAAATTCACCACCAGCCTCTCATATTAAAGAGAGGATGATTTAAGTGTTGGTGTAATTTTTAGAAGAAAAATGAAATAGTAAATAAGACACTACCCAGAGATTTTTTCCTCATTTAGTGAGGACTTTAGATCTTATTCCAAGTTTCCTTGAGTCGCAAGCACCAATAGCTAATTACCCCTCTCAATGTTGAGATAGAACTTTTGATTAAGGCTAGTCGTTAGATCATTTAATGCGTAGCGTATAGTAGCAGCATGTGGAGCTTAAAATTTGGGTTTTAGAATTTATGAAACTCATTATTATTAGCTTAAAGTGGATGGTTGGGGAAATGATGATATGCCTAATCTAGATCCCATGGTTTCATCATCCTAGTCGTGTGATCCCTAATCCACTTAATCAGAGGAGGTAGTCAACCCAATATGATCAAATGATCCTTATCAGCAATACATGTGTTATGTTATCCAAGAAATCCTTGTAGACCTAAGGTGATGTTTGTCTAAAGAGATAGTTTAAGTCTACCTTAGCTGATAGAAGGCTTTTTGCCCTATCAGGTGTACCTTATGATTCACAACTCAAAGGGTAGACCCATTGGGAGCTTACGGGCCACGGTCATGGTCGTAATATAATCATTCTATTGAGGAGGGATCTCACGAGTGTGATATCTTGCCAAACTTGTAGTCGAAAGCAGATGGGAGAGCTCGATGAAAGGTGAGCAACACCATTACTAGGCATGCCACAGGCTATGGTGGATGCTGAGGCTACTTTGATTAGAGCTGGGGAGGCTTTACAGTTGGCTGAGAGTGAGCATCAACCTTTAGTATTTTATTCAGCATAGCTTTAGAGCTTCGGTCTAGGCTTCCTTGATGTACCTTATCTTTTTTATCTCTCTTTTTATCAGTCATGTATCATCTTGTTCTCTTAGTGGAAAATTAGTATTTCTCTCTTCTTTATTTTGTACTGCACTTGAGATTTTCTATCTTCATCTTTGTATATCTTCAAGATATTTTACACATATGTTGTTTGAAGGATAAATCCTCTTCTATAGTCTCGTTCATAGTCTATTAATCAATTAAGAGAATTTTTTACTTTGAATGACTTGGACATGTTAAGTCGAGTCAGCTTGAGGTAGAGTAGCTATTGTCATCTGACTATCAAGCGGGGGCTCTATCACTACGGCCTTTTCTTACGGCTTATTGAGTGTAAAATCAATCAACAACTCGCCACATTTGGGCTTGTTGAGTCTGACAGTCAGGACCCGCTTAAGTTCTTGACTTGAGCTGTAGACAGACTTGCGCTTCTTCAACTTAACAATATCAAATTTTACAAATCAAGAGTCCTCTCATTTGACTTTTAGGCCTTTCATGAGCATAGAAGATGATTCTTTCAACTGCAAGATCATCTTATGTGCAACTTGTTTAAAAGTACATCTTTACTATTCATGATAATCAATAGTATCTTTAGCATTAGGATAATAGAGTAATCAAATGGGATCTCGGCTCAAAGTATGATGTCTACCCGAATCAAAATATATTCAAGGATGTCATCTTATGGCATGATGTCAACCCATATGAAAATAAAGAAACACCTCCTGTCTTGCATGGAGAATTCTTTAACACATTTGAAAAAATTTAAGATGAAATTAAATAAATACATCAATATTTGAGTTGATATATTTGCTCTTAAGAGAGATTAACACATAATATTGATTTCATCTATATATAGAGATCTAATAATTCCCCCTGTGTAATAGGAGAATTTTCACAAAAAATTTATCTTGAGTAGGTATAATTATTTAGAGATCCCAGTATGAAACACGATGTTGACCTAAATAGATATACTAAAAAAATTTCCTTGTCTGATAAGGGGATGTTTGCTTTATTTTAGAAATGCATTCTTATGTTATGAGAGAGTTCCAAGCAAAACTTATACATATAATGAAGGTGAGGAATAATTAGAATTCTCAATGCCATGATCAATTCTCCTTCTTGAAAAGTTTTAGGACACACCGTATGATCGAATGATTAGACATTCTCGCTCGATAGGCTTCTAAATTTTACTAAGCTTTTAGCCTAGATTCATCAAGCGCATCAAGCTCTTTCCATCCATAGATGGGCATTCTCATCTTGAGTGAGATTGTGTTGAATGGCTACTCAGAGTGAAGATAGTTCAACTTTAAGTGGCAAGACTGCTTCAGCTCTAAATACTAGCATATAATGAGTGAATTTTATGGGAGTACAGTCAAGAAATCACGTCATTGTCTTTCTTTAAGGTAGTTTCACTTTGAGATTTTGGCCTCCAAATTTTCTTACCTATTCGTACGACCTTTCCATGATAGATTCTTTTGGACATGCGTCAATGCTCACCGTGTCATGCCTCGATGCTCACCGTGTGAGACTTGAATTGGTTGACATCTTACCGAGGTTGTAGGAGATCTCCTTAGAGGAGTAACTCTGGCCTCCCTGATAATAGGACCTTCATATTTTCTTTTTATCAGTCCTCTTCTTAGCAACTTTGAGGAACCGATGCACTCTTGCATATACAGTTTCGAGTTTCCTCATTGGAGAAGATGGGATTTGACATTATCAGCTCCAAAAGAACTGTTTGATTTGACCAGTAAAGTTGTTCCACTTTATCCATCTTATATGGTCAAACTTGTTATGGGTTGGAACACTCAGTTCTGGTTCCACAACTGATTGTATAATTTTATGCTTGAACAAATACTATTGAGCATGCAGTTCAACATTTCTCTTTCTCCCTGCCTCTGGGTTAGCTTGCTTCAAGATAAAGAAGCTTCTGCATCCCTACTTCTTCTCGAGGCTTCGCCTCCATATTTATTTTTCTTTCTTTCGGGACTTTTTGATGGTGGATTCCTGGACATGCGATCCAGGTGTCATGCCCCTATGCTCATCATGCAGGACTTATTTAGAATGATCTTTAGCATTATCCACTAAGAGTATCCTTTTTATTGAAGTTTTTTTATTTTCTCTAATAATCAGGCATTAATACTTTTCCTTCATAAGGCCCTTCTCCTTGACAACTTTCAGCACCATGTGCACTCTAGAGGATAGAATCTTGGGATGCCTCCTTTGTGGGGTTATATCTTAGTGTTGTTACCCCACGATTGTTTGATATCATCAGTAGAGCTATTCCTTTTCACCCACTTAAGATTTTAAACTTTTGTGAGTGGGAACACTCACTTCTGGCATCAAGTTTGGTTACATGGCTAGTGATTCAAGCAGCAACTGTTAAGCTCACAGTTCAACACTTCTCTCCTTTGCCTTTTACTCAATTTTCTCTAGAAGAGGAAGCTTTAGCATCATGCCTTCCTAGTAAAAGGTTCGATCGGCAGAGTCATGTTATTCTAGAAAACTAAAGTAACGATTCTCCAAGTAACTTTAAACTTTAATTCATTATATTTTGATGCTATTATAGCTTAGATTCAACTAACCATAGATGAAAAGAGAAATCTACCCCCAGTGGAGTCGCCAAAAATTTATGAGCTCCAAAAATTTTTCACCGACCTCTCGCAAATGAAGAGAGTATGATTTAAGTGTCTGTGTAATTTTTAGAAGGTAGATGGAATAGTAGATAAGACACTACCTAGAGATTTCACCCTCATTTAGTGAGGACTTTAGATCTGGTTCTAGGTTTCCTATAGGCATAAGCACCTATAGTTAATTACCCCTCTCAATGTTAAGAGAGAACTTTCAATTAAGGTTAGTCATTAGATCGCTTAATCCATAGCGCATAGTAGCAGCATGTTGAGTTTAAAATTTGAATTTTAGAATTTATGAAATTCATCATTATTAGCTTAAAGCGGATGATTGGGGGAATGATGATATGCCTGATCTAGATCCCATAGTTTTGTCAGCTTGGGCTGTCGCGGTCCCTAGTCTACTTAGTCATAAGAGGTAGTTGTCCCAACCTAACTGAAGGATCCTTATCAGCAACACATGGGTTACATTGTCCAAGAAATCCTTATAGACCTGGAGTGATATTTGTCTAAGGAGATAAGCTTAAGTCTACCTTAGCTGACAAAAGGATTTTGCCCTATCAGGTGTACCCTATGATTCACATTTCAAAGGGTAGAGCCATTTGGGAGCATACGGGCTATGATCATGATAGTAATATAATGGTTCCATTTGGCGGCAACCACCCGATCAGAGGACTTGGGTTGTAATTGATCATATATAAAGCCTACTGGTCAAGCCACATAGACACAGGACACGGGCCACATCCTTACTAGCGTGAGATTGATTGAGAATAAACATAGTAGAATATTTGATTTGACATTGGCTCCTTTGTGAGCTAGAGAGTTTTTTTGATTTATCACCTCCGATAAATAATTACAGAAGGTGGGTTGAATTTTAACTTTAAGTTTTTAGAGATTGAATTTCATTTAAGCATTTTTAAATTGATACTTAATTTGAGTTAATTTGATTTGACATTAGAATCACATTTTGATGGAAGTATCCCTCCAGTTGAAATCACCATTCAATACAGCAATCATCGGGGTCTATGAGTTTGCTTGATCCCATCGACTCTATTAGTTTAATAATAGAGAATCTGATCTACTATCACATGATAGAATTAGCTTTCATATATTTTAATAAGTTGAAATTTTTTATAATAATTAGATTTTTAAGTTTTGTTAACCCGGATCCGGTCCTAAGATCAAACCGGGAAGCAACCCGCGCAGTATCCTCAAACTCTAAATTTAAACATTGAGCATAGTATCGGGGCCCATACATGTGTTTTAATAATTCAGATAATTTTATTTCTAAATCATAAGATTAATTTCATTTTTTCATTTAATTCCAACTTAGCTTGCGCAACCTTTTCAAACATTAAAATTTATACTTTAAATCTCTATGTCCGGGCACATGCAGGTATTTATAGCTTAGAAAATTTCATCTAATCAATGAAATTATTAATTTTGAAAATCATAATTAGAATAAGAATTTTCCAATTATGGATTGAAGGAAGCTCCTTCATTCATGTAGAATTTAATTTTGTGTCACCTTCTATCTGCTTGTACGAATTATATATTTGATGGAGTTGAAGGGAGTTTGCTTTAAGTATTTAAGGATTGAATTTCATTTAACCATTTAACACTTAATGACATGTTAGATTTTGCATTTAGATTGACATTTAATTTAAGTTAATTTGATTTGAAATTAGAATCACATTTTTATGGAAGTATCCTCTCTGGTTGAAATCACCATTCAACACAACCATCATGAGAGTAGTTACTTGATTAATTTGAATATATTTAAGAGCTTTAGATCCTATCAACTCTGTTTAGCTCCTAATGGAGATTGGATCTACTGTCATATGAAAGAATTAGCTTCTCATATTTTAATAAGTTGGAATTCTTATAATAATTAGATTTTTAGGTTTTGTTAACTCGAACCCGGTCTTAAGACCAAACCGGGAAGTAACCCGCGCAGCATCCTCAGATACTACATTTAAGCATTCAGCATAGTATCAAAGCCCCATGTGGATGTTTTAAGAATGTAGATAATTTTATTTCTAAATCTTGAGATTGGTTTTATAATTTAATTCCAACTTAGCCTGCGCAGCCTTTCCAGACATTAAAATTTACACATTAAATCTCCATGTCCAAGCACATGCAGGTATTTATAGCTTAGAAAATTTTCTCTAATTAATGAAATTATTGATTGTCAAAATCATAATTAAAATAAGAATTTTCTAATTTTGAATTGAAGAAAGCTCCATCATTTGTGCAAAATTTAAATTAGTGTCACCTTCTGTCTGCTTGTACAAAGAATTGTAGATCTAGTGTGATTATGGAGTAGAATTAGGTTTGTATCTGCAATTGAAAATGTTGCATCTTTGCTTGACTTATTAACAAACATATAACCCTCCATTAGTCATCACATTCAATTTTTGTTCTCCCCAAACAAGCTATTATATCTTCTTTAAGCAAGCTTATCCAAAATGAGGCTCTTTTCAAATATGAGTCAATTATTCACTAAGAAGTCTTGACAATACTTGCTAATAAGTTATTTAGTTTAAGTGATAATTTCTTATGAAGCTTATCAGATTTTCATTTTAGCTTGAAAGTAGCACTCAACCAATCTCTTGTGCTTGAAACCCAACTTTAAGTGCAAGATCCAAATGATCCTTTTAAAGGCCACATTCATGAATGATCATGAGTTGCCTAATTGAATTTGTGCTTGTGAGAAAGCTACCAAATCACTTGTGCACCTTTATTCTCAATTTGAAATTGGACATTTGGATTTACCACCAATTATTGGTCATTTGATATTCAATTGAAATCCTTCATTTGACATCAAATGCAATCATTCAAATGCTTAATTAATATTATTCATATTGATTACTTGTTCATGAATTTAACACTTTTTCAAAGAGAATCCTTACTTACATGAAAAGACATCCAATCTAATATGGATTTATTCTCAACTTCACATCAAATTTCATGCTTGTTAAAACTCAAACTTCAAACTTATTATGAGTCTTTTGTGAGTTTAGTATTGGCCTCCTCAAATTTTACTTGTAAGTGTTCTATTCTTTCAAAAAAAATTTTAAGTGCTCTCACTCTATTTCTCTTTGATTTAATATTTATCTTCATATTTATTGTATATCTTTTGTTTAACTTAAGTTTAGATGATTTTCATTTAAATTTGTTTAAGTCTTAAATTTCTCTAATTTACAAGATTTCGAGATACTCGTGTCGCCCCCCTGATATGATCAACTGCTTTTGGCCTACCCGGTACACTCTAATGAGCGTAATGAGAGGTGTCTTGCAAAACCATAACCGATTTTCATCTCATCATGCCCTAATGAGCATGATGAGGGCTTCAAACCTCGATAGTTGGGATTTGCACCATAATCTAGTAGTAGAAGTACATAATTCTTATTTCCTTTAGATGCTGCTAGATGCAAAGTTGTGTGACCGTTACTATTAGATTCACAAGGATCTAAACCACGTTTAAGAAGTTGATGCAACAACAGATCATTTCCTCTGATGACTGCAAAACAAAGAGATAGAGACAAATCCATTCTTCCCTAAGCTAGGGTGTTCTCAGTCTCTCTCAAAGCTCACTCCATAATTAGGTCCTTCTGCTCTTTCAAATACTGAAGTAGATTGTTCATTATTATAGTCCTGTCTCCAACATTTGCTTGCACAATGCTAAGAAATGAAGTTTGGTTCATCTTCAACAATTGGCACAACTTTCTTTTGCTTTGAACTATAAATAACTGGGGCCTGTAACAAAAAAACTCCCATCTCTCCAAAAAAATTGGCCTGTCTTTGTCTTTCTAACAACCTGTTCAATTCCACCTTGTGATCTATTATATCAACAGTGCCAGTAACCATTATGTAAAATTCAGATGGTGCGTCATTCTGTAGGATCAAATCCTCCTTTGGGGGGAAATATTCAGCTTTCACCTCTTACACCAATTGGAAAAGTAAATCATTAGAAACCCCTTGGAATAAATAGACCCTTTGCACAACATTATAGAAAAGATAATGAGCAATGCTAGATCGGATGGCTTTTTGAAGTGCATCAAGAGTCTCCTGTTGTTGAAGAACAACCTAGGCCGTCATTCAGCCACAGAACAAGAGGGGCAGGCTGTAATGCATCCGAAGTTCCAACAAGCCAATAGAAGGGCGCACGGCCAGCCTTTACGTCCATGGTGAACTCCACACTGGGTTGGCTGTGGAGACATCGCCAAACTGAGAAGCAAAGTGGTGGTCACGCTACCGCTCCAATCCTTTAACTCCTTGAAATCTAAGGTACTCATTGTTCCGCTATGTCAACAGAAATCAAGGAGGAGTTAACTGTGAGATTATGGTGTGTTGTTCAACATAGTTAATTTGTAATTTATTAAACAAAATGAAGATAGAACAACAAAGAATGGTTAAGGAAGAATCATACTTGCCGCTTTAAGGAGATGGGAGCAGAACCAGAGGCGAGATCGGTTGAGCGAGAGGGAGCAATTTTTTTTTTTGCTTTTGTTTTTATTTTATTTTAAGGAGGCCAAAGGAGCAAAGGAGTGGAATGAATCGAGCGAAAGAGTAGAGAAAAGAGGGCTTTCTTTTTTCTTTTTTATCTTTTCTCTCTTTTTTTTTGTTTTTTTGTTATTATATGCTATTATATATATATATATATATATATATATATATATATATATATATATATATATATATATATATGTATATATATATATATATATTTTCTTTTTTTCTTCCCTCTCCCCCTTTTTCTTTATTTCCAAGAAATGGGATACCAAAGAGGATCAACAACCCATCATGAGATGAATGATTTGTATTTTAAAATCTTGATTATCTCTTGCCTAATGACAATAATATCTTCAAATCTGTATAAAACAAAATACAATACAATTTTCATACACATATCATTTTCATAACTTTGGCAATTTGGCAATAATGACAATCAACTTGAAGAGATTGGTTGATTTGAAGATTTCAGTAATCAGAGATTATTTGTTTTTTTTTTTTATTTCAAGTGTGAGTGACGAGCTTGAGACAAGATAGAGGTTTCAGCTTGAAGGAGAGAAAGTTGGCCAAGGAGGAGATACCCGAGAAGATGGGTTACAGTTTCCAATCTAGGAGAAACTGAAGCTACTGAGATGAGATTTCTGTTAGGTTATACAACCTGCAACTTACTTTTTATGAAACAGAGATAAGATAATCGGTGAGCAGGGAATGATCGATGGGATGAGGATCAAAGGCCATTAGCTTGCATTTGCGAGAAGAAGCCGAGAGATGAGAAGAAGCTTGCTGAAATTCTGGAACAATGAGATCGAGAGGAGCAGGCAGCACAGGGAGACAATAGCTTCTCGTGTGAGGGGAGAAAGTGCTATGGGTAGGAGAGTAGTTGTTGAGAGGAACCTATTTGATGGCAGAGTTGTCTCTGGACTACCAAAAGGGAATGTCGGAGAAAGATTGATGAGGTTGATTGAGGGTTGCAGAGGATGGTGTGCTTACAATTTGAGGGAGACGGAATGCCAAGAGGAATCCGTTGATGATGGAGTTGCCTCTCATTTTTCTGTCGTTTGTAAGAAGAAAGGCCGGAGGAGGGAGATGGGGCTTACGGTGAAGTTCGGTCAGCGATGTGAGGAAGGATTTGAGGAGAATCGATTGCGGCTTTCAGCTTGAAGCTCAAAGGAGGACGAGAGCGTGAGAAGGGTTTCGAACGAGAGGAGGCGAGCGTCTGTAAGGAATCGAGAGCTGTGCGAATGCGAGATTTCTGTGAGGAAGAGCGGATGCAGAAGAGAGTGAGGTTTCATTTCGGATCGAGACTGTGAGAGGCCGAGCGAACGTGGGGAGATAGAAAAAAAAACATAAAACCTTCCAGTTTCCTGTAGAGCCGAATAGGAATTCTTAAGTAATAATAAAGTTTAGAATGTTAAAAGAGTAAAATAGATAGTTTCAAATGTTATGTATGTAAAAATCTCAAAAATTAATTTCGTTTCTCTAAGCAAAACCGTCAAGGACAACACGTGTTTGGCTTATTTTATGAGATTTTTTTATTTAAAATATTTACATATACCGTATAAAGTTAAAGATAATTATTATCATTTTTAATTATGCTTATATCTAATAAAATGATATTAATGATATATATATATATATATATATATATATATATATATATATATATATATATATATATATATATAATAACAATAATTGTATAATTTAAGATATATGTATGCTGCCAATTAAAATTATTTAGCTGAAAATTTTAACGGAATCTGTAACAAAATATATACATAGTCTAAATATTTCCAAATTTTTTCCCAAAATTTTTTCCATTTTTGCCCCGATTGTGCATCTATAAATACCCCCCACTTGGAGTCATGTAAGGAGACATAATTTTTCCTATATGCTCTAACGTTCTCTTACGTTGGATGAGAAATTATCTAGAAGTTTAGGGGCTAAGAGTAATATTTTTTTTCTTTTATCAGCAAAGCTTTGATTTTCTTTTGAAAAAAATGTTATTTACTTTGTTGATTAAGACATAGTATATGACGACTCTATTTTCTCAAAGAGACGTGTCTGCCAATCGTGGAGGTGATCAAGGCCCGTATCTTCTATTTTTTTTCTTGTAAGAAACTGATTTTCTTGAAAGTCCAATGGATAGTTCAACCGTTGATAACAGCAAAGGTGGCTGAGAAGCATCGATTAAGAACCATTCTTCAAAAAATTCAAAAATTCTTACAGGTAATTTTAGAGTGTTGTTTATCAAGATGTTTCTTGACGATGTTAACTTGTATGAAATAACTCAAAAGTAATATATTAAGGAGTTTTGTCCTATCTAAGATTATTCGTGAGAGTGTTACTTAATGATATTAACTTGTATGGATGAGATTGAAAGAAATCCACCAAAGATTTTTTTATCTATCATAAGTTGTTTGTCATGGTGTTACTCGATGGCGTTAACTTGTATATAATAGGTCGAAAGAAATCCACCAAGGATTTTTGACCCATCCGAAGTTATTTGTCAAAGTGCTACTTGATGATATTAACTTATATGGAAGGGGTCAAATCGAATCCCCCTGGTATTGATTATACTCTGATTGGAATGAGGTGATTACCATGTGTTTCTGAATCAAAGATGAACATTTGGTTCATATTTAGACCGTTACTACACTTCCGGTATCAGGATTATAGTCTTTCCCAAAAAGTAGAAGTCGAGCTGAAGACTATATAGAGAATTTTGATATCGCCCAAGAGTTTCTTATAACATCTTATATATTTGTAGAAAGTCTCTTCATATTGCGTTACTCATCATAAATCTAATATAAAATTAAATGATAAAAGAAACGAGCTTTGTAATCATAATTATGCCAAAATATCATCATTTGAGTGTTGCAATCGGAATTGCTCCTCAATCTTAACTTGTTTATCTTAAGACTTGTAATCAAGTAAGTGGACAAGGAGATTCTATATCATAACCATTATTCATATATTTACATGAATAATCTTTCAAGGTTATAGTGGGTTGCAAGATGATTATTCTATATTGCTCAAACCATGTGTATTGATAACCTCTTAGAAATAACATGATGAACTAAGTCTTATGATAACCATACATTAGTGATGAGTGAAAGTCCAAGATGGAGCCTCCAAGAAAAAACTCCTACTAGTAATTTCCACATAGCTTCTGAGCTTGAAGTAACCTTATGATCCATCTTCATTAATGAGTCATCCTTATGAGAATGTCTAATCATGAGTTCATCCCTCAAGAGTAGAATCTGATATTCTTAGTGAATAGACTCACAAAGTGTTGAGCTCATAGTGCATGAAATTTGATGAATCATGCTCCATTCAAGACAATGCTTGAAGCTTGAAACTCAAATGAGATGAAGGAGTTCATGGTGACTGAAGATGAAGGAAGTTACATATTTAAGGAGAAAGTCTTCGCATTAAAAGTTATAACTGTATCTGTGGAATTCAAGGGTGCTTCCAAGCTGTCAAAATTAGTGAGATGTTTGAAGGATGATGTTCATATGTTGGTGCTTAAATAGAAGAAACACACCAATAGATGAATGTTATTCCAAATATGATTAAGGAATAAACATCTTCTTGATAAAGTAATGGATTATCATAATAGTAAGGTAATTCTCATGCACAAGTATATCCAAACATGAAAAGTATAACAAGGTAATTGAGCATAAAGAAAAAAATATATACATGTTGGTTTTTAAGAATAGATTAAGAAATAAGATTCAAAGAATATAGTTTAAAGGATGATCTTAGATATAAGAGGAATAAGATTTATTTTCAGATAAAATGAAATAAACATATTATCTTGATTTGACATTTCAATAAAGACTTAAAAGAAATTTTAGATGAGTTTTTTCTCTAAAATTACAAAAAAAGAACATAGAAAAGAGTATATCATGGTTCTAAAAGATTTATAAAGAATAATATCTTAAAGATATTAAATCTTGGTTCTCTCAAGAAATGATTATTTATTAAAAGAAATAAAGTGGATTTTTAAAACTACTAAAATAAATGGAGAGATTTAGAAATAAATCCAAAAGATATGGGAAGAGGATATGTCCATGTGATCAGATATATCATATCAGATCATTTATATTTTAGATTTTAATTTGATGATTTTTTTTTTTTTATTTTTAGAAATCTAGGGCTTAGATTCTAGCAGCACAAGACTATAGAAATGCCTAGAGTTGAAGACTTATTTCTAAAAGGATGCTTCATAACCTAGTCTATAGGTGCTTCTAACATATGTCAGATGCTCAACCTAGTTCTATCCTTGGAAATCATTGGCCATTCTCCTCACTTGAGGGAACTAGTCTATCCCTGACTCCTCTAGACTTACAACCTACCTGGAGAAGGCTGCCAGCTAACACCAGTTAAGTAAATTTTAAAATCATGAGGCTAAGTCATATGAATGGAAGATGCCAAGGATGTTGTATTCTTAGGAAATAAATCCACTCCTTAATTCCTAAGATCATGTAGGGCATGAGGATGCATCTAACTAATGCATATTTTTCAGATTTTATGAATTTTGACTCAAGATTCATTTAGGTCATAAGAATGCAACTTATGCCTAATCATGCAATTAGAAAAATTTTATGGGCCAAATCAGAATAGAAGAAGGTGTTCTTCCATCATAGGCTCTTAAAGGTCAAGTCCAAGTTTTCTGATAAAGATGGAAGCTCTTCCTTAATCAAGAATGAAATAATATGATTTATGCATGATTTTCAACATCCAGGTAAGGGGTTGCTACATATTTTATCTTGCTTTAATACCTAGGCTTACATATGAAGATTATGAGTTGTATTTATTTTTATATTTTGATTGATTTAGTTGGGTAGAAAATTTAGTTTATCCTATGAGCCTATGTTCATCATTCATCACAAAGACAAACATACAAAAAAAGAAACCTAGAAAAGCATGATGTTTGCACACCCAAAATAAATCGGACCAAATTAAATTAATGAAAATAACGTGGTCTGTACACCCCAAGAAAGAAAAAAATGTGTTGAGTTCGCCTATACAACCCAAAAAACTATAAGTTTATATCTATGGGTCTTCTTTCAAGAAAAGTTTCCTTCTTTAGGAACATCCATCAGGCTCCACAGGGGACCACCGCATAATCTTCTGGTTGGGTCAGCTCCTGCTAATCCTAGACTCCATAGATCCTAACATAATTCTAAGCTGAAATTTATATTTAAAATTCAAAAGAAATCCAAAGTCCTGCAAAACAGATGTTAGGAAATACAAACAGCACACAAAGCAGTTTATACTTCACAAACATATGGGCTTAGCATTAGTTGCTTTGCCATATCCTATGGACTAAGGGATTTTCATCAAGCAAACAATAATTTTATGATTTATTTATTACAGTGATCCCTTTAGCATAGTTTCTTGCAAAAAAAATAGTGTTAAATTTAAAAAGAATGTCCTAACATCTAGTCTAGCAAGCAAACATGCCTAGGCATCCAGTCTAAAGCAATACACCACACAGACATGTGAAGCAAAGCACAACATATCATAGGAGATTAAAAGAAAATCATAGAATGATCTAACATAGATTTAGAGTTCGTGACCTAAGTAATATAGTGTGTGCATAAGAGGGGTTTGTTTGGCAAGGCTTTGCTAGGCCTTTAAGTTCAAGTTTAAATTTGAAGTTTGATTTTGTTTAATTTTTACCTTTGGGTGGTTTTAATTCAAATGGTTTAGTGATTTAATTCCCATTTTTATTTTATTTTATTTAATTAAAGTTGTATAGGTTTTCAAGAATGAGAATGGATTTCATTTTTAGGTGAAACTCATTTTATTCCACATCCTAAATCCTAATGAAATTTTCAAAAGTCTAACTAAGATCCTTAAGTATCTTAATTAATCCTTTTGATGTTGTTTATGTTTGGATTGGTTTTATGTTTCTTTTCTTTTTAGATTTGATTTGAATTATGTCATTTGTTTGAATTACTTTGTTTAATTTATTTAATTTTAATTTAAGTTATGTTGGTTTCATTTGATTTGGCTTATGTTAATTTAAAGAGTTTAGATTAAAGTTTAATTTCATTCAATTTAATTTAAGTTATGAAATTATGGATTTGTAAACTTAAGGTTTAAGTTCTTTAATATGAATTAGTACCTTAAGTTTGTTCATGGATTAGGCTTAACCTAAAGTATTTAGGTTAATTATTTGATCTGATTTATTTGACCTAAGTTTTAGATTCATTCTTAAATTCATTAAGGATGAGTGGTTTCATTAAATTTTATGGATTCAAAGTTTAAGGTTTAAGTTAATTAATAATTTTGTTAACCTAAGGTTTCATTTCATTAACTTGAGATTGAATTTGATCACTTTAATTGACTTAGGATATTTAGAGAAGTTCTTTAATAGTTTTCTAATGTTTGATTGAAATTGATTTGAATTACCATTTAATTTAATAGATTAATTAATTTCCTTAACTTAATGTTTGATTAACATTGACCTTAGGTTTAGAAATTAAATAACTCCTAATCCATAGATCAATCAGGATTGAACATTTTCTGGCAAGTGGGGTTACATGCCAATTTTAAATATTCAAAGTTTCATCCTGATTAGATTTGTAATTAGGAGTAATTAGGGTTTTGATTGTTTCATTAAGACCTCAATTAAGCCTAATTCAATGAGATTCAGATAAGGATTTTTTTTTTCATAAATTTCTCACTGCAATATCTTTTCAATGAGGGTTTATTTATAGTTTTTACATTATTGGTTGATTTATTATGATTTAATTAAGTTCAGGTTATTTAATTAAATTATTTAATTCATTTAATTGCTTAATTAGGTCAATTTAGGGATTATTGGGTTTAATTGAGTTTAAGTGATGTTTTAATGTTTACTAAAGTTCTATAGAGTGATTTAAGGTTGTTAGATTAAAATTTCCTAATTATTTCATTAAGGATTAATTAATTTGATTAATTTAAAGGTTAAGCATATGAAATTTCAATTTTCATTAAATTTAGTGAATTAAATCCTGAAATTTACCTAAGGTGTGTTTCATGCTTAATTTCATTTCCCAATGTTTCAAAATAATTGAATTATTAATTTGAGAGTAATTAGGGTTTAATGTTTATTAATTAAACCCAAATTAAGGAAAATACCCAATAAAAATTGGGGATTTTAATTTCAATGTATTCCTCTAATCAAGATGAATCCATAGAGCCTTCATTTACAATTTTTTGATTTGTATTTTTTTTTTGAATTTTATAAATTTATCCCAATTTTTAAAATTATTTTAAACCATTAAATAACACTATTTAACGGTTTTAAGTGAAGGGGCCCATGGGATCCACGTGCCACGTTTTGGTGCATAGCCCTCACAAGCATAAAGGACTGGACCGTCCGTCAAGATCGACGGTCCAGATTGATCCCCGGTTCCTAAAGAATGAAAATTGATCCGGTCCACCTAGATCTGGGCCATCCAATCCAAATACATAGATCAGATGGTGGAGAGCTCGTCTCCTTCATTTCTTGCAGGAGCTGAGGGTTGTTCATAGTGTTTTGCTAATTGTGAATGATCCAGAGCACGAAATCAAGTGATTTCAATTGCTTCATGATCGTTAAAGGATATCTTATGATTTTATACAGTTTGATCTTATTGAAGATCACATTTCCTATGAAGACGATCACAACCAAAACTTCAAGGAAAAAGCTCAAGGTCATTAATGACATACCTCAATTCATTGGATGATTGGCCTTGGAATTGATCATAGAATTTTGGAACCTTCACTCAAACTTGCTTGTCAAAGGAATTGGGTTAATTCCTTACATATTGTTCCCTAAACCCCTTGGCTTGAAAATTTCAGTTTTGGCAGTTTGCAATGGTTAAGGACACTTGGGAGGGGAAAGAGCTTTTGTTTGGCTTCGATTTGGATGTATGAAGGTGAAGGAAACTTCAATTCTCCTTGGGGAAGAGTCTGTGTGTGTGTTTTGCTATGTGGCCGAGAGCTTTAAAGCTCTTTTTCCTTTATTCCTTGGTCATTTTTGATGATGGAGGGACTTGGAAGTTAGCTAATGCCCTCCTCTTTCATCCCACACCTATCCAAGGTGAAGAGGTGGGAAGAAGGAAGAAGGAATTTGGCCTCTTTATTTCCTTTGCTTGCATTGGCCTCTCTCCATTTGAATTTTATGCAATAATGTAAGAAAAGTTTAAATGGCTTGATTAGGGATGTGAACCTTCATTAAAAAGGTTTAAGGAAGTCTCATCCCCATCCCATGTGATTTGGTTGGAAGTGATTTGAATTTTCCTATTTATTTTGTCTTAAACTCACTTAACCCAAATTGGGTTAAGTGAATTAAACCTAATTTCTTATGGGTCAAATGACCCCATTTGACTCAATTACACTCAATAGAGAATTGAGTTATGTCCCATCACCATCCCCATATGATTTAGGACAATCAATTTAGATTTATTTTGATTTTTCTTGGGTTTGAGTTCAATATAGCCTATTTAGGTTATTTTGATTTAAGGAATTTAACTTACCTAATCTAGGCCTCAATGGACTCAAATTTCTTTGTCACTATGATCAAAAATTTTATTTGATCATTTGAAATATTTTTGATAATTTGATTTGGTCAAATTTTAGTGGGTTGACTTTTTGACCAGGTGGACCTACTTAAGTCAATCCTAGGTTGACTAGAGTTAACTTTAGGTTTGACTTTGTATTTCTATTTTATTTTCATTGATTTACTTGATTTAATTTATGTTGGATGTTTATCTTGATTTTGCATCAAACCAAGTAGATTAGATTTATCTCAAAATGTATTTCCTAAGTCACTAAGCATAGTGACTTGAATATTGAATTAGAAAATCCCTATTTGAACTTCGCTCTCATTGCTAAAATGACCTCTTCAAAAAATGAGGTCAACATAGCAATGTCAAGGAGATCAACATCAGTTCGCTTTAAGCAGCTTAAAAGCTTAGCGATGAGGAACTTTAGTGATGATAAAGCCTGGAAATTTTGACCTCTCATAGCTAATGATCGATCTTGGGGAGATGTGTTTGTCATAGTAGTGGCTATCGTGTTTCTCATTAAAAGTTAAATTATCTTATTTTGAGACTCTTACATTTGGTAAACACAATCTTCTAGATAGATTTTCATTGCACCTTCATCGATAGGGTAATGCCTATTGGGGGGAAATGAGACAGAAGCTTGACATCCTTGGTTTAAGGATTGGTTTCAAGAATGATGGGAGTTGGAGTGGGAGGCTCCATTGTTGCTAGCATTACGCTTGTTGCCCATAGTGCAGGTGTTCACAAAGATTGTGATTGTGGGATTCTTTTTTCCCACAAACGGTGACAAATTATTGGCGGTGATCGACAGCGGGTGATGGTGGTGGCAGCCGGAGACAATCGAGTGAGGGCAACCGGCTCCCATAGATGACGCCAAACTATTACGTGTAGGAAGATTCGGGTCAGTAGAGTAGGAGAATTTGATATCTTAATGTTGCACGAAAGTTTTGCACACATAGCAAAAAAGTTTGAGAGACAATGATTTTTCCATGGAAAATCCTAGGGAAAACCACGGGGTCAAGCCCACTTAGAAATAATTTTACTATATGAGTAGTTGTTATAATTATTATCCTATCTCCAAAATTGGAAAAGGATAATTTACAAGAATAGGTTTAGTGAGAAGCTTCACTAAATCAGTGAAGAAAGCTTCAATTGAAGTGGTAGTCTGATGATCCGACGATAACAATCGAGCAATGATCGGATGGTTGGTAGTAGCGGTGGTGACGGTATGGCGGCGGGCGTGATCCACCGATTCGACTATGCAGCCGATGGTGACCGTGGTATGGTGGATGTGCCGGTGGCGAAGCCGGGTAATAATCAGCGAATGACCCAGAGAAGTGATCAATTATCGGCGTGTAGACGGTGGTGACGCTCACGATGGTGATGGCGCGACGGCCGGTGGTCGAGAACTGTCGCGATGGAAGCTAGGCATGAGAATGCGCGGTGGAGGCCGGCGTGATCCAAATGATCGGGCGGTGGCAGCCGGTGGTGGTCACCGGCGACGGCCCAATGACGGTCAAGCGGTGGTATGATTATGGCTTAAGATTCTTCAAGTATCAAAGCTCTCTCTTCATTTCAGCTTAGGTGTCCTTCAGGTGAAGAATGAGAGGCTATTTATAGATTATATGGGCACATTTCTATAAAGCAAAATCAAAACCACTCTATCGGATGGAATGATTCATTCATCATTAAGTATTTGAATGCTCAAATGAAGTTAGAATTAAGAGATCTTAGGCTTGTTAGATCCGGATCGTCAAGACGCTCGATTTGACTATAAACATTACATATTTATGAGCTATTTAGAGATCTAATGGTATCCCAAAGTTTTCAATTATATTTTAAGTGCTTGATTTGGGCTAATATCAACTTTGAATTAGATTATTTTCACATCAAGATTCGCTTTAACGGGAGAGTGACATATCAATAATATAAATCTAAAATTATTAAGTTAAAATTAATTGTGATATTTTAAGACAAAGTAAATTCTTTTGGCTATCAAAATTATCTTTTTTAGTTCTATAATTGTGGATGGTCCAGGGTAGCAATAGAATAATGATAGCATAAAAGTCTGAGATTAAGTATATTAAGGCATTTTCCTGTGATGTTCTATATGTATTTCTAGTTATCCTTGTGTTGTCATGCTAACTAATCGAATGTATGTTGAGATCAACAATATGATAGGCTATGTTGAATGAACTTTTTGAATCTCTTCGTGCATCTAGGTGCTTAGAATTTTCACAGCCTCATATCTCTTGGTTGGAAGCTTTTTAACTTGAAATGCTTTTCATGAATTTAGGAGCTCCTTGCTTTCTAGATTTTATTTTTATAAGCTATTTCTTATTGTTGTTCGTGTAACAAGTTAAGTTTTAGCTATAAATTATCTTCATTCTTCACTTATTATCATTAGGTCAATGCGAATGCCAATGAGACCTTAATAAAATGCATATCATCTTGTGAGAGGAGCAATCATAGTGGAGGAGAGTGTAGAATGTTGTGATTATTGATGAGCAAGTATACAATAATATTATTACGCAAAATAATGAAATGTCACTAAAGGATAGCATAGTAAAATTTACCAAAATAATAACATGACTGAGAGAATTGAAAATTTGACTATTCTTTAAATATAATTAGTTTAGGAAATTTTGAAAGAAGTGGGTAGAAGTGATAGTCAGAAAGTTGTCAATTGAAAGAGTTGATGATTTTGGATGAATTATTATAATCCAAAAGGTATAAGTTTTGGCTTTTAAAAGTTGGCAAGTGCTTAAGGGCAAAGTCATTTCCAAGGGAAGATGTGCACCAACTTAAGAAAGGATTATACGATGTAGGACTTTTAGCCTGTGGGTTATGAGAATTTGATTTTGTTAGATACCTCTAGAGAATATTCAATCTTCGGTGGTTGTGTCTTGGTAATTATCTCGCTACATCTATACTTAATTCATAAAAATAATAATTATAATATCGATATTTTATTATTTATTCTTTATAATATATTTTATTTTTAATAATTCTAAATATATGTTTTGTACATCATACTCAACAAAAAAAATTTCTTCCAAATTAGTTATAAGAGATTGTTTTAGGTATAAGAAATATGTATAAGATAAAGCTCATGAAGAAAAATAGCACTAAGAGTTTTTAGTAAAATCGAATAAAAAAATAAGAATTCATAATATGAATTATGAAATAATTGGGATAAGAAAGCATGTTTAAAATGATAATTGAGGATATTTCATTAAATTATAAAAATATTATTTTAATCATTAACAATTTTAAATTAAACTTAATTAAATATTTTTTTTCGGTGGTAGCTTAGAGTAGCTTAGTTTGTTATATTTTTTAAGGACAGGGGAAGCGATAGATTGAGCATATTATTAGGAAAGCTGGCCGGCCTTCAATGTTATCTTTTTATTTTTTTATTTTTTTTATTTTTTTTGCCGGCTTCATGTGGGTGATGGTAACACTTAATATATATTTATTTGATGGATAAGGAAATACATTTTCAAAACTCAAAATTAAGTCATTGATGAGAAAAATATTATTATATGATAAATAAACTCAAGTGTACTATTTTTTTCTGAAAAAGTTAATTTAAAAATTGAAATTGATTTAGGAAGCATATGAAATTCTTTTAATTGTAGTCTTAATTACTTAAATATTTATTTTTAAATAATTTTTATTTCGGGCTATTTGGGCTAAGATTAATTTCTCAAATGATAGTTAAATTTGGAGAAGGAAAAGAAGTAGTCATAAATATTTTTTTTCAAGTGAGAGCTTCTTCCTATTATGAAATAATGTTATTTCGTCACAAAAAAGCCAAAAAAAAAAAAAACCTTACCTTACAAGCACCCATAATTATAAAATGCCTCATAATTTTCTATTCTCACATTACCAAAAAGGTCTTATTCACCTACCACAAACTCCCCAACCCTTCCAAAAATAAAATATCAATTAAATATTAACAATAAATAGAAGGGCACAATTATATATAGTTGAGTTTTAATGAAGAGAAAATTTTGAATCCATAACCTTCAACAAATCAAATTTGGACTAATAAATAATAAAAGGATTAATGGTCTAATCTCCAAATTGAACATAGAAGAAAAAAAATCTAATGATCTTATTATTCATAATCTTTTGGCATTCTCTTTAATATTTCTGATCATTTCTTATTCATCGTAAAAACATCTGTATTGCTAGTATTATTCTTAGAGATTTATTAAAATTTTATGTATGGAGTGAAAGTTTATCCTTAGAAAAACATCATTCTATGTCATTAGATGTTTCCAATAAAACTCTATTGGACAATATTAATGACAAATCTACGTACATTAAAGTTTATGTATTTATTTTAAGAACTCAATAAGCCATCAATGTATGTTATATTATTGCATAAAGATCTACTTTAAGATAGGGAGAATATCACTCGCCTAAAACTTGATATTCTTCTATGCCTGTGACATTCATTATAAAAGAATTTTAGTAAAGGTTTGGGTGACTAGCAAGTTTCAATCTCTATGTAACATCTTCGATGTTATTATAAATAGAACGATGAAGATTCTAACATGCTATCTTATAGCTAGAACACTCTATGTTTTACATCTTGTAGTCTTTTAATACTCGAAATCTTCATCATACTCACATGCATAAATTTATCAAGAATATTTTTATATTTATTTTACAATTTTAAAATATAAATGATTAGAAGCACAAAGTAATTATCTATTATACATCACTTTTGATAGGAAATACAATTCTTGGCAAAAGGATCACTGGATATAATGTTGCCATTACCATTTTCATCTCAAGCATATTAAGAGACCCATCTTCATACATGATGATCCATGTGAGCAAAAACACTGATATAGTTGATATCCTCTCTTAAGAGATGATCTTATATATATATATATATATATATATATATATATATATATATGATATATATATATATATATATATATATATATATATATATATATATATATATATATATACACACACACACAATCCTACTCTTAAAAGACTATGATGATATCCTCTTAAAAAGAAAACTTATGTATTTTATGTTGTGCTCTCTATAAAATTTTAAAATTTAATTATTAAGATACTTTTAAAGATAGATATTATATATATATACACACACACACACAATCCATCCACTAAACATTCACAATCCTACTCACCCAAGCATTGGGAGATTATCTCCATTTTATTATTATTTTAAAATACCCTTTTATTGATTCAAATTTTATCGATATACATTTTTTTTAAATTTGTCCAAATTATGAAATACCCAATCATGAAAGAATGTATTTTCACTTATTGAAATAAAAAAATAGCAACAATCAATGGGAACAAAAACTACGTACTTAAACTCTCTTTTTGAACAGCAACCCCCTCTCTCTTTTTTATTTGTGCTACTTCATCTAAAAATTCATTCAATACATCTTTGTTGAGGTTTTGTTTAAAAAGTAAATCAATCTATTATTTAAAGAATAACATCTGCTTTAATATTATGCTTTTCTGAGATTTGTTGAGGTTTTGTTTAAAAAGTAAAATTTCATCTATATAATAAATCATTATTTCATGCAGAACAGAGAAGCTCCTGCATGCTAAAATTACAGTAGACAGCAAAATGACAAATAATCAAGCATATTTCAATCCATCAAACTCTATATATTTGTTTCTAGAGTTCTACTTCTGCCAGCCGTTATAGCTCCGACATCAGTGCATGATGATCTGCTTTCAAGACAGATAGAACTCACCCGTCATGAGACCAGATGTGTTTCTCCGCTTGCGATATTCTTTGTAAATGAATTTTTGATAAAGCTTTGGATGATCGACGTCAATAAAAACAGGCTCCGCCTCTATGTAGCCATCTTTCGGTGTGATTAGAAACATGGCGATGGAAATTCTTGATATGGCTTTCATACATACTACTCTATGCTTTACGTTTTGCAGCTTTCCGTTACTCCAAACCTTCATCATATACGTCAGTATGTAATAATTTTTATATTTGTTTAGCATCTTTTGAATAACATAAAAGATTAGCAGAATGAACTAATCACCTTGCCGACATCGCCCATCTGAACAAATAAGGTTCCCGGCGAAGGATCGATGGATATAAAGTTGCCATTAGAATCCATGATTTCAAGCCCACCAACACATTCATCGTCTTGCAAGACAGTCAGAAAACTAGAGTCCGTGTGAGTAGGAGCACCGAGACAGCCGACATGCTCTTGAAATTTGAAGTCGTAAGAGTTTAATCTTGCCGTGCAAGACCATTCCTTGAAGGAGCAGCCAACCAAGCCTAAACTCTCAGCCACTTTAGAAGCTATATCCGTGATTACCTCATGAAGTTTCTCAAAATAATCTGTAATGATTTTGCTGCGTGTTTCATTATTTGGAATAGAATTAGTACCGTCCTTCAAAAATAAAGATTAAATAATGAGATGAATTTTCTAGGAAGGGATGAAGAAAACAGAGATCAGACCGTTGGTGTGGCGAGACTTCCAAAACGGAGCAGAAAGAGTGGACATCGATCGGTGAGGCGGCGTCGAAGATGCCGAAGGACTCGTAAAATGGAGCGGTTGCTAAGAAATTGGGCGGAACGTAACCGGCACCGTCCAAGTTGTGGATGACGTTGCGCCGCTTGGCCTCGGCGGGCATCTCGAACAGTGACCGGGAGGTCTCTTTCATATCGGCCAGAAGCGACACAGGCATGCCATGGTTGGTGACCCGAAAGCAGCCCAGCTCGGTGCTCGCAGCGGCAAGCTTCTCAAGCTCAGCGGGAAAGTTGGCAAGGTCGATCACCGGAACCATAGTTTCCTCTTTGGCCATTAATTATGGGAGATTTTGTTTGTCAGACGTTCGATAATGCGATCTGAGAAGCGGCCAGCAATGAACTGAATTTTAACTGGAAGGACGGTGAGCTACTGCTGTTTGGTTCCTACTCTAAATCATGGAAGGAGATTTCCATACTGGCTAAAATCAGATAGAAGACGTTATTAAATAAGAAGCAAGTGTGATATGGTCAAAGCAAGTTAAGAAGGCCACAAACAACCTGCATCGAATTACTTAAACAAGAATAAATTTACAGCTAGGAGTTCATTAAAATGGCTCTTTAATTTTATTTAATAAGCCCTGACTTGACAATTTTTAATAAAAAACTTGTGAAATATAATTTTGTCTTCATCATCATATATTTAATTTTAGAAAAATTTATATAAATATTACATAATTTTAATATATTTATATATCTAATTCTTAAAATCTAATATATATAAAAAAGATTTATATACATATTTCATTTTAAAATAATAATAATAATAATATATTTTGATGTGATATTAAATTTTTAAATATTATTTATTTAAATATTAAATTTAGATATTAAATTTTATAAATATATAAGAATTATATGATAAATATAAGTGCCCTTATGTTATGATTATTGATACTCCAAGTGGCACTAGTTCTTCATTGTTAGGAAAATAAGACCCTTGAAATCTTTACAATTACAAAGTTTGGCTTACAATCGAGGGAGATAAATTAAATAAATCATATTATTATGCTAAAAAAATTATGATAATAAAATAAGTATTTTTATCATAATGATATACAAAAATTTCTAAACACATTGATTAAAAAAAAACTCAAAAAGTTAACTCAAGTGAGAAAATAAACTATATAGATGAATATTATAGATATTTTATCTTCTCTCTGCTCTAATAAGGTGAGATTATAATGCTTAAATCGTTGGACTTGGTTTTTAGTTAAAGTAGTAAAAATGCTATAGAATAAATGAATGGTGATGACAATATGTTTTGCATTCAGAGATGTCCAAAGAGCAATAATGGATGTTAACAATAAGAAATAATAGCTCGGTGTCAGAATGTCATAAGTTAGAATAACTTGAAGATAGATGTTAAATTAAATGGGAGAAGTATGTGTTGACCTTCACATATGCTACACAAGTTGAATCGAGCTTATAAGACAAATTTGATCCACTTAAGATTCTTCAGAATATAAATTAGAGCTGAAATATACTAGACATCTCCAAAAGTCGAAATGACCTTGATCGATGAGCGAACTTGTCGTCGTTCAAACATCAAATTGGTCGAGAATATAAATATTAAATATCCCAACGATCAATCAGCGATCGATCGCGATATCGTATCTCGTCGGAAAGAACGATGTCAACGATCTGCGTTCTAAAATTGATTACTCATTGAAACATTGAAACCTATTAAATGTAATCTGATTCGGATGAATCCTGGAACATTGGCGGTCGGAATTGAGAATGCTTTCTTTGAATTAACGATTTTGCTTCAATCTAATCTCAAAGCTCGCATTCGTGAGCGTAATACCAATTAACATATATATTAATCCTATAATGATGTCGGCATAAAAATCATATTAAAGTTGATTAAAAATTAAGAAAAATTTTAATTAACGATGCATATACCTAATCTAGCCCTAACCGTTCCTAATCCCCTTAATTCATCTATTCACGGTCGACTAAATGCTGACTGAAGACTCGATGAAAGGACGTGCGAGCTGACTCTCCTCTTCCTCTCCCCCTTTCGTTCAATTTCCCTCAACCAATCCTGCTTTCGATTCGAAACTCCCTCCTTCGCATGATCCCCTTCCTCAAAACCGCAAGCCCACCCTCTTCGTTCCCTCGTCCAACTCCATCAACCGCTAGTCACGCACAATCTTCCCCCCTCTTCTACCTCTCGTTTTCTCTCAACCGCAAGGGATGAACCCGTCGATCTCCCTCTTTCTCAGTCTCCGATCGAGCCACAAGCATTCACCCTTTCTCTCTAGGCACACTCTCGATTCGAAGCCTCGCACTCGCTCTCGTCTCCCTAAAGGCGTATGTCTCTCGCAGATCCGCACGATTTCCTCTCTTCTCTTCGTTCGACATTCACTTCCCCTCCTCTCGTTCGAACCGCAAGCATGATTCCTTCGAGCCGCAAGCCGTATGCAACCTAGTCGATCACATCTTCCTCTGCCTGCTAATCCTACATGAAATTCGATTTCAGATTTCAGTAAATCTGAAAATTTGAAGTCAGATTTCGACAAACTTGAAATTTGGATTCCTCTTGTACCTATAGTAGGCCGAACCTCCTATCCGGGCAGCAATTTGATTCATCTATCATCTCTTTATCTATTTCATATTTACGAATCTTCTCCATGTGCGTGCACTCAATCGACAGCATCCCTCCCTCCTTACATCGCCGGCTGAGTCAAATTATTTATCATTGTGATTGGTTATGAATGTGAGTCAAATTATTCATCTAACAATTTTTTTGAGCATGCCGATTGAGTGTGATGAGGTCTTCAAACCTGCAAAAAGAAGCATATATATATATACGGGGAATACTTAGAGGGAAACTTTGAAAGAATAAGACACTTACTTGGTATGCAATCAAATATGTTCTCTCCTCTCAGATTCCAAAACACTCCAATCTCTCAAGCATATGAAGTGAAGCCCCCTAGCACTCCAATTTATAGGGAATGAAGCCCCCTAGCACTCTGATTAATAAGGAGAGAATGAGCATGCCCATAAATATAAAAATGACTTTTAATTGAATAATCAAATCTACAACCTACATTAAGCATTAAGTTAAGTAACTGATGATTAGTGTTGAAATTGACAATTTACTCCTAAGCAGGAGAAATATAAACATGATATTGTAAACTCTCAAAGTATTACAATTACATTGAAGCGATCAAGATGATTTGGACAAAATTTGTAGTAGGATTAAATGCCTTCCAAAACACATAAATAATTATGTAACATATTGAATGGATAGAAATAACACAAAGAAAGCTTCAAATAAAACTTATATTACATTTGAGCGTTCTTTAAGGAGCACAAATGAAGATTTTTGGTAAACCTAAATAACTTGTTAACTAATATAAGAAGGGTTTTTCAACGAATGAATGAGTTATGCTTTGACTTGTATTGAACAAGTTAAAATAGTTGAAGCGGCTTAAGTGAATCTTACAAAATTTTGATTGTTTATTAATGAGCATAAATCAATTATTCAAGTTTAGAGATTCAACAAATAAATTTAATGTAAGCAAAGATACAATAGTTTAAGCAAATATAAACCTTTTCACTTTACAAATGCCACGAGAATCGTAATTCTTGCAAGTAGGCAGACAATACTAAATTAAATCTACACGAATTATGGAGCTTCTTTTAATCCAAAATTAAGGAATTTCATTCTAATTTTGAGTTTCAAAATCAATGATTTCATTAATTAGATGAAATTATCTTAGCTATAAATACTGCATGGGCCCGATCTTATCTTTGAATGCTTAAACTTAGTCTAAGGATCTTTGCGGGTTGATTCTGGTTTGGTCTTGGGGCCGAGTCAGGTTAACAAAACTAAAATCTAATTATTATGAATTTTAGCTTATTGAAACATCCGAGAAGCTAATTACATTCATGATAGATCGATCCTCTTTTATTAAACTAATAGAGTCGACATGATCTGAAATAATAAATTAAATGATTAAGCAAACTCATATGCCCCAATGATGGCTGTGTTGAATGAAAATTTCAATCGAAGGGGATTCAAAATGTGATTTTAATTTTAAGATAAGTATCAATCCAAATATGAAATCTAATATATCACTAAGCTCTAAATGGTTAAATAAAATTTAATCTTTAAAAACTTAAAGCAAAATACAACTTAATTCACCTTCCATAATAGTTTGTTGAAGATAACAAATTAAAAAAAAACTCTAGCTCATAAAGAAGCAAATTTTAAATCAAATGTATTTCTATATTCACTCTCAATTAATCTCATGCCAGCAAGGATGTGGCCCGTGTCCTCTATCTGTATGGTTTGACCAGTACACTTCACATATGATGTAGTTACAACCAGAGTCTTCTGATCGGGTAGTTACCGCCAAAGGGCACCATTATATTATGATCACGAATGTAGCCCGTATGCTCCCCAATAGCTTTGTATCTTGAGATGTGAATCATAGGGTACACCTGATAGGAAAAAAATCCTCTGTCAGCTAAGGTAGACTTAAGATTATCTCTAAGATAAATACCACCCTAGGTCTATAAGGATTACTTGGACGACGTAACCCATGACTGTTGATAATGATCATTCGATCAGGTTGGGTTGACTACATCCTCTGACTAAGTAGACTAGGAACCATGATAGCCTGGGATGACGAAACCATGGGATCTAGATCAGGCACATCATCATCCCCCCAACCATCCACTTTAAGCTAATAATGATGAATTTCATAAAATTTGAAATTCCAAAACTCCACATGCTACTACTATACGCTACACATTCAATGATCTAATAACTAGCCTTAATCGAAAGTTCTCTCTCAGCATTGGGAAGGGTAATTAATTATAGGTGCTTATGTCTATATGAAACCTGGAACCAGATCTAAAGTCCTCATAAAATGAGGGGGAAATCTCTGGGTAGTGTCTTATCTACTATTCCATATGCCTTATGAAAACTCACCGACATTTAAATCCAAACTTTTCAATGTGAGAGGTCGGTGGTGAATTTTTTGAAGCATATTTGGTGACTCTGTGGGGACAAATTTTTCTTTCCAACTTTGGCTAGTCATATACATGTTATAGTAGCAACAAAATATTTGAAAATTCAAAATAAAAAATGGTCACTTAAATGTGTAATAAATTTAAATTACTAATGTATGAGAATTTATGTCGAATGAATTATTCTATAGAGCATATCTTTGTTACATTATTATTTTGTTCTATAGTACCTCTACATTTTTAAAGTATGGGTGAAATAATAATTAATAATTACTAATCCCCATCTTTCACTTTTGCAGAATGGATCTACAGAGCACTCCTTTCACTATTCAGCTAGGGCGGTGCAAACATCTGCTTCCGCTGCGTCATCAACACAAGAGATGTTTGTGTTACCATTCAATTTGGTAGTGTGGATTTCCATGCTATTATAGGTGCAAATCTTGAAGTACCCACCCGTGGTGCACTCGTCCGAAGTCATGATCAGCAACCAATCGTTGTTAAGGAGTTCTCCCGACAGAGAACTTCAGTTTTTGAAAGACTAGGTCAATCTGAAGCCCCCATGATAAAAAGAGTTGTCAGTGGAAAAACTATATCTTAGATGTCTCATGGACAACTGCTTCACCAACTGAAACCTTTGTACTTGGGAGATATGATTTTGAGGCTTTCTCATGAGGAAGCAAATTAACTAGAAGGCAAAGAAGAAGAAGAAATCTTTGAGGTCTCAGATCCCATTTAAACTAATGACAAGTAATATTTTCCAAGCAGTATTCCTACCCTTAACAACTTTGATAATCTAAAATGGGTAAAAGGAACGACTCTATTGGTGAGGTGAAGTAACAGTCAACAATGTCAAGCTCATACCATGAGGAGACAACTGAAACATTATCTGCTAGAATGTATAATATTCTTAAAGTAGCCAAGAAAAAAGGCTTAATGAAATGAAAATTTTAGTGGCTTGTGATGATCGAAGATACTAAGATTCCACCAAGAAAGTTACCATCTCTTATGGTAACTAGTCATCAAGCCAAGTATGCTTCGCGTGGTGAGCATTAGAGTGTGACACTTGGACAGCGTGTTCAAGAACCCATTGTAAAAGGGTCCCGACAAAATGGTAAGTAGATATGGAGGCCAAGGCCCCATGATAAAATTTTAAAGAAAGAAAGAGGTGTGACATCTTATGCACATATTCATAAATCCACCTCAAAAATAACTCATCAGAAGTGAATACCTAAAAGAAGGGTTATCGATAAAGATATGATGGATGATGATACCACGGAGAATCCTCAGGGATCCCATCAATCAGATTCACCCCCACGGGAGAAAGTTGACTATGATCGTAATTCACTAATGGAAGAAATGTCTGTTTCTTATAATGAACTAGAGATTCATTGGAAGCGTTGATCAAAAATTCATGTGTAAGAAGAAGATGATGAACAAGATACTATTGAAGTACAAGTCATTTATATGATGAGACATATAGATGAACTTTCTGCTCAGCATTATCAACAATATGAATCCAGTGAGCTTGAACCTGAATTCAATGCTTACAAAGGAGAGTCATCACAAAAGAGAGTAGAAGATGGATCTTTAATCTCTACTAAAGAGGAAGAAAAAAAAGATCAAAATGAAAAGGAAGTTATGAGAGTTGAAGCTATTTATATGGTTGAACTAGGAAATGATTAACCTAGTACACAATTTTACAATGAGCATCGTCATTCAGCTCTAGCAACAACTGTCCCTGCAAAAGCATAAGGAGAAGGATAGTCAAGTTCTTCCCCTAAAGATGAGTAGAGAGGAGAACAACGAAAAAAATAGAGAAAAAAGAAGAGCATGTATTTGATTGGCCAGCGTTAGAGAGTAAAGACAAATCGATCAAATGGAAGCCAGAGATAAGAAATTTCATAGCTTTGTACTAAGATGAATGACATGATGGTACAAATGAATATCATGATGGATATGTTGCAGAAGAATATCACATCAAATGTAGCACCTGCTTCATCTACTAATCAATAGGTAGCTAATAATGTAACTTTATACCACCGGTTGCTAATACCTCAAGCTCCTATACACGTATGCACGAAGGGAGGAATAAAGTTAATCAACTACCTCTTCAACCTATAATTTAGAATCTGGCTAGTGCACCAAAAATAGTAACAGCTGCTTGACTAGAAATAATAATTAATGAAAAGATAAAGGGAGTTATAGCTTCAGAGCAGGCTGAAAAGCTAGTGAGTAAGGGGCGCCCTTACCAATTAAATTTGATTAACTACCATACCCGAAAGGTTACTCAGTGCCAAAATTTAATAATTTTAGTGGGCATGGTAATCCAAAATAACATCTAGCTCAATACAAGGCTATTTATGGTAACATAGGAGGAAATGATGCACTGTAGTTCAACTAGTTCGTCAACAGCCTGACCTCAACTACTTTCGAGTGGTATGCAGAATTACTGAATGATTCTGTTAAAACCTTCGCTGAGCTAGAGATAATGTTAGTGAAAAGGTTCGATAGTACAACCAAGACGATAATGACATTGACCTTGCCTTACTAAAAAGGAAAAAAGATGAGTCAGTGACAAAATTTGTAACTCGTTGGCATAACCTAAGCATGAAATGTGAACAAAAGTTGGAGGAAGTACATATGATGCAATTGTTAATGGGAAATATGGATGATAAAATGACACTATTTTTATGTATGGCATCAATTACAACATTTGAGGACTTGGCCAAATTTGAAAAGCTAAATCGCCTTAAGTCTGAAATCTATATAGATAAATCAAAGAAAAATAAACCTTCAAACTCAAGAAGAAATAAAACTCATGCCACTTCCTATAGCTCAAGTGGTGAAAAATGAGTAATCTATAATATGGATAAAGAAAAATAGCCAATGTACAATGATGATAAGGAAAAGAAGCTTGTTCATCCTAATCCACAGACAAAATTAGTATTTGGAGGCAATAATAAACCTCGGACCTTTGCAGGTGGTGGAGAGCATCAAAAATAAATAACAAGAGATGATAAGCGAATGCAGTCATCTTTTAAGAGAAAGATGAATAAAGAATATTCCTTTAAAAGAGATAGTGTTGCTAAATTATTTTGACAAGAAGTCAAAGATGGTCTATAATTATCAGAAAGTAAAAGGCCTAAAGAAGTTGGTCAAGTCAATAATTCAAATTATTATCTTTATCATTGGGTGATTAATTATCCTATTGAAGATTGTTATGTTCTTAAAGATTGGCTAGAAAGGGATGAGATGAATTTACATTATCGATAGTGTTAGTCAACTAAAAAAGAGAGTCTACAATGATGATTACATCATCTTTCGTATCATTCATTAAAGATAAAAAGAAAGAAGAATCAATTCAAATTGAAGGATGGGAAATAGTAGTCTCCAAGAAGATCGTGAAAATGTTGAAGCATTTGAAAGATGTATGTAGTGTTAAGTGGAAATCACCACTTGAACCTATATTGGACTCAAAAGAAATGTCTAAACAAAATATTTTAGCTTCTCAGTGGCATTTTGATAAGACTACTTCATCATAGCATGAGGAGCAGTCTACTAATTATAGGCCTCATAAGTCAAAGAAGCCGGCTAAGAAAAAAAAAATCAAGAAGAAAACTATAACTCAAAAGATTATTAATAACTTAGAGGAGTATCACCAATTAGGCTTGTAGACTTTATGTCTATATTGTTGAATTGGATGAATAAGATAATGATGAATTTTGCCTAGAGAGAGGCGTGAATTATTTATGTAATGTGTTCTTCACATAAGTTACTCCAAAATGACAATGATATAGCAGACATAAATCCATCAAAATTCTTATCAGAAAAGAAAGAAGAGCTTGAGGAGTTAAGATCTGAATTTTGTCTAATGACTCATGTGATATTTATTTTTGGTTTGGTGTGTTTATGTTTGAGGGGACACCACGCAGACTGAAGATGTACTTATTATGGTGATCGGGTACTACATTAAAGAATAGTGTACTATCTTGAGAGATAGAAGTCACTACCCTATAATGGACCTAATCACCTAATAGGGACCCCTAAGGCATGATGGGTCTTCAAATATACTAGAGATTTTTCTCCTACTTTATATGGAAAAATAAAATAGGGTTTATTTAAACCAGGTTCGTTTAGTTTTCTATGGAGGCAAGCCTCCATAGTTAATTATATCTTAAGGGAAATGAATCCCTTAGGAATACTCTTGATTAAAGTAGGTGATTGTTGTCTCCAAAGAATTCAAAGGTAGGATTATCAAAGGATTGGTTTTATTTTAGAAAATCAAGTGGGATAGATCAAAAGGGGAGAGTTATTATCAAAGAAGAGATGAGTAGGAGTGCTCATGACACTAGAAACCTAGTGAGCACTCTAATCTATTCTATGGGCTTTATGTATTTGAAATTGAGAAGATTTATTTATTTGAGTTGAATTTTTATTAGAAATTTAGGTCTTATGATTCTACAATACAAGATTATGGAAATGCTTAAGAGGTGAGAATTTATGGTTGTAGCACGCAAAGAAAAACAACAACCTCAGATCCTAAATATAGGGAGCTTTGGTAAAGGTCAAAGCACAACCTAAATCTAAGGTGAAAGTGGGTATATGGTTTACCTCCACAAGAGAGAGTAAACTCCCTGAATGTTGGACTTATTACTGCTTGGAGTGACAGCTAGTTAACTCCTCTTATGCTTTAAATCCATATAAGCAAGTCATATACTTTGCAAGATGGTTAAGCTATTATTTATTTAGAAGAGAAACTAAGTCCTTAAACCCACTCTCTAAGAGACTAGATCATGAAGGGCATGAATAATGACTTAAATCTAATGCAAATTTTGTCAAGTTTTATTTCATTTTTGGACTTTTTATTTTGACACAAGCTATAGGATTTTGTATGCCTAAATGCATGAGAAATTGATTATGGCCAAATCAGAAGAGAAAGAGGTTTCTTTCCATCAAAGGCTCTTACATGTTAAGCCTTTATTCTCTGGCATAGATGGAAGCCCTCTATTAGCAAGAGTGAAAGAATATGACATGCATGATGTTATACATATAATCATCCAGCTAAGGGGTTGCTGCATATTTTTATTATCTTAATTTAATTCCTAAGATTTTATGTGAGGTTATGAATTATTTCAAGATTTTAGTTATGGGTTGTTAGTGGGATAGAAAATTTATTTTTATCCTGAGAACCTAATCATATCCAAACCACACAATAATCACCAATCATAAAGAAACTATAAAATGGCATGCTATTTCTAATGCGCAAGATAAACAAAACATCAAACAATTTTATAAATATATCGTAAAAGAATAAGAGGTCGGTGCGGTCATGTACATCGTATAACCCAAAAAGAAATGTGGGTAGCCGAGCTCTATCCTTATGCATCCTAGTTAATGAAGAATAATTACAATTATAAAAATGATAAGTGTTATGGGGGTCTTCATTCTTCATCATCCATTCTTCACTCTTCATCTTTCATTCCTTCATTTTTGGTTTGCTTCTTCATTTCTTTTCTTTTTTGGCTTGGTGTAATTGTTCACCCTAGCATATAACATTTATCCTAATACTAATGTAAAAATTGTATTAAAAGAGAAGGAAAGTAAATCTAGCTACACCTACAAAATAAGTGTTAGCTAAACACACCATACAACCCAAGCAGTAATATGAATAATTTAGACTTAACACCCCACACATGAGTAACCAAGTCCACCTGTCCAAACTTGGGCTATGCTTAGGGGCTAAGCAACCTGCATAGTAAAAAAATATTTATATTTTTATTACAGCGGCCCCTTAAGCTCGACCCCCTACATAAAATATGATTAGGCTAATATCGTCTTCACTACACATATACCCTAACATCCAGTCTAAAATAATACATCACAAAACTAAACTTTCATCAAACCATGCACCACCCTTACATAAACCTAGAAATGGTGACTTAGTCTAATGTATGTGTTAAAGCTTGTATGGTATGTCTAACTAGGCTTTAGGTTATGATTTGCTAAGTCTGAGGGATATAATTTATAAAGGGTTGATTTCTCTTTAAGTGGTTTAATTGATTTGAGAATTTAATTAGTATTTTCTTTTGTTTCATATAGCCTACACTTAGCAACTAAGTGTTATAAAGAGAAGAAAGAGAGAGAATCTATCTTATCCCTACCTTAAGTCAATTCTAAAGTAAGTTAATTACTAAATTCTTTTTTAGTGTGTGTTTTAATTAACCCTAAGTTTAGGTTCATTCTAAATAACCCTATTCAGTAAGAAAGGCATCTTAAGGTTAATTAGAATGAATTACTATCACATAACACACATTCATTCATTTCTTTCCATCATGTATATCATGCATATGAATAATCCGAAGCATACCTATACATGAAATGTAAATCGTAACATACTTTGATGATGAATGTAAGGAAATGCATTTTTTTTAAATTTAAATATTTTATTTATTGATTGAATTATGAATGCATGCCTTCATTATGTAGAAAAAAGAGATTTTTTATCCATTAGCTAAATACACATTCACATGTATAAAAATTTTAAGTGAGTACAACACCATTATTTTTTACACTAGGGGTGTAAGGTACAAGACCTACTTAGGGCTACTTAAAGCCTTGCAACCCCCGGGATGTCCAGACTAATATAACACTTTTCTTAGATACATGTAAATGTATGAATAACTATAAGGATAATAAAATCCATGCAAAATGTTATACTTGGTTTATTTGATTTATGATTCTTATTTATTGGTCATATCATATATGCATATGTATAAGAGTTTTAAGTGAGTACGACACCATTATTTTCTACACCACGGGCGTGAGGTACAAGACCTACATAGGGCTACTTAAATCCTCAAAGCCCCGGGATGTTCAGACTAATATACCACTTTCCTCAAATACATATGAATGTACAAAAAGAATCAAATGGATAAAGAATCATGCAAGAAATTATGTTTGATTTGGTTGTATAATTTACATGTGTGATATGAAACTCTTCCTAAGTCTTAACATATAGATGCGTAGGAAAAGATTTAGGCAAATGTTGTGTTCTTTTTAAATAAACTATGTACTTGAAAATCCTATGTGACATGTTAAGAGAGGGAAAGAGAACTTCATATTACACATCTTATATTATCATCACATGCAAGCTTATAGATATTTGTAAGCAACATTACTTCATTTATAATAATTGATTTATAGGTTATGAAAATTGCTTTTGATTTAATAGTGCTAATAGTCACACATATTCTTAATTTAATTCAACACATGCAATTTGACATAAAAGAAAATATTTCATTTAATTAATTTTAAAAGAAATGAATGCATGATTTCATATGGCAAGCAATATTTAGCATGATTGGAAAGAAATAAAGAAATGTAAGCACATGATTTCATTCACCCCAATTAATTCCTAAGGACAATCATATTAAATAAGGCTATTTAAAATAAACTAAAATTATTTAAAGGCATTTTTTTACTTTGAATTTGATTTGATTTAGGAAATATGAGAGGGGTTTGCTAATCTTAACCCATTTCCCCATGGGTGAATTAATTTGGTTTAATGAAGAATATTTAAGTTGATTTTATGTCTTAATTAGGTTAGGGTATGAATTAAATGAATTAATTAACCCTTACCTATATCACCTTAAGTTAATTAACTAATTAATAATAAGCCAATTTATATGCAACACATGAAAAGTGAATTTATAATTCTCTTAAGAAATGAAAGGGGCTTAATGCAATTAGCTTATGATTAATAATTAATTAAGCTTAAGGAATCTCACTTAATTACTTTTATGATTTTATCACACATGTGAGCCAACCATAATTTCATTATCTCCCACCTTGGGTTATTGAACACCCAAGGAGCTACCCAATATCAATTAAAGATTGCTTAGGTGTGGATGACTTGATTCTTAATTTTAATTTCATTAAGCCTTTAATTAATTGATTAAACACTTTGGTTATGTTTTAATTTGAATGATAAAATTGACTTAGGGGAAAGGATAAAAGGCAAGACCCCAAAACTAATCCCTAAAACATTTTTTAACATTAATTAGATTTTTATTTTTTATTTTGAAGATTAATCACTTAATTAATCAGTTAATCATTTCATTAATTAGTAATTAATTTTATTTTTAAAGATAAAGAAGACTTAGGAAATGAATTAGGAAAAGTCTCCCTATTCACATCCCCTAACTCTTACTATTCAAGAGAGCTAATTATGTTCAAATGATTAATCAAGTTATTGTTTATTAATTAGTTATGATTAATTAGATAAAGAGAGTGATTATTTAATCAAGTGATTTTCCTAATTAAGAAATCAATAAAATCCTAAAAAAATATGGGAGGCTGAGGTCATCCCTCTAAACATCCACAGAAAATGTTGGATTAATTGAGTGCTTAATTAAGGTGTAATTAAATAAATTATATTTTTGATAAAACCTTAATTAAGCCAAAATCACTATTCAAAATCAAGTAATTATAATTTTCTTAGATTTCCCTCTGAAATATCTTTAAAATGAGCCTAAGTTTGTATTTTTAAAATTTTTCTACAATTAGTTATGATTTTTAGAAGTTTCAAGATTAAAACTAATTAATTAGCCCTAATTAAAGCCTTAATCCCATCGGGCCCATGGTGCGGTGGCATTTTCCATGTGCGACAAGGGTTCTATTTAAGTAGTCACATCGCACATTGATTTCATTTGGTGCTGCTCTTTATCGATCCAGATCGGATGGCCACATTTTGATCTACAGTTTAGGAATGGAATTGAGGGCTTTACCATGGGATTTGATCAGGGTCATTCATCCCAATCATGGGATGGATGGCTCATGATCTATCCCGTTCATGAATGATGAAAGATAGATGTCGTCCATCTTTCGTCATTCAATCCAAGCTCAGCTCGGGATTGTCTCAAATTCTTCAGGGAAACACACACATCCAATGGTCAATTTTCCATGAAATTTGAATTTACATCACAAAGGACCAACCCATTTTTCATACAAGGCTTAGTTGAGAAATTATCTCACCATGAGTAATGTGGAGGTAACACTGAGGAAGCCTTGTTGAAGAGCTTTGAACTTGATTTGGTGGGGAAGGCTCGGTTGACAAATCCACACATGCAAGGGGCTCGACTCCGATCGAAATCACTCCTCCCGTGGCTTGGAAGCTTGGAAATTGGTTCGGTTGGCTTCGATAGGTATGGTGATGGTGAGGCAAATAGGAATTAAAATTTAATTTCAAAATGAGGGAGTATTGCTCGGGATTGGGATGCCCTATTTGCTTTGCTTGGGAATGAGCAATGCCGAATGTATAGGGCTTGGGGATCCTTGGAAACACTCTGAGGGGCTTCAGAATTAAATTAGGAGAGCTCACTATGCTAGTGTGTGCAAAATCTTATTTGAATTGAGGGGGTATACCCCTCAATTTCTCATCATGGATGGATGAAATTGTGCATTTTGCACTAGTTCACCACCATCGGCCAGACTTGTCTTCATCAAGTCAGGGAGGTACACTAGGGATGGGAGGAATGATGGGAGACTACCATGGACCCAATGTGTAAGGATGCAAAGGTCTTGATCCAATGGGTGCTCAGTTTGGGTTGGAGGAGAGTCAACTCACCTTCTAAAGGTCCTTGGTTGACTTAGGGTGAGTTAGGTTAGCTAGGTGGGTTAAGAGAAGGTTCCATGGAGTGCTAATGAGCTGCCATGGGGATGGACAGTTGACTTTGGCTTGGATCCTATGGTTTTAAGGTTTAAATCCTATGGTTTGATGGCTAATCCCCTTGGTGGGGCCCACTTGGCTTTTGGGCCAATTTGGAAATGAATTAGAACATGTTTGGATCAGGTTTAACTAAGCCCTAGGGTCCCATAAGTTGGTTTGGAATGATTGGCTTGGATTGGTCAAATGAGTTTCATTTGGGCTAGGTTGGGTTGGGTTGACCAATTAGTCAAATTGGGTCAAACCAAGGCTTGGGTTAGGTTCATATGATGATTTGGGATGTTTGGGTTTAATTAATTTGGATTGGTTTGGTCTAGGTTTGGATTTGACTCATTTGGATTTATAAGGGTCAAATTGGTCAAGTTGACCAATTGGACCAAATTGGGTTGGGTTAGGTGTTGAGTCAAGTTCAATTAGTTGATTGAAAATGATTGTAGACTTTGGTTTGGTTTAACTTAGATTTGATTTGAATTTTGATCAATTTGACCTTTTAGGTCAATTTGGGATAGGTTGGGTAAAGTTAACTAATTGGTCAACTTGGGCTCAATCATGGCTTTGGTCAAGTTCAATAAGTGATTTGAAATGAACTTGAGCCATTGGTTGCAATCAATTTGGGTTAAATCATGATTTGACCCATTTTAGCTTTTTAGGCCAATTTGGGCCAACTTAGATCAAGTGGCCAATTAGGCTTGGTTTGGCTCAATTCATGGTTTGGTCATGTTCAATCATTGATTATGAATGAGTTTGGGTCAATGGTTTCAATCAATTTGATATATGATAGATTTTGGCTAGTTTGGGTTTCATTTGAGCTAAATGTTGACTTGGTCAAAGGCTAAGTTTGACTTGATTTGACCCAATTCAAGGTGGTTGATCACCCCATGATGATTGTTAATCATGATTAAGGTTTAGATAGGCTTAGTTCAATCTAATTTGGGTTGGATTGGAAATTGGCTCAAGAAGACCCATTAGGTCACTTTAGGTCAAGTGAGCCTAAATGAATTAATTGGCTTGATTAAGGTTTGATTCAAGTTTAGTTGAACTCACATATGATCTTAAGATTGAAATATAAATCCAATTGCAATTGGTTTAGAGCGAAATGGGTTTTGGTTCATATGTCAATTTCAATCCAAAGGGGTTAACTTGGGCTTGATTTGGTTTGATAATGGTGGTTTATGTTTATATTTGGCTCAATGATTGAATGAATGATTGAATCATGAAGACATCCTTGAGTTTTGAGTTGATTTAGGTTTCATTTAGCCAAGTTCAAAAGTTTGGCCAAAAGGGATAAAATTGAGAATTTGATTTGATTTGAGTTTGGTTTTGGTCATTTGAATTTATATTTTATTTATATTTGTGAATATAAATGAAGATATAAATGGGTTATGAGAAAATCACTTGAGTTTGGAGTGATTTGGAAGTGAATTTGATTAAGCTTAGGGGTGTAGTTCAAAAGGGCTAACTTGGGTTTTGATTTGATTTGATTTGATTTATTTTGGTCATTGGTTTGAATAACTTGAATTTAGATTTCATTTATATTTGTGAATATAGATGAGGGAATGATTGATTTGTAAAGAAATAAACCAAGCTTGAGTTGGTTTGAAGGAGTTTTGGCTAAGCATATGAAGGTGGTTCATATAGCTTAGGAAGAGATTTTGGAATTTGGACTTAATCATGGGTTTCAATCATTTGGAGTTTGGAATTGATTTATGATTTATAATTTGATAATTGATAAAAATCAATTGGATTTGGATTTGGTTAAGGCTAAGTCCATAAGATAAAATCAAAGGTCTTAGGAAGGGATTTGGAGTTTGAATTTAGTGATGGATTTCAATCATTGGATAGTTGGATTTGATTTTGGAATTTGAATTTGAATTTGATGTTTGGGTTTGAAAGAAGGAAGCAAGGATTGGGTTTGGGCTATAAGATAAGCAAGTCTTCCTAAATCCTTAAGGCACAACCTATTCTTATGGTTAACTCTTCTAAATCTCTAGGGTTAGGTTAAGTGTTCACCTAATTACTAGAAGTGTCTTAAGACTAAGGAACTCTTAGTGTTTATGAGTCCTAGGTCTATGACAAGGAATCTGTGAGCTCACTCTAAAAGTGAGGTCAACAAAGGGTGCCAAATAGGTGCGTGTGACTGACAAGGCACACACATGTTGGTGTTGACTGAGATGATCAACAACATTCGAGGGATTGCAAACACTAACAAAAACTATCTACTCCTAAACCCGAGGTGTAGAAGGAATCAAGATCTTAGTGCAATGCAACTCTACTCATGCTAAAGGCATAAGGGTGGAAGAAGGGATCCACCAAGGGATCAAACATGTGAACCTTCCACTGGGAAGCAGGTTCAGGTTATGCACTAGGGATAAGAGGTTTCGATTTGAATGCAAGATATGATTTGGATAGAGTATTCACTGGGGATTATAATGTATAACCCGCAAGGGATAGATGCATGAATCTTCCATTAGGGAAGCAGGTTCAGGTTATCCACTAGGGATAAGAGGGTTTCAATTTCTCTTGAGGGTGCCCTCACTAGGGCATGCAAGTTTGAATTGGATTTAATTGACTCCAAGTCGGGATGATTGATGTCTCACTGGAGAGAAATTGATTGATTATTTGTTTAAATTTTGAATTTCCTGATGGACCCTGTCGGTTTATGATGGATCGCACTGAGAAGGGGCTATGTCGGCCATGGCCTAACTCAGATTTACCAATCCAAAGGGGTAGTTAACCGACCACTTGGTGGAATTATCCGACCTAAGGGTTGCCTTTCGGTGTACAATGACCATGCTAGGGAGAAAGCAGTAGACTTACATCTCCAAATGCAAGGGACAACCGCTGAGGTGATCTGTTGGATGCAACAAATCAGACCCAACCTAGGGTGACTATTGAATGAATGCCTCTAGAGGACTTATATCAACTTGGAAGTAGTCAATATAATGTCATTTGATTGAATTGTATTTATTTTAATTTCAATTATTTTAATTTGATGGATCCCATGTTTGTGATGGATCCACTAAGAAGGGGCTAATATCAGCCTAGACCTATTTTAGATTTACAAATCCAATGGGATAGTCTACATGGGGTAGAACTAACCAACCAAAGGGGTGCCTTTTGATTTGTAATGGTTAAGTTAGGAAGAAAGCACGGGACTCACATCTTTCTAAACAAGGAACCGGGTGATCGGCCACTTGCGCAATAAATAGGACCCGACCTAAGGCTGCTCGTCGGTTTACAACGATCATGCTAGAAAGAATGTTTAATAGACTTATATCTTTCAAAGCAAAGATGACCGTCGGGGTAAATTATCGATGGCACAATAAGTTGAACCCGACCTAAGAGCAACTACTGAGAGTGTGCTGACCCGGGGACTTATCTCAACTCAAAGTAGTCGAGCAATTCCTTTAGGGAGTTTTACTGACACTGCCCTAGAGATAGGATGTCTGCTTGGGAAAGGGGCCACTGGGGCTTGAATTCATAATCCACAAGCAAAGATATGTTTTGTTTGTTCTATATTTCTATGGACCCTAATAGTTTGTAAAGGACCACATTGAGAAGGAGCTTATATCAGTCTAGTCCTCTCTCAGACTTACTAGACCAAGGGAGAATCTGTGCATCCGTTGAATAAATTCTCCAATAAAAGGGGTGGCTACTAGGAAAAGGGGGACTATCCTATCCTAGATTGCGGGTAGTGTCTGGTTAGGGGCGTGATCCAAATAGAGTTAGGAGGTGTCGGGGGTGTTATCGAGCCACAGCAAAAGAAAGCCTGTAGGTATCCGGTGGCTAACAAGGAGAAAATGTGGGGACTCACATCTACCAAGTGTGGTGTATCCATTGGGTGGGTCACCGCCAGTATGGTAATATCCAACCAACCTAAGGTGTTCATCGATTTGTGATAATTAGTATAGAAAAAAGATGTGTAGACTTACATCTCTCCAAAGTGGAACTAATAGCCGGGATAGTCTATCTTTGACTCGATAGGGGCTATCCGACCTAGGGCGACTACCAAGCGAGGAGTCGGTCTAAAGACTAAACCCAAGCTCAAAGTAGTCAAGAGGAAAGGAGCCTTTGGGGACTTACCTAAACCTCAAATATACTTTACCTAGTTAATGCATGATGGCTAGTTCAAGAAGAAAGCATGTAGGCTTACATCCTCTTAAACAAAATCAACACAGGGTAGCTTACTGGCTGCGTAGTAAGACCTACCAAATTAACAAGGTGCTCATTAGTTTGCAATGGTCAAGTCAAGAAGAAAGTGGGATTCACATCTGCCAGATAAATGACCACTGGGGTGACATACAAGCAAGGTAATATATCAGCCTGACTTGGAGTAGCTAATGAGTGATTGCCATAAGGGTCTTGCTCCCATATCAAAATAACTCAAGACAAAAGATATGTGTTTATTTGTGTTATCAAAAAGGAATAGGATTTCGCTTGGGTTCTCTTACACTTATCCTAAACATATAAGAATGTTACTCCACTAAGAAAGGATGACGCTTGAGTTCTCTTACACCTAACTAAGTTGTACTAGTCAAAGTAATATGCCTCTTAGGTTCTCTTATATCTATCCTAGTAGCATTGGAGGATCGAATGTAGTTTTGTTTGTGTTGTGGAGGGATAGGATGCCGCTTGGGTTCTCTTACACCTACCCAAAATAAATCATTGCAGATTCGCAAGCAAAAGATGTTTCTAACACATAAGAGATGAAATTTGATATGAAAAGAAGTTTTATTGATGATTATTTTCAAACAATATTTATAGATAATATTTCTATAGGAAGAGCCTGTTGATTGAAAGCAAAGGGTGTTGTCCCTTACAGTTTATAAGTTGATATGGTCTTCCTTGGCAGGCCTTCTCTATGACAAAAGGGCCTTCCTAATTGGGTTCAAACTTGCCTCCCATCTTTTGACAGGCAACAACTGGTCTTCTTAGAACTAAAATAAGCTCTCCTACTTGAAAAGCTTACTTTTGCGGCTTGAATCATTTTAGCTTTGTATGCTGCTCCTCAAAACTTTTGAGTTCTTCTAGCTGGAGCTTGGCATTCTACTCTGCAGTAATCTTGCTACCCATAACTATCCTTAGTGATGAGAGTTGAAATTCTAATGTTAGAATGGATTCAAACCCACACACTAAGAAGAATGGGGTAGATTGAGTTGGAGTTATGTATGTGATACGATAGGCCCACAAAGCTTCAACCAACTACTCATGCCACTATCTCTTATTATCATCGAGTGTCTTCTTCAATATTTGGATGAGAGTTTTGTTGAATGCTTCTGCTAGGCCATTTTCCCTTGGATAATAAATGGTGGAATACCTTCAATCTATGTTGTGTCCCTGGGCAAAGCTGTTGATTTTGCTACTCTTGAATGCAATACCATTATCGAATATAATTCATCGAGGCACCTCGAACTTATATATGATATGGTTCCTGAAAAATTGGAGCACATGCTGAGCTGTGACCTCTCTAAGTAGGATTGCGTCCGACCACTTGGAAAAATAGTCTATGGTAGCTAGAATGAACTGGTGACCCTTGGAAGAAGGAGGATTAGACCCACTATGTCAATGTCCCAACACTCAAATGGCCACGAGGCTAGAGTAGGATGTCAAATGTTAGGTGGTTGATGCAGGACCACCGTGCACTTGACATTGGTGGCATCTCCTAGCTATATCCATGCAATTTGTAATCATCGAAGGCCAGTAGTATCCTAGTATTTTGATCTTGGCTTTCATCTTTGGACCAGACTAGTGAGCTCCGCATAAACCTGAATGTACCTCGGTCATGATCTTACGGGCTTCATGTTTGGCTAGACAACATAACCACATATGATCAAAAGACCACTGATACAAGGTGCCGACTACGAAAGCATAAGAGAGAGCTCTCTATTTCACCTGATCGGCTAATGAATTCTCTTGAGGTAGTTTGCTTATGTTTAGGTAATCCATGAATGGCTGCCTCCAATCTGACTCATCGTCCTCTATGGCAATGGTAACCTCCCTTCAAGAGAGAGTCTCTCAATGAGTTCAACATCAATGAGATAAGACTTGTCCTATTTTGACCTGCGAGTGACTCATCTTCTAGGCATGCCAACTCCTTGGAGAGCTTGGCCAATACATCTGCTCCAGCATTATCTCCTCGAGGAATCTTGTAGATAGTGACTTTTGGGATTTGAGCCAACAACTCCATGGTGTACTTATGGTAATGATGGAGCTTAGCTTGAGTACTTGTAGGACCCAGCAATTTGGTTGATGACCAGCTAAGAATCCCCGAAGATGTTGATGCTCTAGACACATAGTGTAATGTCTAACTCCAGAATGGTAATCAGAGCCTCATATTCAGCTTCTTTGTTGGTGCATGGATTGAACATATGATATGAGAATCTCATCACATCATGATCCGAGTTAGGAGGATTATTCTTACCCCTGCCTTCCCTAGAAGAGTAGATCATGGTTCTTCATTTTTTGAGGAAGTTGCACCATCAAAATACATCTCCCAATGAAAAATGATAGTGTCCTTAAGTTCATGATTTGTTCATCATGGAGGTCATCACTAAGCAGAGAATCAGCAGGGAGTGGGTGTGCTGCTAAGAAAACCGCTAGTGCCAGTCCTTTCATAACATGGAGGGGTATGAATATGATGTCAAATTGTGATAAAATCATGGACCATCATGCCAACCATCAGATAATGTTGGCCATGTTATGAGATATTGTAGTGGATTGATTCTAGAGATCAGATTCACCTTATGAGAAAGAATGTAATGCCATAGCTTTTGGGATGCAAAGATTAAAGCTAGGTAATGCTTTTCAATAAGTGGATAGTTTGTCTCAACGGGAATTAGATGATGACTTTGTAGAGAGAATTTTCTTTCCCTTCATCATTAGTTTGAGCTAACAAAGCACCAATGGAGTCATTTAATGTAGTGGTGTAGAGGATCAATGGTTTGCCAGGATAGGGGCTGCTAGAACTGGTGGCGTCATCAAGTAGTGCTTGATTTCTTCAAAAGCATGCTGGCACTTGTCATCCTGCTTGAACTTGTCATCCTTTTTGATAAGTGCTGAGAATCACTAGCATCTTCCTGATAAGTTGGATATGAAACATCTTAGATATGCTAATCACCCTTGAAATAATCTGAGTTGAGTTAAACTTTTAGGGGTGGTATCTCTAATATAACCTTGATCTTCTCTGGGTCGATCTCTATTCCCTGTAATACAAACCCAAAAAATTTCTTGAAGCTACTCAATGCACACTTCGGATTCATTTTGAGGTTAAATTATCTTAACCATTTAAAACTACTCTCAAGTCAGAGATGGTCTTCCTTTTCTATTTTGACTACTAGATCATCATACATTCAACTTGATGGTGAATGAGTTCATTGAAAATCAGTCATGGCGGTATGTAGCACCGGCATTTTAAGGCCAAAAAATCATGACCTTATATATTTCGATTGGAGTTTGAAAAGTAGTATTTTTTTCATCCTTAGGGGCCATCTTGATTTGGTTGAAGCTGATGACCCATTCATAAAGGAGAATACTGCATGAGATGAGGCAATGTCTACCTTCAATTCCAGTATAGGAAGTGGAAATTCATCTTTAGGACATGCCTTGTTCAAAATCCTAAAATCAATGCATATGAGAACTTGGCCATTCTTTTTCTTAACTGGGACGACATTACCTAACCATGTGTGATATTTTATTCCCTAATAAAGCCAGCATCAATTAGTATCTTGATTTTAGAAGTGACCTATTGTCCAATTTCTACTCCATGCATCTAGAAGCCTGCTTGATAGGGTTAACGTTAGGTTCTATTGCTAGTTTATGGACTGCTATGTCAGAAGATAAATCAGGCATTTCTTCATAAATCCATGTAAAACAGTCCTTAAACTCAACTAATAGCCTACTAAGTCATTAGTTTCTTCTTCATTTAATAAGAACTAATGTACCTCAGGCGCAGATCTTCTTTTATTCCCAAGTTGATTTCTTTGAGTTCATCAATGGTTGATCTAATTTCTTCTTCAAACTCTGGTGGTGCATCTTTGACTTAGATCATTTGGGTCATCTAAAGTTTGTAAACATGCCTCTTTGTAAGAGTTAACATGATTTGAGAAGAACTTATCATACCCCAAATGAGTGGTGATGACTAGGCAATGGTTGTGGTCATCGCTTGGACCCACTATGCCAATCCTAGTCCTGATCTTGATTGAGAATGTCTGCTTTGGTTGTCCCATAGTTTTTTAAAGTAGTTCAACCTGTGTTTAGACCAAGCATATGGGATTAATCCCTTCTTCGCTAAGTTAATAACATAAGGTGAATACCAATTAAAAGGTAGTTGTATTAAATCTTTATATGAATCATTCTCAAGTTCTACAATGGCTTCTTCACTTGAGAATGATGCTCCCAACAAAAACTTCTTTGGCCTAAGATCTATGGATGACTTGGGGCCTCCTCAACTACTAAATGATCTAAGGAGAAAGTGAGGTTAGAGCTAAAGTTCCCAACTGTTGCCTGACTGTTCAACATAATAATGATTTGGATACATTCATGCTTTGCTTGGAGGCCTGGTCTTCACCACTGTCTGGCTTGAATGTCACCTCCAAAGGGACCGTTGAGAGGGGTTGGTCGGTGTGCTAATCACATGAGACTCATCCTACGTACTGGACTCTAAGTCTATGTGGATAGCGGGGGTACTCCTGTGAGCTAGAACATAGCTCCTACCGGCTGGCCACCAGAAAGGAGATCTTCCACCTCTAGAATTGCCTCTGGACTTGCCTCTTCCTCTGCCTGGTGGAGGTCAGTCATCCTACCCATGTGTTCATATGGAGGAGAAAACTATTGGTGGAATCAAACATCTAGCTTTACCTCTTCCTCGGTATATGGTTCTCGCTCACTTGTACTTTCTTTTTCTTTTCCATTTTTTCCTTTTTCTTTCTCAATTTCTTTTTTTATTTTGTTTCTTTTTCTATTGATTTTGAACTTTCACCAAGTTTATGAGAATAGACTTTTTGATTTGGAGGACGATAGTAAACTGCATCTTCGTAAATCTTGACCTCTTTAACTGAGAATGGATTCAAGTCTCCTTTGACACAATACTCAATTCCACCTCTTCTGAATTTGATGCACTAGAGCAAAGAGGATGGAATCATGTTGTTTCCATGTATCCAAGGTCTACCGAGCAAAGCAGTGAAAGATGTATCTGAAAATTTTTTATTCTTATCTTCATCTAAAAAATGAATTAAATGAAGACAAAAATAAAACTCTTCTTCTTTGTTGGACAACACATAAATTTGCATATCTTCTTATTAGGGTGGTCGGCATGATATTGAGGAATGATATACTATATGAGATATAAGTCACCATCCTACAATAGACCTACCATTAATAAGGACTCCTAAGGAGAATGGGTCTTTGGATGTACCAGAGATTCTTCCCTTACTTTACAAGAAAAAATAAAGCAGGGTTTATTTTAAACTGGGTTTGTTAAGTTCCATATGGAGGCAAGCCCCCATAGTTAATTACATCTTAAGAAATGAGATTCCTTAAGAATACTCTTGATTAAGGTAAATGGTCATTATCTCCAAAGATTCCAAAGATACAACTATCAATCAATTGGTTATTTTTGGAAGATCAAGTGGGATTGATCAAGAGGATGGAGTTATTATCAAAACCAAAGGGAGATAAGTAGGGGATGCTTATGATACTAGGAAGCCTAGTAAGCATCCCAAACTATCATATGGTTGGGCTTTATAATTTTGAATTTTAAAGAGAGTTAATTATTAGGGTTGAATTTTTAGTAAAATCTAGGGCTTATAATTCCATAACACAAGATCATGGAAATGCCTAAGAGGTGAGGATTTATGCTTATAGCATGCAAAGGGAAACAACAATCTCAGAATTAAATCTAGAGACCTTTGGAGGGCCGAAGCACGACCTAAATCTAAGGCAAAAATGGGTATATGGTTGACCTCCACAAGAGAGGATAAACCACCAGACTGTTGGACTTACAACCACCTGGGGGTGGCCCCCAACTAATTTCTCCTATGATTTTAAATACATGTAGGCAAGTCTTATGCTTTTGCAAGATATCTAGGTTATTATTTATTTAGAAAGAGACTAAGTCCTTAAACACACTCCCTAAGAGACTAGATCATATAAGGCATGATTAATGACTTAAATCTAACACAAATTTTTTTTTATGTTTTATTTTTATTTTTGGACAATGATTTGACATAGGCTATGGGATTCATATGCCTAATGCATGATAAATTTGATTATGAGCCAAAATCAGCAAGAAAGAGGTGTGTTTCCACCATGGCTCTCAAAGGTCAAGCCAAGTTTCCTGGAAAAGGTGGAAGCCCTCCATATGCAAGAGTGAAGCAATATGTTTTCTACGCATGATGTGAAACATACAACATCCAGCTAGGGGGTTCCTAAATCTATTATCTTGATTTATAACTTAGGCTTTAAGTGAGGTTATGAGTTGTTAATTTTTAATTTTGAGTTGATTAATTCTATAGAAAATTTATTTTTCCCTAGGAACCTAATTGCATCCAGTCCATTCATCAAATAATGAAGAAACAAGGAAAAATATTCCATCTTATTGCACAAGTTAAACAAACATTAAATAATTTATAAAGCTAGCATAAAAGAATAAAAATGCCATTGTGGTCAGGTTCCATTGTAGAAACTCGAAAAGAAATGGGTAGTTGAGCTCTACCCTTATGCAACAGATATTACAAATGAATTAATTATAATTTAGAAGGAATTTATGTTATGGGGGTCTTCATTCTTCATTCTTCATTTCTTCTTTCTTCATATTTTTCTTTGCTTCTTTCTTTTCTTCTTTTATCTTGGTTGGAATATGGTTGCTCCAAAGGCTTCACATGGTGCTTAAGATATAGTCTTATGACTAATGTTCATCCTAATCCCACATAACATTCATTCCAAATCTTAATTACAAAAATTACATGAAAATGAGAAAAGTAAATATAACTAAAACCTACAAAACAGAGATTAGTTAAACAAACAACACAATCCCAAGCATGTATATGAATAAATTGGACTTAGCACCCCACACATGGGTAACCAAGTCCACTAGGCCTATTTTGGATTATGCTTAGGGGTATAAGCAACCTACATAGCAAAAATATTTATATTTTTATTACAATGTCCCTTAAGCACAATCCCCTGCAAAAGATAATGATTAAATTAAGATCATCCTATCATCCAGTCTATGCACATACACCTTAACATCCAGACTAAAATATTACATCATGAAATAAAATCAGGCATCAAACCATGCATCACCCTAACATAGAGCTAGAAATGGTGACTTAGCTTAATGTGTGTTCCATTTAAGGTTTGTGTGGTATGTCTTAACTAGGCTTTAAGGTTAATATTTTCTAAGTGTGAAAGGGTTCAACTTAGAGGGTGATTTCATTTAAGTGATTTAGTTGATTTGTTAATCATATTTTATGATTTGATTTGGTTTGAATGAACCTACATTTAATTACTAAAGTTGTAAAGAGAAGAGAACTTCTCTTTCCTCTCTACCTTAAGTAATTTCTAAGGTAGATTCATTAGTGATTTTTATTTAGTGAATATTTTATTATGTGTTTTAATTAATCCTAAATTTAGATTATCTCTAAATAAACCTATCAAATAAGAAAGGAATTTTAGGATTAATTATAGTGAATTACTATCACATAACACACAACCATTTATTTCTTTCCAACATGTATATCATGCACATGAAATGATCCTAAGCATATCTATGCATGCAAATGTAAATATTTAGCACACCTTAATGATGAATGCTAAGGGATGTTGCTTAAGAAAATTTGGATGCTTCATGATGCATGGTTTTCTTATGTAGAAAGAGAGCGATTCTTTTATCCATAAATCAAATGCACATTTACATTTATGAAATACATAAGTGAGTACGACACCATTATTTTCTACACTAATTGTATGAGGTACAAGACCTTCTTAGGGCTACTTAAAGTTTTGCAACCTCGGGATGTTCAGACTAATATACCACTTTTCTTAAATATATGTGCATGTACAAAAGCAAATGAATGGATGAAGAGTCATGTTAAAGATTTTTATTTATTTGTTTGATTTTGATTTATAATTTATATGTGCAATATGAATATCCTTCTTGATGCATGACATGGGAGTGCATAGGGACAAATTTAAGCAAGTGTTATGTTCTTTTCAAATGAATTATACACTTTGTAAATCATATACAAACCCATGTTAAGAAAAGAAAAGGAAGTCACATAAAGCACATTTTAAGCTATATTCATATGCAAGCTTATAAATACTTATAAGTAGCATACATTCATTTATAGGATTTGATTTATAAGTTTTGAAAATAATTTTTGATTTTATATTGATAATAGCCACTCATATTCTTACTTTAGCCATAACATGCAATTTGACATAAAGGAAACATTTCATTTATTTTGATTTTTTTTCAAAAGATATGAATGCATGATTTTCATTATATTTTATGCTTGGAAAGAAATATAGTGATTTAAGCATGCAACTTCATTCACCATAATTAATTTCAAAAGACAATCTTATAAAATAAGATCATTTAAAGAGAATCAACATTTCTTAAAGAGATTTTTATTTTTGTATTTTGAATTTAATTTAGGAAATTTGGAAAGAGTGTTTGCTGGTCCTAAACCATTTCCCCATTTGTGTGAGTTGATTTATTTTTAGGATCATTACATTGATTTTATATTTTGTTTAGGTTAAGGTGTGAATTAAATCCATTAATTACCCCTTATCTATACCACTTTAACATAATAACCTAACAATTATGAGCCAACATATGATATGCAACCACATTGAATTTAAATCAGCAATGCACCTTAAAAAAGGGGCCTAATCAAATTGGTTCACAATTATTGGTTAATTAAGCTAAAGGGTTTTCATTAAGTACTTTCATAACCCTTCCCACACATGTAGGTTGGATTTGATTTCCTTAAGCTTACCTTAGGCTTTTCAACACCTAAGGATCTACCCAAGAAGGAATTTATTAATTGATTTTAAAAATTTGATTAAGCTAATTAAGTAGTTCATTAGTGAATTAAACCTTAATTATATTTGGATTAAAGAAGAAAGGGGTTTAGGGAATGACTTGGGGAAAATACCCCAAACCCATTCAATAAATATCCTCTTCACTTAAACAATGTTTAATTATCTTAATTAAGTGATTAACCATTATTCACATGCTTAATTACTCTTAATTATATTAAGAGAGTGAATAGAGATTCATTAATTAATTTCCCTAATTAACTCATTAATAAATTCCAAGAAAATTAGGGGAGGCAGAGGTCATCCCACTAAATATATTTGAGAAATTTGGAATTAATTAATGAAATAATTAGGGAGTAATTAAGGTTATTATTTTTTCAATTAAACCCTAATTAGGGAAAATTCACTATTCAAAATCAATTAGAAGCAATTTTATTGGATTCCCCTCTGAATTACCTTTAAAATGAGCCTTCCTATATTTTTTTTTTATTTTTCTACATTTAATTATAAATTTAGTAAGTTTCAGTGACTAAGGGATAAATAAATAACCCTAATTGTTTAACTAATCCCATCGAAACCACGTGGATCGCTAATGTGGCAGGATTGGTTATTTAAGTTGTCAAATCCTATGTCGCGTTATTCGGAGACGCTACGCGCTTTCTCCTTGGCCATCCGATCAAGGATCGGACGACCAAGAAAAGACCCGTGGATCTAAAGGATTAATTAGCAGATCTAACATGTTTTAATTAGGATCGTCCATCCAAAACATGTGGGATGGATGGTCCATGATTCATCCTTTCCCTCGCCTGCGGGACATGGAGATTGTCCATCCTCCATGGCTTGATCTGAGCTCACTTGAGCTCGGATTGGGCTAAGATTCAACCCACACCATTTAGAAGCAAGGAGAAGAAGACCAAATAGTGGAATTATATTGGGACTACACTTCCCTTCACAAAGGACCAAAGAATTTTGAACTTAAGCTCAAATTTGAGGCATACCTCACCGGAAGCTATCACCGTGCTCCCAACCATTGAGGTAGCTTCATCTAGTGGTGATGAATCTTTGTTGAAGGTTCAACAATGGATCTTAAAACTTGCAATGGCATGCTTTGATCGAACTCCTCCTTCCCTTGGCTTGGATTCTTGGAAATGATTTGGGTGAGCTCGATTAGGTCCTTTGATGGTGATTTTAAGAAGAATTTGGATTCAATGGAGAATTGAGTTAGTTTGAGCTTTAGTTTTCTTCCCTATTTCGGCTTGAGTAAAAACTAAGAAGGAGAAAAGGAGAGAGCTTGCAAATTCTTGGGAGAGCATGGTGAGCTTCCTCTGGGTTCCTAGGGATCAATTGAGTGCAAGTGTCATGAATTGGAATAGAATGAGGGGGAGTATATCTCCCCCTACTTGGATCAAATGATCGAGAGCCTCTTTTCCATTTTGATCAAATTTCTCTCATGGAATGGGTTATTTAGGTTGTTAAGGGTGCCATGTTGTTTAATTTTGGTAGAGGTGGGAGTGTGGAGGTGCACATGTACTAAAACAAGTGTGGGAGGTGATCCATGTGATGAAATTTGAATGGGGTGGTAAGTTTTGGCTTTGGGTTGTCCAATGGGTCATACCACCCTCCTTTGTGTCCAAATGGTCCACTAGGAGGATGCCAAGTGATCTTGAGTTGGAATATGATCAAATTCCAAGTGAATTTAATCATAGGTTATCCTTTGACCTAGGGGTAAAATTGTCATTTGGCTTTGATTTTGATTTGGGCATATTTGGAATGATTGAAAAATGGTTTGTGCCAATTTTCAATGAATTTGGAGTTTATTTGATATGATTTGGCTCATGTTGACCCATTTAGGTCAAAATGGGTCAACTTGGGTCAAGTTGACCAATTGGAAAAATTGGATCAAACCAAGGGTTGGGTCAAGTTCACATGACCATTTTGAGTGGTTTGGTATCATTGGTTTGGTTCAATTTGATTTATATTTGGTTTTGGTTCATTTGAGTTCACTTAGGTTAAATGGGTCAAGTTGACTAATTTGACCCATTTGACCCAATTGGGTTAGGTCATGGGTTGGTTTAGGTTTGGTTTGGGTTTGAGTTTTGAATTTGGTTTTGCTTTAATGATTGAAGTTTGTATTTATATTTGATTTGTGATAGAAGGATTGATTGTTTGGAGAGAAAAATCCAAAGGCTTGGATTGATTTGAGATTGATTTGGCTAAGTTCAAGAATTTGACTTGAAAGCATATAGGTTGGTTTTTGATTAGAATTGGATTTGAGTTTTGAATTTAGTTTTAGTTATTTGAATTTATATTTCATTTATATTTGTGAATATAAATGAGAGTATAAATATATTATGAGAAAAACTTTTGAATTTGGTTTGATTTGGATTTGATTTGAGCTAGTTCAAGGATTTGACTTGAAAGAGTTTAGGTTGGATTTTGGATTTAGAATTGGTCATGGATGTCAATCATTTGAGATTTGATTCATGATTTGAGTAAATCAATTGAGTTGGAATTGATTTGAATTTGAAGTTGAAAATTTGAAGTTGTTTTGAATTTGAAGTTTGACTTGAAATAAGGAAGTAAGGATTTGGTTCAAGCTATAGGGTAGGAAAGTTTCCCTAATCCCCCTAAGGAATGACCTACTCCTATGGCTAACTCTTCTATGTCTCTAGGGTTAGGTTAAGTGTTCACCTAATCACTAGAAGTATCTTAAGACTAAGGAACTCTTAATGTTTAGAGGAGTCCTATGTCTAAGATGGAGAAGTTGAAAGCTCACTCCAAAAGTGAGGTCAACAAAGGATGCCCAATAGATATGATTGACAAGCTTACCACATGTATTGGGGTTGACCAAGTTGATCAACAATGATGAACAATCATAAGAACTAACAGAAATGATCTACTCCCAACCCAAGGTGTAGAAGGAATCAAGAGCTTAGTGCAATGTGACTCTACTCATGTCAAAAGACATAAGAGAGTGAAGGAGGAATCCACTAGGGATAGAGTATGTGAACCTTCCACTGGAAGATTCAAGTCATCCAAGGTTTGATTTGACATTGGGAGATATTGATTTGATTTGTTGATTTAGGATTTGTGCTCCACTAGGGCTGAAAAAGTGAACTCTCCACTGGGGAGCAAGTTCAAATCATCCACTGGGGAAAAGAGGTTGTGAAATTCATCGAGGGATTAGAATTTGAGATCGGGAAACTAGAAAGATTTGCATCTCACTAAGGAGAAGCAGATTGATTTCATTTGATTGTTTGATTATTTGATTATTTTGATTATTTGATTTGACTCCACTGAGGGAGATTGATTGGATTTGTTTTATTTATTTAGTTTGACTCCACCAAGGGAGGAGGGTTGAATTTATTTTAGATTTTTAAATTTTTGGATTTTGAGATGGACCCTGTTGGTTTGTGATGAATCACACTGAAGCAAGGGCCATGTTGGCCTTGATCTAGCTCAAATTTATCAATCCAAAGGGGTAGTCTACCAAGGATATGGTAGAACTATCCAACCAAAGGGATTGCCTTTCAGTGTGCAAGTTGTACTAGAAAGAAAGCATAATAGACTTACATCTTCCAAAGTAGAGATCAGTTGCTGGGATAATCCATTGGCGAGGTAATGGATTGAACTCTACCTTAGGGTTGATTACTAAGTGAATGCCATTGGGGGACTTAAATCAGCTAAAAGATAATCAAGATTAATTTCATTATTTAATTATTTTTGATGGATCCCATTAGTTTGCGATGAACTGCACTGAGTAGGGGCCATGTTGGCCTTGGTCTAACATAGATTTACCAATCTAAAGGGGTAGTCTACCAACCACATAGTAGGACTATCGAACCAAAGGGGTTGCCTTTCTATTTGTAATGGCCAAGTTAAGAAGAAAGCATGGGGATTCACATCTTCCAAAATAGGGAGCCACTTGGGTAATCGATTGCCTATGTAACAAAACCCGACCATTATTGAGTGAATCTTTGTGGGACTAAAATCAGCTCGAAGATTGTCAAAGATTAATTTTATTTTAAATTCTTTTTAATGGTTCCCATTGGTTTACAATGGAATGCACTGAGTAGGGGCCATGTTGGCCTTGGTCTAGCTCAAATTTACCAATCCAAAGGAGTAGCTTCCCGGTCGAGGGGAGAACTATCCAACCAAAGGGAATGCCTTTCGATTTGCAATGGCTAATTTAGGGAAGAAAGCACAAGGACTCACATCTTTCTTGAATAAAAGACCACTAGGGTGACACATTAGCAAGGTAACATGTCAACCCGACCTAGGGCTGCCCATCGTTTTGACAATCATGCTAGAAAGAATGTATAGTAGACTTATATCTTTCAAAGAGGAATGACTACCGGGGCAACCTGTTTATGGAAAAATAGATTGAACCCAACCTAAGGGTGACTATGGAGAGAGTGTCAACTTGAGGACTTATCTCAACTCAAGCATAGTCAAACAATTCCTATAAGGAGTTCTGCTGACATTGCCTTAAAGATAGGTTGACTGCTTGGGAAAGGGGCCACTGGGGCTTGAATTCCTAATCCACAAGCGAATATTTTTATTTGTTTTTTTTGTTTATTTATCTTGGACCCTCATACTGAGAAGGAGCTTATATCAGCCTAGACCAATCTTAGATTTACTAAACCAAGGGAGGATCTGTGCATCTGCTGAGCAAATTCTGACCACAGGGTCAACCTAGAGAGCCTGTTCGAGCTTCGGTTGATTGTTCTATGAGTCCACTTCCACAGCGACTACTGACTTCTGAAGAGGTGCCACAGGTGTCAACTAGTACTGGATATACTATTGAGGACTTTGGAGTTGACCATTGAGTTTACCAGCCTTTGATACTACCACCTTAGATTTTGTTACTCTTTCCATGGAGCCACTTTTCCCTATTGAGCCTTACTCTGTTCATTTTCTTGGGGAGACTTCTGAGGTGAGAGACCTCATACCTAGTAGGGCTTCTACTGAGCCAGCATATAGCTCTAGAGCTTATCAGATAGTGAAGGTCAGTGAGGACTATGCCACTTATGACACACCAGTTCAGTCAGATTCACCATGTTCAAGTACTTTCTTCCTCTCTTTGTTCTTTAGTTGCACTTCTTTACATTTACTACTCTGCTTTGTGCTATTGTTTTCATTTATTTCTTGTAGTACCTGAGGTGAGTTACAAGTCTGAGATCTACCACTGATATCCATCTTCACCAAATCCACATGGCAGAGTCATTCAGGATTACAGTCTGATATTTTTGAGGATGTGATTTCTAGACTTACTTCAGGCTCACCAGTTACTAGACCGCTTCACATCATATGTTAACCTCATTCTAGATCTTCTAGCTTGCACTGTTTGGAGGAACATATTCTCAGTTACTTGGAGCTTCTTTGTAGACGAAAGGTTTTGATCCACTAAATGAGATCACTCAGTATCATCCACTCACTTCCGGCAGAACTTGAGCAGTCGGGTTTGTAGGGGAGCTGACCTAGCACATGATGAGTTTGAGAAGAGTATTGAGGCATTATAAGACATGACTGTTAGAGGTTGATAGATGCCACTTCTGAGTTAGACAGCCTACCATGATCAGGGAGTTGAGGAGGGATCCCACGAGTGTGATATCTTACTAGTCGGACTTTGCAGTGGAGGATGGGAGGGCTATAAGCGGGCAACACCATTACCAGGTATGCCACAGAGCTATGGTGGATCTACTTTGACTAGAGCTAGGGAGGCTTTACAGTTGGCTGAGAGTGAGCATCAGTCTTTAGCAGTTTATTTAGCACAACTTCAGGAGCTTTGATCTAGGCTTCCTTGATGTACCTTTTCTTTTATCTCTCTTTTTATCACCATGTATCATCTTGTTCTCTCAGCAAAAAATTAGTATTTCTTTCTTCTTTATTTTGTACTGCACTTGAGATTTTCTATCTTCATCTTTGTATATCTTCAAGATATTTTACACATATGTTGTTTGAAGGATAAATCCTCTTCTATAATCTCGTTCATAGTCTGTTAATCAATTAAGAGAATTTTTTACTTTGAATGACTTGGACATGTTAAGTCGAGTCAGCTTGAGGCAAAATAACTATTATCATCTAACTAGCAAATGGGGGCTCTACCACTACGGCCTTTTCTTACGCTTGTTGAGTGTGAAGATCAGTCAACGACTAGGTCACATTTGGGCTTGTTGAGTCTGATAGTCAAGACCCGCTTAAGTTCTAGACTTGAGTTGTAGAAGGACATGCTTCTTCAACTTAACAATATCAAAGTTTACAAATCAAGAGTCCTCTCATTTGACTTTTGGCCTTTCATGAGCATAGAAGATGATTATTTCAACTACAAAATCATCTTATGTGCAACTTGTTTAAAGGTACATCTTTACTATTCATGATAATCAACAATACCTTTAACATTAGGATAATAGAGTAATCAAATGGGGATCTCAGCTCAAAGTATGATGTCTACCCAAATCAAAATATATTCAAGGATCTCTTCTTATGGCACGATGTCAACCCATATGAAAATAAAGAAACACACCCTGTCTTGCATGGGGAATTCTTTGACTCATTTGAAAAAATTTTAAGATGAAATTAAACAAATACATCAATAATTGAGTTGATATATTTGCTCTTAAGAGAGCTTAACACATAATATTGATTTCATCTATATATAGAGATCTAAAAATGCCCCCTGTGTAATAGGGAATTATAAAAAAAATTATCTTGAGTAGGTATATTTATTTATAGATCTCGATATGAAGCACGATGTCGACCTAAATAGATATACTAAAAAAATGCCCCATGTCTGATAGGGGGATGTTTGCTTTGTTTTAGAAATGCATTCTTGTGTTATGAGAGAATTTTCAAGAAAAACTTATACAGGTAATGAAGGTGAGGAATAATTAATATTCTCAATGACATGATCAATTCTCTTTCTTGAAAAGTTTGATGACACACCATATGATCTAATGATTTAGACATCCTCGCTCGATAGGCTTCTAAATTTTACTGAGCTTTTAGCCTAGATTCATCAAGCATCAAGCTCTTCCATCCATAGACGGGCATTCTCATCTTGAGTGAGATTGTGTTGAATGGCTACTCAAAGTGAAGGTAGTTCAACTTCAAGTGGCAAGACTGCTTCAACTCCAAATACTAGCGCATAATGAGTGAATTTTATGAGAGTACAATCAAGATGTCATGCCATTGTCTTTCTTCAAGGTTATTTTACTTTGAAGTTTTGGCCTCCAAATTTGCTTACCTATTCATCCGGACCTTTCCATGACGGATTCTTGGACATGTAGTCTAAGTATCATGCCTCGATGCTCACCATGCGAGACTTGAATTGGTTGACATCTTGCTGAGGTTGTAGGAGGAGGTCTTCTTAGAGGAGTAACTCTGACCACCCTAATGACAGGACCTTCATAATTTCTTTTTATCAATCCTTTTCTTCTTAGTAACTTTGAGGACCCGATGCACTCTTGCATATACAATTTTGAGTTTCCTCATTGGAGAAGCTGGAATTTGACGTTGTCATCTCAAAAGATCTATTTATTTGACCAATAGAGCTGTTCCGTTTTACCCATCTTATACAATCAAACTGTTATGGGTTGGGACACTTCTGGTTCCACAAGTGATTATATAATTTTTGCTTGTACAATTACTATTAAGCACGTAGTTCAACATTTCTCTTTCTCCCTGCCTCTGGGTTAGCTTACTTCAAGATAAAGAAGCTTCTGCGTCGCTACTTCTTCTCGAGGCTTCAACCTCCATATTTTTTTTTCTTTCAACTGGGACTTTTTGGTGGTGGATTCTTGGATATGCGATCGAGGTGTCACGCCCTGATGCTCACCGTGCAAGACTTATTTAGAATGATATTTAGTATTATCCACTAAGAGTAGCCTTTTTATTGAAGTTTTTTTTATTTTCTCTGATAATCAAGCATTGATACTTTTCCTTCATAAGACCCTTGTCCTAGACAACTTTCAGCACCATATGCACTCTAGAGGATAGAATCTAGAGATGCCTCCTTTGTGGGGTTATAGCTTAATGTCATTTTCCCAAATGATTATTTGATATCATCAGTAGAGCTATTCCTTTTTACCCACTTGAGATTTTCAAACTTTTTGTGAGTGGGAACACTCGCTTCTAGCATCAAGTATGGTTGCATGGCTAGTGATTCAAGCAACAGCTCATAGTTCAACACTTCTTCCCCTTTGCCTTTTACTCAATTTTCTCTAGAAGAGGAAGCTTCAGCATCATGCCTTCATGCAAAAGGTTTGATTGGTAGAGTCATGTTATTCTTGAAAACTAAAGTAACAATTCTCGTAACTTTAAACTTTAATTTCATTATATTTCGATGCTATTATAGCTTAGATTCGACTAACTAAAGATGAAAAGAGAAATCTATCCCCAGTGGAGTCGCCAAAAAATCTATGAGCTCCAAAAATTTGCCACCGATCTCTCGCAAATGAAGAGAGTATGATTTAAGTGTCTGTGTAATTTTTAAAAGGCAGATGGAATAGTAGATAAGACACCACCCAGAGATTTTACTCTCATTTAGTGAGGACTTTAGATTTGATTCTAGGTTTCCTATAGGAGGAAGCACCTATAGTTAATTACCCTTTTCAATGTTAAGAGAGAACTTTCAATTAAGGTTAGTTGCTAGATCACTTAATCCGTAGCGCATAGTAGCAGCATGTGGAGTTTAAAATTTGGGTTTTAGAATTTATGAAATTCATCATTATTAGCTTAAAGTGGATGGTTGGAGGAAAAATGATGATGTGCCTGATCTAGATCTCATGCTCATGGTCTGGGCTATCGGTCTAGTCTACCGATAGGATGTATCGGTCATGGGTTACGTTGTCCAAGAAATCTTTGTTGGAGTGATGTCTAAGGAGATAGGCTTAAGTCTACCTTAACGATAAAGGTTTTTGTTCTATGATTCAAAATTCAAAGGATAGAGCCATTTGGGAGCATACAGGCTATGGTCATGATTATAATATAATGGTTTCATTTGACAACAACCACCCGATCAGAGGACTCTGGTCATAATTGCATCATATGTGGAGCCTACTGGCCAAGCCATAGAGGACACAAGTCACATCCTTACTAGCATGAGATTGATTGAGAGTGAATATAGTAGAACACTTGATTTGATATTGGCTTCTTTGTGAGCTACAATTTTTTTGATTTGTCACATCTCTGACAAATAATTACGGAAGGTGGGTTGAATTTTAACTTTAAGTTATTAAAGATTGAATTTTATTTAAGTATTGTTAGATTGATACTTAATTTTAGTTAATTTGATTTGAAATTAAAATCACATTTTGATGGAAGTATCCCTCTGGTTGAAATCACCATTCAACACAGCCATCATCGGTCTATGAGTTTGCTTGATCCTATCGACTCTATTAGTTTAATAACAAATCAGATCTACTGTCACATAATAGAATTAGCTTCTCAAATATTTCAATAAGTTGAAATTTTTTATAATAATTAGATTTTTAGGTTTTGTTAACCCGGACCCGGTCATAAGACCAAACCGGGAAGAAACCCATGCAACATCCTTAAACTCTAAATTTAAACATTCAGCATAGTATTGGGGCTCACACAGGTGTTTTAATAATTCAGATAATTTTATTTCTAAATCATGAGATTAATTTAATATTTTCATTTAATTTCAACTTAGCCTGTGCAGCCTTTTTAAACATTAAAATTTGCACTTTAAATCTCTATGTCCGAGCACGTGCAAATATTTATAGATTAGAAAATTTCATCTAATTAATGAAATTATTGATTTCAAAAATCATAAGTAGAATAAGAATTTTCTAATTTTTGATTGAAGGAAGCTCCTTCATTCATATAGAATTTAATTTAGTATCGCCTTCTGTCTGCTTATATGAAGAATTGCATATCCGATGGCGTTGAAGGGAGTTTGCTTTAAGTATTTAAGGATTGAATTTCATTTAACCATTTAACACTTAATGACATGTTAGACTTTGCATTTAGATTGACATTTAATTTAAGTTAATTTGATTTGAAATTAGAATCACATTTTGATGGAAGTATCCCCTCCGGTTGAAATCACCATTCAACACATCCATCATCGGGATAATTACTTGATTAATTTGAATATATTTAAGAGCTTTAGATCCTGTCAACTATAGTTAGCTCCTAATGGAAGATCGGATCTACTATCATATAATATAATTAGCTTCTTAGATATTTTAATAAGTTGGAATTCTTATAATAATTGGATTTTTAGGTTTTGTTAACACGGACCCGGTCTTAAGACCAAACCGAGAAGCAACCCGCGCAGCATCATGAAACACTAAGTTTAAGCATTCAGTATAGTATCGGGGCCCCATGCTGGTGTTTTGAGAATGTAGATAATTTTATTTCTAAATCATGAGATTGATTTTATAATTTTATTTAATTTCAACTCAGCCTGGGCAGCCTTTCCATACATTAAAATTTACACATTAAATCTCCATGTCCGAGCACATGCATGTATTTATAGCTTAAAAAATTTCATCTAATCAATGAAATTATTGATTTTCAAAATCATAATTAAAATAAGAATTTTTTAATTTTGAATTGAAGGAAGCTCCATCATTTGTGCAAAATTTAATTTAGTACTTCTATCTGCTTGTATAAAGAATTGTAGATCTAGTGGATTGTAGAAAGCAGAATTAGGTTTGTATCTGCAATTGAAAATGTTGCATCTTTGCTTGACTTATTAACAAACATATAACCCTCCATTAGTCATCACATTCAATTTTTGTTCTCCCCAAGCAAGCAATTATATCTTCTTTAAGCAAGCTTATTCAAATTGAGGCTATTTTCAAATATGAGTCAATTATTCACTAAGAAGTCTTGACCATACTTGCTAATAAGTTATTTAGTTTTAGTGATACTTTCTTATGAAGCTTATCTGATTTTCATTTTAGCTTGAAAGTAGCACTCAACTAATCTCTTGTGCTTCAAACTTGACTTTAAGTGCAAGATCCAAATGATCCTTTTAAAGGCCACATTCATGAATAATCATGAGTTTCTAATTGAATTTGTTCTTGTGAGAAAGCTACCATGAACCTTTGTTCTCAATTTGAAATTGGATATTTGGATTTACCACCAATTTTGGTCATTTGATATTCAATTGAAATCCTTACTTCATTTGACATCAAATGTGATTGTTCAAATGTTTAATTAATATTATTCATATTGATTACATGTTCATGAATTTTTTTTCAAAGAGAAGCTTTACTTACATGAAAAGACATCCAATCTAATATGGATTTATTCTCAACTTCACATCAAATTTCATGCTTGTTAAAAATTAAACTTCAAACTTATTATGACTCTTTTGTGAGTTTAGTATTGGCCTCCTCAAATTTTACTTGCATTTTAGATAAGTATTCTATTCTTTCAAAAATTTTCTTTAAGTGCTCTCACTCTATTTCTCCTTGATTTAATATTTATCTTCATGTTTATCATATATCTTTTTGTTTAACTTAAGTTTAGATGATTTCCATTTAAATTTGTTTAAGTAATTTTAGTCTGAATTTTGATAGATTTTGACAAGATTCTCGTCCCCACATAGGCATCGAACTATTTTGGCCCACCCGGTATACTTTAATGAGTGTAATGAGTGTGTCTGACACCATAGCTGATTTTCATCTCTTGATGCCCTAATGAGCATGACGAGGGCTTCAAACCTCGATAGTTGGGATTTACACCATAATCCAACAGGAGAAGTACACAATTCTCATTTCCTTTAGATGCTGCTAGATGCAAAGCTGTGTTACCATTACTATTAGATTAACAAGGATCTAAACCATGTTTAAGAAGTTGATGCAACAACAGATCATTTCCTCTGATGACAACAAAATAAAGAGAGAGAGAGGCAAATACATTCTTCCTTGAGTTAGGGTGTTGTCAGTCTCTCTCAAAGCTCCCTCCATAATTGGGTCCTTCTGCTCTTTCAAATACTGAAGTAGATTGTTCATTATTATAGTTGTCTCCAACATTTGCTTGCATAATGCTAAGAAATGAAGTTTGGTTCATCCTCAATAATTGGCACAACTTTTTTTTCAAACTGTAAATAACTAGGGCCTGTAACAAAAAACTCCAATCTCTCCAAAAAAATTGGCCTGTCTTTGCCTCTCTAACAACCTGTTCAATTCCACCTTGGTGATCTATTAGATCAACAGTGCCAGTAACTAGTATGTAAAAATCAGATGGTACTTCATTCTGTAGGATCACATCCTCCCTTGGGGGGAAATTTTTAGCTTTCATCTCTGACACCAATTGGAAAAGTAAATCATTAGAAACCCTTGGAATAAATAGACCCTTTGCATAAGATTATAGAAAAGATAATGAGCGATGCTAGATCGGATGGCTTTCGGAAGCGCATCAAGAGTCTCCTATTGTTGAAGAACAACTTGCCATTCACACAACAAGCGCAATGCGTACCGAGTTCCAACAAGCCAATAAAATAGCGCACGACCAGCCTTTATGTCCACGGTGACATATCCCGAGTATTGGTTGAACTCCACACTAGGTTGGCCGATTGATCTGCCAAACATCCGTGAAGGGCAAAGTGGTGGTTACCGCGCCATCGCCACCAATCCATTAACTCCTCGAAATCTAAGGTACTCATTGTTCGGTTATCCACAGTCAAAACAAGGGGGAGTTAACCATGGTGATTATGGTGTGTTGTTCTCAATGACAGTTAGTTTGTAATTTATTAAACAAAATGGAGAGTGGAACACTAGTGGGAATGATTAAGGAAGAATCATACTTGCCATTTTAAGGAGATGGGAGGGAACGGTTTTGGAACCAGAGGCGAGATCGGTTAAGCGAGGGGGAGTAGTTTTTTATTTTATTTTATTTTATTTTAAGGAGGCCAAACGAGCGAAGGAGTGGAATGAATCCAATCGAGTGAGTGAGCTGTAGGTAAAAGAAGGCTTTAATTTTCTTTATTTATTCTTCTTTTCTCTCTCTTCTTTTTTGTTTTGTTGTTATATGCTAATAACAACATATGTATATATATATATATATATATATATACACACACACACACAGATAGTGTAGATTTATTGTATTATTACATATATTTTTATTTTGTTTTCAGAGGAATTTCTTCTCCTCTTTTTTTTTAAATATGTAATATATATATATATATATATATATATGACATTAAAAACTCTACTAGTCGAAGCACGAATCTCGATGTCAAAAGCAAGTTGATCCTCAGTTGAAACTAGTCGAGATCAAGCACTTAAAATATCATTGGAAACTTTGGAATATCAGTTAAATCAATAAATAGCTCTTAAATAGGGAGTGTTTATAGTCAAATTGAGCATCTTGATGAGCCGAATCTAACAAGCCCAAGATCTTATAATTCTGACTTCATTTGAGCATTCAAATACTTAAAATACATCAAATGATCAAAGGAATCCTCAGCCATCCAAGGTGGAGGTGATTTTGTATTTACAGAGATGTCACTCCAATCTAAATAGCCCATCATTCCTCTATGAAGGGAGCCCAAGAAAAGAGAGGAGAGAGAGCTCTAAAGCTTGAAAATCCTCCATAATTGTGCCACCACTCACTGTCACCGCACCGCCGCCGCCCGATCCTTGCATCGATCTCGCTTCGTCACCATCATGACGACCTTCATTGTCAATCACTGATCCCCCCTATGCATCATCATCTACTACCACTAGCAACTCAAGCAAGAGAGAGGAGAGAGCTCTAAAGCTTGAAAATCCTCCAACAAGGCCACCACTGATGGTTGTCAACCACACGGCCATCGCCGTCACCACCTCATCCATCATCAGGAAAACTTGTACTCCAAAATAAATATATAGTGGAAGCTTTTACTGGGCTAGGCCCATGGTTTTTTCCCTCTTTTGAGATTTTCCATAAAATTCTGGAGTTTTCTTGTTCACTCTTTAAATACTTTGTGTTTGGATTTCAACAAGGCTATAAACTTTCACTCTACAACAACTAGTTTTCTACAATAAATATATATATATATATATATATATATATATATATATATATATATATATATATATATATATATATATATATATATATATATATATATGTGTGTGTGTGTGTGTAATAATTAGGGATGTCAAAAAATGACTTGACACAATAACTCAATTAAAAAAATCTAGTTAGGTCAAGAAATATATTTTGAGTCGGTTAGTGTCAAATACTAATTAATTTGAGTGGATTCATGTGACCCGAGAAATGACCCAATGACTCTGTCAGATTTTGTGCACCATGGTCCCGAAATAAGAGTATTCATCATTTCATTTCAGATCATTCATAAATTAAAATGCTTGAATGGAAAGAGGCAGAAGCTGAAGCCCTAATTTCTCATACTTCCTTTGTGCTTGCGGCTCTGCCTCTTCTCGATTCTGTGGCTCTGGCGGTGTGTTCTCTATGCATTCCATCTCGCTCTCAACTCCCCGATCGAAGGTCAAGGCGTTGTGAAGTGTGAACTGTGGAAGGCGAAAGCGAATCCCCGCACATTACCATCTCTGGCATCTTCTTCTTCTCTCCGTCACCCTTCTTCTTTCTCTCATTTCACGTCTGAGGTAAATCCATAATCCTTTATCTTCGAGAGCCATGATAGATCTAAATCAATCCTTCTTTGTCATTTGTGTTTGATGATCATTTCTTTGTAATTGTATGAATGGCCATGTTGTTTAATGTTTATTGATGATCTGTAATCCGTTAAACATTTTTTACATGATGTTTAAGACTTTAAAATGAAAGACATGTTGTTTAAGTTTAACGGTTTACTAGTTTAGGAATGGAGTGGGGCTTTTTCAGTTCTTTTCTATCATTCGTGATTGGTGATTGTTTATTCTTTTATTTGTTTGCATTGCACATATGAATGGACATGCTGTTAGTGTTTAACATATGCATTTATTCTTTATTGTATGGGGAATTCTTGGATTTGGCGACCGACAGTGACTGCCTAAGAAGTTGAGATGAATATTGTATGGAATTCGCACGTGTGTCATTTACTTTATCTACTCATTTGTATATGTGGAAGGCCATGTCGAGAAGTTGAGATGAATATTGTATGGGGAATTTGTTTACTATCATTTACTTTATCTACTCATTTGAATATTGTGGCAGGCCGGCTGTGTTGATTAGTATCATTTGAGTATCTTTTACTTTATCTACTCATTATTTTTATTAGCACATGTATTATTTGTAAGTGGTTGTTTACTGATTAGGGTTTAATAATTTGGCACTGGCAATTTAAAATGTCACTTACAAACTTAAAAAAAAGGCATACACATGATATAAGCCAACTTATTTGCAAAGTAATTCTTCTTCATCTATTTCCATGTACAATGCTAAGTTCAACCAACAAGAGTTTTGTGACTTGCTTACCGCTTGCATTATTATGCATGATTTTCCTTTTCAATGTGTTGAATAGCCTGGTTTTAGAGCACTTTTACATTATTTGCATCGAGACTTGCAACTTGTTTCAAGAAATACTATTAGAGAAGATTGCAAAAAGATGTTCATGAAAGAGAAGGGCAAATCTAAACAATGCTAAAGACAATCACTATTCGAGTTTGCTTGACGTTAGATTTATGGACTTCCATCAATATTGATGGATTTATTTGTTTAACAACACATTTCATTGATAATGCTTGGAAGTTGCAATTTTTTTTTAATTTCAGTTTTATGCCACCTTCGCATGATGGTCTTGCATTATTTGAAGTAATTCAACTTTTTTATTTGATTGGGAGATTGAAAAAAGATTTTTTTAGCATTGCTTTAGATAATGCTTTAGTTAATAATGTATCTATTGAATTCATGAGAAATCATTTAAATTTGAGAGGTGACCTACTTTGAAATGGGGAATTCTTTCACATATGATGTTGTACACATATCATAAATTTGATTGTTCAAGAAGGATTAAAAGACATTGATAGCTTAGTATCAAAGGTTTGAAAGTATTAAATATGTGAAAGGTTCTCAAGCAAGGAAGCAAAAATTTTTGGAATGTGCTAAACAAAGTTTTATTGATGAAAAAAAGGGATTAAAACAAGATGTTCCTACTAGGTGGAATTCAACTTTTATTATGCTTGATAGTGTTATCTATTACAGGCATGCTTTTTTGCATCTAGAATTGGTTGACTCGAACTACAAGAGTGTTGACCTCCATATGTGTGCCATAAATCAAAACAAGCCTACAAATCGAATTCGATGGACTTCGGAAGCGACAGTGCATAAATCAGGGTTCAAAATGCATTGGACGTCATCGAAAATGGTCGAAATGACCTCCAATCGACAAACAGACTTTGTCATTGTGTTCAAAACATCAAAATTGATCAAAAATAGATATTGCAAAATCTAATGATCAATCGATTAAGTGCTCGAGTTATCAATGTGTCGACACACATATCAAAGTTGGGAAGCTGCAACGATATCCGAATGACCTCCATTTATGAAATTGATTATGCTATTAGCTTCAAAATATCAAAATATATCAAATGAGACTATCTGTGCTCAATTTAGATGAGTCTACGTAAATATTGAATAATAAAATTGGTAGTAATAAATCGAGTTGAAATGCACAAGGTTCACCAAATCAACTCAAATGACCTCAAATTGATTACACCGCCGTCCATCGTCAAATGCTCAATCCCGCAATTATAATCCAATTCACGCAATTCTTGGTGTGGGAGTCCACTAACCATTCCGCTTCCATATGTTGAACCTTCATCGCCCTCGCTTCCGCTTTCAGATCCGGCCACGCTACTTTCAGCATGGACCCATGGACTGCACACACTGCTCAGCACACCACCTCAAGGTCGTCTGCCACCCATCAGATCGCCCAAAAATATTTTGACCCGTGCAAAGACCCGCCAGCAACCTTCCTTAGCCCGTCCAACCTCCAAACTAACCCAAACTTGTCCTGTTTTCATTGTGTCGCAAATTGGGGAAGAACATCATCAATAGGCGAATTCTTCCTTCGATTTTCGGCATCGCTTCCCTCACTTTAGTTGTCCCATTTTCGCTCCGCCGCGAACCGGAGAAGAACATCGCCAATAGGAAAATTCTTCCTTCGATTTTCGGTGTCGTGCTCCTTGCCTTACATTCCCAACCGCATACCTAATCCAATTCCTTTGCTGAGCCTTGCAATGCGTTGAAAAATATGCCAGAACTTGTGGGATTTGTGAATGTGAATGTATATATGCATGCTTATGTTGCTTTACAGGTTTGAAGACCTCGTTATGCTCAATAGGGTGCAACGAGATAAAAAAAGTAGGCTATGGTGTCGAAGACACTGCTTCAATGGGCATACCGGTAAGCCACCACTTGTTAAATGTCACCGCTTGAAATAAATGCCAAAATTTTATCTAATTTCTAGACTTATATAAAAAATTGAGAAGTAATATATATATGTTGTATATGCTTTTTTTCAAGTTTAAAGGCCTCGTCGTGCTCAATAGACACGAGATGAAAATCACTGTGTCAAAAGACACCACTGCTTCAACAGGCATCGAAAAGCCAAAACCATGCTCCCCCACCACGGGATGATGCTAGGAGGCTACCAAAATTTTGTCAAATCTTTTGACTTAGAAAAAAGGGAGGGTAAAACTAGCTGACTTAAGAGCTAAGTAAGAAAATCTACAGTTAATTTTATAGCGTCAAATGAAAAAAGGGGAGCCCTTTAAAGCAAATTTTTAAAAGAATATAATATTCATTTAAAATATAAGTGAAATTTGGGGGAGGTTAATATTAAACTCATAAACTTTGGGGGAGGCTAATACTAAACTCACAAACTCTAATTGCAATCTTCTATGGCTTAAATTGAAGTGGCAAAGTGAGTTCCCTTTTCTTGCAAATTTCTTAAAATTAAGCAAGCTTTAATTAGAATTTGGGGGGTTCTAATGCCAAATTCACAACAAACTTAAAATAAACTCAAAATCTAAGGATAAATTAAAATTGAGTTTAATAACTCTTATGTGAATATGGAGGTGATTATTGCGTTAATTAATAAGCATGAGTAGGGCTAAAGCAACAAACACTGAAATCGGCAAAACTTATCAAATATGATGTAAATTGAGCATAATCAAGTTGGGAAAATTACAAAAACTCAACAAGTAAACTAAGTGCCAATAGTGTGCTAAACTATAATCTAAATCATAACATCTTCTTCGTCACCGAATCTGCAACTCTTCGTACAAGCAGACAGAAGGCGATACTAAATCAAAATCTACAAAAATAGAAGGCGATACTAAATCAAAAATCTATAGAAATCATAGGGCTTCCTTTGATCAAAAATTAAGGAATTTCATCCTAATTATGATTTTCAAGATCAATAAATTCATTAATTTATGAAATTAACTAAACTATAAATACTTGCATGTGCTCGAACATAGAGATTTCAAGTATAAATTTTAATGTCTGAAAAGACTGCGCAGGCTAAATTGAAATAAAAGAAATAAAAAAATACAAAATCAATCTCATAGTTCAAACATAAAGTTACCTAAAATTACTATACACTTGCATGGGCCCCGACACTATGTTGAATGCTTAAATTCAAGTGTCTGAGGATGATTCATGGGTTGCTTTCCAGTTTAGTCTTATGACTGTTAACAAAACCTAAAAATCTATAATAAGAGTTTCAAATCAGTGAAATATTTGAGAAATTGATTCTGTCAAGTGATAGTAGATCTAATCCTCTGTTAGCAGCTAAACAGAGTTGACAGGATCTAAAGCTCTTCAACATATTCAAATCAATCAATTTTTCTAATCAAATCAATCCAAATCAAATAGCGATCAGAAATTGCTTAAATGAAACTCTATCATTAAAAACTTAAACCAAACTCAATCTATCCACCTCCCACAACTGTTTGTCGGGGGTGATAAATTAAGAAAACTCTAGCTCACAAAGGAGCCAATGTCAAATCAAGTGTTCTACTATATTCAATCTCAATCAATCTCTTGCTAGTAAGGATGTGGCCCGTGACCACGAACTGGCTTGGCCAGCTCCACATGATGAAGCGTTATGAGTCCTCGACGAGTGGTTTAGTCCACTCCATTATATTATGATCACGACTGTAACCCATATGCTCCCCAATGGCTCTATCCTTTGAGTTGTGAATCATATGGTATACTTGATAGGAAAATAACCCTCTATCAAATAAGGTAGACTTAAACTTTGTCTCCTTAGATAAACACCACCCCATGTCTACAAGAATTTCTTGGATGTCGTAACTCATGCGTTGCTGATGAGGATCCTTCTGTCAGGTTGGGTCGACTACCTCCTCTGACTAATTAGACTAAGGACCGCGACTACCCGAGATGATGAAATCATGGGATCTAAATCGGACACGTCGTCATTCCCCTAGCCATCCTGTTTAAGCTAAAATGATAAATTTCATATCTTAAACTCTAAAACTCCACATGCTGCTACTACACTACGCATTTTGCAATCTAATGACTAGCCTTAATCAAAAGTTCTCTCTCACTTATTGGGAGGGGTAATTAACTATAGGGGCTTGCGCCTATAGAAACCTAGAACCAGATCTAAAGTCCTCACCAAATGAGGATGAAATCTCTGGGTAGTGTCTTATCTACTATCTCATCTGCCTTTTGAAAATTACACCGATACTTAAAACCACTCTTTTCATCAAAAGAGGTCGGTGGCAAATTTTAGCCCACAAAGAGTTGTCCATCAACAACTAAATGGGAAAAAATTATCAGCATATGCAATTTCTTAGCACCTTTTTATGAAATTATATGTGTATTTTCTAGCACAAAATATCCTACAACAAATCTCTATTTTCCAACTATTTCAATAGCATATGCATTAAAGCATGAAAGTTCAAGTGATAATGACTACATTAGAAGGATGGCTTTAAATATGCTTTCAAAATTTGAGAAATACTAGTCTAATTTTTGTGTAATTTGCGTTATCCAAGGTACAAATTTAATTTTGTTGAATGGTGTTATAAAAGACTTTATGGAAGTGATTGGGTTAGAGAAGTTACAAATGTGAGAGAGAAGTTATTTTCATTGTTTATAAATTATTCAAAATCAAGTATGCAAGGTTCATCATTACAAACTTTAGAATTCACTAGAATATCACAAACTGATAATTCAAGAGCATTAACTTCAACAATTGCAAAATCACAATTTTTGCAGGTACACTTACTTTATTTTAGTCAATTTTTTTGCTTATTTAGTTGACATTTTATAATATACTTTTATTTTGTTAAGGATTTTGATTCTTTTGATGAAGAAGATAATATGCCAAGAAAATCTAAGCTTGAGCTATACTTAGATGAGCCTAGGATTGATAAAAAAAATAGATTTAGACATATTGCATTATTGGAGGGGCAACCAATATAAGTTTCCTGAAGTTGTTGCAATGGCTCGTGATGTTTTGTGTATACCAATTTCTACTGTTGCATCTGAAAGTGCTTTTAATAATAGTGGGAGGATTCTTGATGAATATCAGAGTGCACTAAAACATGATATTGTGGAAGCATTGGTATGCACAAAGGATTGGTTATATAGAGATAAAGGTTTGAAGCATATTCTTTTAATAAATTTTCATTTAAATCACTTATGTATCTCTAATTTCTATAATTGAAGTCTTTTTTTGTTGGAGATTTAAATGATTTTGAACTTGAAGAAGTCACAGGAAATTTTATGAAGTACACTTCCAATCAAAGTGACAAGGATGATGGTGATATCTCAATTAACATAGTCAACTAGTCTCTTTGAGTATTTTTTAATTTTCATGCAAGAATTTAATGGGGGACTGTTATGATTCAATCAAAGTCATTATAATTTTATGTTTAGTGTGATTACAATATTAATGATTACATGCTATGAAAGATGAAGGTGTGTAGTTGGAGTCCAATCAAAGAAGGTATCAGGTTTTAGAACTTCGTGGGGTGCTTGAGTTGCCTTTATTTGGTGCCCATTTGGTTTGGTTGGTTGGTTTGCTCCTATGAATTGTGATCTTTCCTTTGGCTATGATAGCTTTGAGTTATTATGCTTCATGTAGGGTTAATCCTTGTTGCTGGGCAAGTTTGATTTTTCTGCTAGTCCTAGTTAGCTGTTGTTGTTGCCTTTCTATGGTGGTTGTGCTTCTTTTGAACCTTTATTGTGTAGTGCTTTGTTGGTTTTTTGCCTTTCCTTGGCTATTGGGGATGCTTCCTTTGTTGGCTTATTATGACAGGTTGTTCTCTTTCGGTTGCCATATGGCTGTTTTACTTAGCTGGTTTGGTTGGAAGACTTTTAGTTGTCCTGGGAATCTGCTGGAGCCTTTTGTTGGTTTGTCTTATTGTTGGTTGTACTTCTGGGTCAACCTTTTTTTGCTGTTATGGTTTCCTTTTTCTACTAGCCGAACCTTTGTTGATCTTTTTGGATTGGAATTTTTGGTTTCTAGTGGTTGGTACTTTTGGCCCCCTTGTGTATGGCTATTTTGTCTTCTGGTGGTTTGGACTGGCTACAGCTTATGTTTCCTCCAATGGATGGTTTTATTTTTGAGTTGCTTGGTCGTTGTGGTTGCTTACCCTTTGGCTATCAAAGAAGGTATCAGATTTTCTTATTGTTTCTGACATTCTGTCTTGGTTTCTTTAAATTTTGGAGCTTAGTGGTTGGTTTGCTCCTGTGTTTGGTGCTCATTGGTTGGTTGGTTGGTTGGTTTGCTCCTGTGATCTTTCTTTTGGCTATGATGGCATTGATGCTTATCCTTTCTCTATGTTATTTGGCTGGTAGCATTTATGTGATTGTAACCCTTTTTTTGAAGTTTGGATGCACACATATTTGTTGCTCCTAGAGAATATTTTACTGAGCCTAAGCCTCTTGTTAGTTTTTTCTATTTGGTATTGTTTCTGCTTATTAATAGAAGCAGCTCGGTGGTATAAGTTGGCTGGTTTGCTCTTGTGATCTTTCCTTTGATTGTTTTTTCCTATATATATATATATATATATATATATATATATATATATATATATATATATATATATATATATATATATATACATATATATATTATTCTTTTTCAAGGTGTTTTGCAGGAATTTTTTACAGGTTGGGACTTGGAGTTTTGAAGTTCACTTTGAGCTTGCTTGGAGACTTGGAGTTTTAGTTTTCTGTTTTAAATGTTGTTGCTTATATGAGAGTTGTGGATTTTGATTAGTCAGATGAGATTGATGTAAATTTGATTAGTGTATGGGAGAGTTGTGGATATAAATTTGATTAATTAAATGTTATTGTTATTTTATTATAATTATTTGTAATGTTAATTGTTTATTAATGTCAAGACTCAAGAGAGATTATGATATATTATTTGTGTTAATTTTATTTTTGGCTCATAATAACTAATAAGTTAGTTATATGATATTATAAAGTCTTATTAGAACTATCTCATGAAAAATTATAGAATATCATGAAATTTTGAGTAATAATATTTAATGTTAAATTTCTTTCTTTATTTGGTTAAATAGATTATTTTAGATTTTTATCATTATTAAGCTTATATGGGTCGGGTTCGGGTTATTTGAGTTCGAGTCAGGTTCGGGTTAGAAATTTGAACCCGTTCAATATTCGGGTCGGGTTCGGGTTATTTGAGTTCGGGTTGGTTAATTTGAATTTAAATTGAGTGTTAAATATTTTTGGGTCGAAATTTCGATTAGACCGACCCCAATCCCAGATTGACACAATGATACCCATATTCTCATTCAAATTCAATGGATAGCAAAGTAGCAAATGCTGACGTAGCTCTATAGGAGAATTTAGCCGTCAAAGTAGTTAAAAATAAGGGGCAGTATTTACACACATACCAAGTAATTTTTATATATTTATATATCTAATATTTAATTTTTTTATATTTATATAAATAATACTTAAATATTTAATGTTATACTAAAATAATGCTATCTTTAATTTATTTATATTTTAAATTTTAAATTTTAAATTTTATATATGTAAATATATAAGAATAATTTTCTAATCTTGAAAAATATTCGATATAGATTCTTTTAGCAGTTTGTAAAAGAATTTATATGGCATGGCATAAAAGGATAAAACTATTTTTAAAATCACTTAATTCAAGTAATATATTTTATTGCTCAAACGTATGAGTGTTTTACTTTTATCTCACTTTAAGTTTCCGTCAGAGTTCGTATTTTCCAACCGCAGTTAGTGTTACTGGCGAGATTTTTGTGAATAAATATTTATTTGTTCAGCACTAACAAAAATATTTTTTCAATATAATATGGGCCCAAATGAATAGATCACACATCTAACAAATGTATACGTATGCTATGCATTTGTTGAATATTTTTCAGCATTCATGTGGAGTTAGCCGAAGATGATACCATCTATGGCCTGCTGACTCAGTACCATATACTTAACCCATCACTATTCAGATCACAAATATATGTATATATATATATATAAGTTCTTAGAATTTTTTAACATTCAGAAATATTTTTTAATTGAATAAAATATACTAAAATATCATTTTCATCATCATTAGTCATATCTCAAATATTTAAAATTGATTATCAATCCCATTTTTTTTATTGAATCATACATAAAAAAAAAAAACTTAAAACAGCCTTTCATTATTAGCTATCATCATCATCATCTTTAATTTCTATATATCAAGTTAGTAGTTTTTCATTCAATTTTTTTATCATTAAATTGAAGATAAATGTAGTTTGTTGATAGCATTCTATAATATGATATATTAAACCATAAATTTAGATTATTAAAAGTTCATTATATTATAAATAGCATAAATAATAAAGGATATTGAAATGCCCAATTTTTTTTTAGTAAATTAAGAGCATATATGTGACCAACAACTATCAAGATGCAATCATGCCATTTAAGACATTATATATATATATATGTATATATATATATATATATATATATATATATATATATATATATATATATATATATATATATATATATATATGTATATATATATATATATATATATATATATATATATTTTTTTTTTCTCTTAAACAATCAGACTCTAATAGCCCATTGTCACGATGCCCTCCTTCCTATCATTATCTTTTACTAAGAGCCCGTTTCTTTTAGATAGATATCATGGATCCTATATATTTATCAATCACTTAGTTTAGAACCTGTTCCACATAGATTAAAATAGTTTGCCTTTTGACTATTATAATTGATCATTTCTTAGTCTTCACTTTTCTTTACTCAATTTAAAATCTCCTAATATTTAGTCAATTCATCAATTCTATCTAATAATCCTCTCTCTAAAAGACATTTCATTAGCTTCAACTATGGCACTATTAAATATTTTTTGAATGTCTATCATAACTTCCAAAACTCTGATAGATTTGGGTGCCCTCTTTTATAAGATTATTAACATTTTACCAAGACTTCTTTGGAGTGTTCATTAGCCTTGATAATGATAAGAAGAATGTGGTTGACTTATAAGTTGGATCAACTTACATGAGGTGGATCAACAACAAGCAACTCTCAAGATTACTTTCAAGCTATGAAGCTTCCAACCAATGACTTGGTGTGTTTTTATCCTTTTTTTTGTTTTTTTTTCTCACCAATGTTTGTAGGGTGTCACTTAAATAAGTGTAGATGAAATTCAAACTCAAGATCATATCAACAATTTTCACAACCTTTATCAAGTTGGCTAATTGGCACACACAAAAATGTTTGAACTCTTGTAATTTGAAGGCTTTAGGAATCCTAAAAATTCACACCAAAATAATTAGGCAAATACATCATTAAAGATTTCATTATTGAACTAATCTCCAACAAGTTACAAGATGGTGAAAGCCTGAAATTGCCCATACTTTGAAACTTCTTTGAATAAGAAAAATAATTATATTATTAATTTTAAAATCAAAAATGTTTTTTTTGTTGAAAAATTGCACTTAGTAATTGGGGGATGATATAAGCACTCTAAGTATTTCATGTCCTTACTACGTAAATATCAAGGAGATATAAAAAACTTAAATCATATATTTTGTGTTTTAATTTTGAAATCTTATACTCCTCAATCTAATTATCATGATGCATTGGCAACCCAATCAAAAACAACCACTCTATCTACAACATGCAATAGTATCAAGTTAATTTAAAGTGATGATCGAATGTTGTAACCTCTCTAACAAGACTATCTGATAATGATGTGTGTGTGATAACTTTAAATACTCTAGTATTTTGAAGATCATCCATGTTAGAGTGATTATGCTTGATAAGGCCTAATCTTAAGGCACAAGCTAATACATGTTACCCAATCATTCATAATAAAACTCATTATAACCTATAAAATCCACCGGCTTGAGTCACATACGTTATTTGTATAAGACACTTTAAAAATAATATACATTACTCCTACTTCTCTTTATTGGGTAGTCGTATACTGATTCTTCTTATGATTATGATAATAAAACTAAATTAGTTTTTCTTTGCCAATCATGATGATGGGAGGACACTTTCTTGACTCAAAGTAGAAACAAGTTAAAACATTATAGTAAAAATAAGGTAACTACCAAACTATCTTGAGTTAATCCATGTCAATCAAAACCCATTCAAATATTAACTTGTTAGATCCATCAAATAGAAAGGCATTTAATTATAACATAAATAATTATTATTATTTTTGATAATTTCTTTATAGAGTCTTACCATATAAAAAAATTTCTAATAATATATGACAAAGTTCAAATATAAATATATATTATGATCAAAATATCAATAAGTTAACATGTATTGCCTCTAAGTCAACTTTCTTTTATTGAGCTAAGAAAATAAAAAATAAAAATATAAAAATATAAAAAATATAAAAAAATTTCTCTTGTTGAGCTGACTGCCTTTTCTCATTTGACTACACCTACTCGGTGGTGCCACGTCATTTCCAATACTAAGAAATCATTTTGCTTATTGATTACCTTTATAGAATCTAATATTAAAGTTAGAGCTTATTGCGAATGAGATAGCTTAGGAGGCCAAACTGAAGTAGTTATTAGGAGCTCTATTGGAAAGTTCAAAAAGATTCATAATATCATCATGTGGGCTCCAAAAATTTGCCACTGACCTCTCGATAAATGAAGAGAGTTTGATTTAAAATGTCAGTGTAATTTTCAGAAGGTAGATGTAATAGTAGATAATACACTACCCAGAGATTTCATCCTCATTTGGTGAGGACTTTAGATATTGTTCCAGGTTTCATATAGGCGCAAGCACCTATAGTTAATTACCCCTCCAAATGATGAGAGAGAACTTTCATTAAAGCTAATCGTTAGATCGTTAAATGCGTAGCGTATAGTAGCAGCATGTGGAGTTTTAGAATTTAGAATTTAGAATTTATGAAATTCATCATTATTAGCTTAAAGGGGATGGTTTGGGGAGCGATGATGTGCCCGATCTAGATCCCATGGTTTCACCATCTGTGGTCCTAGTTTACTTAGTGGGGTAGTGACCCCGGGATCCTTCGTGATACATGAGTTACGTCATCCAAGAAATCCTTGTAGACTTGGGATAATATTTATCTAAGGAGACATGCTTAAGTCTACCTTAGTTGATAGAGAATTTTTTGCCCTATTAGGTGTACCCTATGATTCATAACTCAAATGACAGAGCCATTGGGGAGCATACAGGATACGATCGTAATCATAATATAATGGTTCAATTTGGTGGCAACTACCTGATTAGAGGACTCTGGTCATAATTGCATCATATGTGGAGGCTACTGGCCAAGCCACATAGTCAGAGGACATGAGTAACATCCTTACAAGTGTGAGATTGATTGAGAGTAAACATAGTAGAACACTTGATTTAATATTGGCTCCTTTGTGAGCTAGAGTTTTCTTAATTTATCACCTCCGACAAATAGTTGCAGAAGGTAGATTGAATAGAGTTTTCTTTAAGTATTTAAGGATTGAATTTCATTTGACCATTAATAGCTTAGTGATTTATCCAATTTTATATTTGTATAGATATTTGATTTTGATTAACTCAATTTGAGCTTACAAGCATATTTTGATGGTAAGTATCCCCTCTGGTTGAAATCTTCATTCAACATAGTCATCATTAGGGTGGATGTATTATTTGATCATTTAATTTATTATTTTAGTCCTATTGACTCTATTAGTTTAATAATAGATGATCAGATCTACTGTCATATGATAGAATTAACTTATCAGATATTTCAATAAGTTGAAATTCTTATAACGGTTGGATTTTTAGGTTTTGTTAACCCAGACTCGGTCTTAAGACCAAACCAGGAAGCGGCCTGTGCAGCATCATTAGACACTAAGTTTAAGCATTCAGCGTAGTGTCGGGGCCCATGCAGGTGTTTAGTAATTTAAATAGTTTTTTTATTTGAGATTTGATTTGATTTTCATTTAATTCCAACTTAGCTTATGAAATATTTTGAGATTAAAATTTGCACTTTAAATCTCTATTAAGAACATGTAGGAATTTATCTAATTAATGAAATCATTGATTTTTGAAAATCATAATTAGAATAAAATTTCTTAATTTTTTGATTGAAGAAAGCCCTATAATTTGTGTAGAATTTAATTAAGTATCGCCTTCTGTCTACTTGTACAAAGAGTTACAAATCTCGTGGTGATAGAAAGTGAAAGCAGAAGCGAAGTCAAAAGTTAATCACGAAGTGAGGTGTGAGCGACTTGATCTACCACTAAATTGACATCCTAATCTTGTGGCTAAGTGTTGCAAAGCTTGCATTTGTTGAATATTTTTCAGCATCCATGTGGAGTTGACCGAAGATGATACCATCTATGGCCTGCTGACTCAGTAGCATATGCTTAACCCATCACTATTCAGCTCACAAATATATATATATATTATTTAAGTTCTTAGAATTTTTTAACATTCAGGAATATTTTTAAATTGAATAAAATATACTAAAATATCATTTTCATCATCATTAGTCTTATCTCAAATATTTAAAATTGATTATCAATCCCATTTTTTTATTGAATCATATATATATATATATATATATATATAAACTTAAAGCGGCCTTTCATTATTAGCTATCATCATCATCATCTTTAATTTCTATATATGAAGTTAGTAGCTTTTATTTCATTTTTTTATCATTAAATTGAAGATAAATGTATTTTGATCACAACATTCTCTAATATGATATATTAAACAATATATTTAGATTATTAAAAATTCATTAAATTATAAATAACATAAATAATAAGGGATATTGAAATGCCAATTTTTTTTTGTAGTAACTTAAGAGTATATATGTGGCCAACAATTATTAAGATGCAATCATGCCATTGAAGACATGATACACTATTAAATATTGTTTGAATGTCTACCAAAACTCTGATATAATAACTTCCAAAACTCTTAATAGATTTAGGTGCCTTCCTTCATATGATGATTAACATTTTACCAAGACTTCCATGGAGTGTTCATTAGCCTCGTAATGATAAGAGGATAATGTGTTTGACTTATAAGTTGGATCAACTTACATGAGGTGGATCAACAACAAGCAACTTTCAAGATTACTTTAATGCTATGAAGCCTTTAGCCAATGACTTGGTGTTTTTTTTTTGTTTACTTACTAATGTTTGTAGGGTGGGACCTTAAATAAGTGTAGATAAGATTCAAACTCAAGATCATGTCAACAATTGTCATAACATTTATCATTGAGGCTAAGTGGCACACACAAAAATGACTGAACTTTTGTAATTTGAAGGCATTAAGGAATCCTGGAAATTCACACCAAAATAATAGGGTAAATACTTCATCAAAGATTTCATTATATAACTAATCTCCTGCGAGTTACAAGATGGTGAAAGCTTGAAATTGCCCATACTCTGAAACTACTTTGAATAAAAATAAATAAATATTTAATTAATCTGAAAATCCAAAGTGTTTTTTTTTTTGAAAAAGTGCACTTAGTAATTATGGGATGATATAAGCACTCTAAATATTCCATGTCCTTACTACATGAATATTAGGGAGATAAAAAACTTAAATAATATATTTTATATTTTAATTTTAAAATCTTATACCCTTTAATTTAATTATCATGATGCATTGGCAACCCAATCAAAAATAACCACTCTATCTACAACATGCAATATTATCATGTTAATTTAAAGTGATCATCGAATGTTGTAACCTCTTTAACAAGACTATCTGATAATGATGTGTGTGTGATAACTTTATACACTCTACTCATTTGGAGATCATCTCCATTAGAGTGACAGGCCTAATAAGGCATGATCTTAAGACACGAGCTAATACATGTTATCCAATCATTCATAATAAAAATCATTATAGCCTATAAGATCCATCGACATGAGTCACAGATGTTATTTGTATAAGACACTTTAAAAATAACATGCATTACTCCAACATCTCTATAGTAAGTAGTCATATCTTGATTCTTCTTATTATTATGATAACATAACTAAATTAGTTTTTCTCTTTGCCAATCATGATGATGGGAGGACACTTTCTTAAATGAAAGTAAAGACAAGTGAATACACTATCATCAAAACAAGCTAACTACCAAACTGTCTTGAATTAATCCATGTCAATCAAAACACATTCAAATATTAACTTGCTAGATCCATCAAATAGAAAGGCATTTAATTATAACATAAATAATTATCATATTTTTTGTTAATTATTTTTTTACTTTAGATAAGAGAGTCATACCATATAAAAAAATTCTAACTATATATGATAAAGTTCAAATATAAATATATATTATGATTAAAAGATCAAAACGTTAACATGTATTGCCTCTAAGTCAACTTTCTCTTATTGAGCTAACTGCCTTTTCTCATTTGATTACACTTCCTTGGTAGTGCCATGTCATTTCCATTGCCAAGAAAATAATTCCCCTGTTGCTTGCCTTTATAGAATCTAATATTAGAGTTAGAGCTTAGGAGGCCAAATTGAAGTGGTTATTAGGAGCTTTATTAGAAAGTTAAAAAATTTCCCTACTATCATCATTAGCATATACCACTGATCTTAATGATTCAATTCCAATGAACTACAATCACGACCTTCTCTAGTGAACTCTTTCTTCATTAAATGACATTGGCCTTTAGTCCTAAGGATACCTTCTCCAGTAAACACCATCAAGAGTCATTGCATCCAGTTGATATTTCTCTAAGAGCTATGATTTTGGATCGAACTCATGAGTTAAGCTCAAACCTGATGTTGCTCTTATGATATATGCTCAAGCTTGAATTCAAGCCTACTATCAAGTTATAATTTATCCGTAAGTCAAGCTCATCTAGATCATTTCACCTTTAATATCTATTCCAGCTTCTCTTTACTTCCTTTTATCTCACTTTCATAATGGTCATAGTCAACATTTTATTAAAGAGTAAACCAAATTAATGGCTCACCCTTTATTTTCTTCTTTCTCTATAAACTAATAGAAAGTCTTTTCCAACCTCATATGTTGCTTTATTTAAACCACTTCTTTCTTATCACAAGGGGTATGCTATATCATACTACTAAGATGATTCTTTTGTAGCTAGGTCATTATGTTCATCACAAAGGACATTTTATAGATCATTCTTAGGCAATGGTGTGCGGGCATCGAAAATTTGCCCTCGGCTTCTTGATGAATGAGAGTATAGATTTACGTTGATCAATTTTTCAAAAAATAGATGATTGTTTGTAGAAAACAAATGATCGAATTTACCCATAGATTTTTCCTTCATTTGGTGAGGACTTGAAATCTAGTTCTAGGTTTCCTATAGGCACAAGCACTTATATTTAATTACCCTTCCCCATAAAGATGAGAGAGAACTTTCGATTAAGGCTAGTCACTAAGTCACTAATTGCTTAGCATATAGTAACAGCATATTAAATTTAAATTTAATGAAATTTATTATTTTTCTTATACTTAAAGCATATGGTTGGGGAATTAATAATGCACCCAATCAATGTCCCATTGTTCCATCATCTCGGGTTATTATGGTGTTGACCTCCACATATGTGTCATAAGTCGGGTCAAGCTCACGAGTCTAATTCAATGAACTTCGAAAGTGATAGTGTGCAAATCGGGGCTCAAAATGTACTACACGTCACCTAAAATTGTCGAAACAATCTCGATCGATGAAAGGATTTTTTCGTCACATTCAGAATATTGAAACTGATCAATATATAAAATTACATAATCCAAAAATTGACCGATCAAGCGATCGAGCTATCAATGTGTCAACACATATATCGGAGTCAAGATGCTGTGACGATGCCCGAATGACCTCCGTTCATGAAATTGATCATGTTGTTAGCTTCAAAAATTCAAAAAAATATCAAATGAGGCTATCTGTGCTCGATTCAGACTAGTCTGTGCAAATGTCGAATGATTGGAAGTGGCAGTGCACAAATCGAGGCTGAAATATAGAGAATGTCGCCAAAGTTAACTCAAATGACCTTCGATCGATGAACAGATTATGCCATCATGTTCATAACATTAAAATTGGTTAGACTATAAATATTGCACAACTTGATGATCAACCGATCAAGCGATTGAGTCGTCAAAGTGTCTGCACATATATCAAAGTCAGGAGGCACCGACACAAACTAAATGACCTCCGTTCGTAAAATTGATTATGTCATTAGCTTCAAAATATCAAAATCTATTAAGTAAGACTGTTTGTACTCAACTCAAACAAGTCCGCATAAAAATCAAGTGGTTGAAAGCGGCACATATTTTGAGCTGAAATTGACTCAATTTGATGTCGACTTGAACCAAATGGTCTCCGATTGTGAAATAGACTGCGTCGTTGCATTCAAAATATCAAAATAATCTTAAATTGATATTTATTTTGATTATTTAATCATGTCGATGTAACATTCATATAAAAGTTGATTAACTAATTTAAAAATCAATTTCATAATACCTAAATGTAATCCTAGCCCTAAATCCCACTTAACTCATGTGAATCGGCCCTATTCCACGCAACCTGAGCACTTAACCAATTGGATCTCCCTCTTTGGTAGAACGTCCAAATCGCACGCGAGCTCCCCCTCACGCACAACTTCATTCTTTTCATTCTTAATAAGGTTTCAGCTTTGATTCTTGACATGCAACTACATTCAATGATTAAAGAAGAATTAGATGCAGATCAAACTGCAAGCAGTTACCCAGACGATTTTTCCAAGCATGATCTTGAAAGCATATTCTATGTTCACATATTAACAACTCAATTTGAAGATGAGGTGCATTGATATTTCCAGCAATTGATTAATGCTATTGATTTTTGTCACAGCAAAGGTGTATATCATAGGGACTTAAAGCCCGAAATCTGCTACTTGATGCATATGGAAACCTCAAAGTTTTTGATTTTAGTTTAAGTGCACTTTCTTAGCAAAGCAGGGATGATGGCTTGCTTCACACCACATGTGGAACTCTGAATTATGTAGCTCTTGAGGTTCTTAATTTTAGAGGCTATGATGGGGATTCAATAGATTTGTAGCCTTTTGGGGTTATATTGTTTGTATTACTTGGAGGATACTTGCCTTTTGATGATGATAATATCATGAATTTGTACAAAAAGATAGAAAGTGGCAACTTCACATTACCTTCTTGGCTTTCTTATGGTGCCAAAAGGCTGATTTCAAGAATTCTGGATCCTAATCCTATGACGCGGATAACCATCCCCAGAATCTTAAAGGATGAATAGTTTAAAAAAGGGTACAAGCCTCCTATTTTTGATGAAAGGTATGAAAAAAATTTGGATGATATCAATGCAGCTTTTAAGGATTCACAAGTGGTGGAGAAGTAAGAACAACCAGCAGCTTTGAATGCATTTGAACTGATTGCTTTGTCAAAGGGTCTGAATATTCAAAATTTGTTTGACATTGATAGGTTTCAAGACCCTACTAATGCCCCATAGGGCGTAGCGGGTACGAAGACGGCTGTGGTGTCGGAAGACACCACTCGCTACTCTCAATAGGGCGTACCGAGCAAACAAAACAAATTGTTAGATGTCGCTCCGCTAGCCGAAATGCTGCCGAAATTTTGTCAGACTTTATTTTTTTCTAATCCCTATGTTTGGACACCAATGCAGGTTTCAAGACCCCGCTAATGCCCCATAAGGCGTAGCGGGTGTGAAGATGGTTGTGGTGTCACAAGACACCACTCGCTACGCTCATTAGGGCGCACCGAGAAGGCCAAAATACTTTCGATGTAGCCCCCCACTTGGGGATGATGCCGGGAGGCTGCCAAAATTTTGACTGAAATTTGGAACTTAAACAAATTCAAACTGAAATCATCTAAGCTTCAATTAAATAATAAAGTACACGATAAATGTTAAAATGAACATCAAACCAAAAAAAAGAGGAAAAACACTTATAAAACTTATTTAAGCAAGCTGAAGTGCGAACTAAAATCCTTCCCCCTCTTTCTCAAGTACTCTAAACTCAAGCAAGTGCTCTCTCTTAGCCTTATTTAGAGGGATTTGAGGAAGTAATGAGGAACCCATTCTGATTTAAAATTAACTTCTTAATAAAGTGAGTTCTCTTTTCTTGTAAATTCCTCAGAATTAAAAAAGCTTTAATTGAAACTTGGGGAGGCTAATATTAAACTCACAAGCTTTAAATTGCAATTCACTATGACTTAAATTGAAGCGGTAAAGTGAGTTTTCTTCTCTTGTAAACTTCTCAAAATTAAACAAACATTGATTGAAATTAGGGGAGGTAAATGCTAAGCTCATAAAGACTTATAATAAGTTTGAAGTTTGACTTTTAAATAAGCATAAAACTCGATTGGAATTTAAAATAAAGTCAAATTGGGTTTGATCGCTTTTATATGAAGACTTGATAATTCTCATAAGTACAAGAATATTATTTGATAGCATACTCAAAAGCATAATTTGTTGGCTTGCTGATAGTCATGAATGTTATATTTCAAGTTTACTTGAATTTGTATCTCAATACAAAACTAAATCATAAGAAATTTGTTGGGTGTTATGCTTATATATATAACAAAAAGGGGGAAGTCAAATGAAATTTATGAGAGAGCTATGAAGAAGTGAAATAACATGTTGGCAAGCATAGTTAAAGCTCATTAATGAATAATTGAAAGATTCATACAAGAGTTGTTAATAGTTTATTTCAAACTAATTGGAAGATAAATTCTTAAATATGAAAGAATTTGAACCTGCTCACAAACAAATTTAAAAACTTGGAGAATTGAAAAATTCAACAAGTAAACTATGCGTGAGCAATATTTTAAATTATAATCTAAATCAAAATGCCACTAGATCTGCAATTCTTTGTACAAGTAGATAGAAGGCGACACTAAATTAAATGCTACACGAATGAATGAACTTTTCTTCAATCCAAAAATTAAAGAAATTCATTCTAATTATGAAATTATTGATTTTTAAAATCAATAATTTCATTAATTAGTTAAAATTACTTAAGTTGTAAAAGTTCTGCATGTGCTCAGACATAGAGATTTAAAGTGCAAATTTTAATGTCTGAAAAGGATGCGCAGACTAAGTTAAGATTAACTAAATACAAAATTAATCTCATAATTTAAACATAAAATTATCTGAATTATTAAACACCCACATGGGCTCGACACTATGCTGAATGTTTAGATTCAAGTGTCTGAGAATGCTGCACGGGTTGCTTCCTGGTTTAGTCTTAGGACTAGGTACGGGTTAACAAAACCTAAAATTATATTATAGGAATTTCAACTTAGTGAAATATCTGAGAAGCTAATTCTGTCATGTGATAGTAGATCTGATCCTCTATTAAGAGCTAAGCAGTGTCAACATAATCTAAAGTTCTCAAGTATATTCGAGTTAATCAATTAACTACCTGGATGATGGTGTTGAATGGTGATTTCAACTGGATGGGATGCTTCCATCAAAATATTTTCTCTAATTTCCAATTAAATTAACTTAAATTAAGTAGCAATGTAAAACTATTTAAATGAAACTCAATCATTAAAAGCTTAAAGTAAAACTCAATCTATCTACCATTCATAATTATTTATCGGGGGTGACAAATTAAGAAAACTCTAGCTCATAAAGGAGCTGATGCCAAATCAAGTGTTCTATTATGTTCACTCTCAATTAATCTCTTGCCAATAAGGATGTGGCCTGTGTATTCTAACTACATGGCTTGGCCAGTAGGCTCCATAGATGATGCAGTTATGATCAGAGTCCTCTGATCAGGTGGCTTGGTCAGTTAAGCTCCATTATATTATGATCACGACCTTAGCTCGTATGCTCCCTAATGGCTCCCGAATAGCTCGCCCTTTGAGTTGTGAATCATAGGGTATTCTTGATAGGGAAAATAACCCTCTATCAGCTAAAGTAGACTTAAGCTTGTCTCCTTAGACACCACCCTATGTCTATAAGAATTTTTTGGATGATGTAACCCATGTGTTACTGATAAGGATCCTTCAGTCAGGTTGAGTCGATTACCTCCTCTGACTAAGTAGACTGGGGAACGCCATGACCTGGGATGACGAAACCATGGGATCTAGATTGAGCACGTCATCATTCCCCCAACCACCCGTTTGAGCTAAAATAATGAATTTCATAATCTAAATTTTGAAACTCCATATATTACTACTATATGCTACACATTAAGCAAACTAATGACTAGCCTTAATCGAAAGTTCTCTCTCACTTATTGGGAGAGGTAATTAACTATAGGGGCTTGCTCCTATAGGAAACCAAGAACCAGAACTAAAATTTCTCATCAAATGAGGGCGAAATCTCTAGGTAGTGTCTTATATACTATTCCATCTTCCTTCTGAAAATTTCACCGACACTTTAAAATCATACTCTCTCCAATTCAAGTATTGTCGAGAGATCGTGGCGAATTTTTGGAGTCCACAGATTTATGGCAACTCCGCTGGGGACAGGATTCTCTTTCCATCTTTGGCTAGTCATATATGTGCTATAGTACAATAAAATATTTAAAATTCAAAACATAAAATGGTCATTTAAATGTGTAATAAATTCAAATTACCAATGCATAAAGCTCTATATCGAATGAATTATTCTGTAAAGTATATTTTTATTACACTATTTTTTTCTGTAGTACTCTGCATTTTGATAGCATGGGGTGAAATAATAATTATTAATTACTAATCCTCATCTTTCACTTTTGCAGAAATGGATCTACAGAGAAGTCCTTTCACTATCTAGCTAGGGCATGGTGCGAACATCTGCCTAGCCAATGCTATCACAACACAGGAGATGTTGGGGCTACCATTCAATTTGGTAGCTTGAATTTCCTAGCTATCATAGCTGCAACTCGAAGTTCCCACCCATGGTACATTCATCCGAGGCCATGCTGGAAGGCCTCAAGTTACTAAAGCTCCTCAACCATGCTCGCCAACCAGTTCAGTAGCCAACCGCTGTGAAGGAGTTTTCCCGACACAGAACTTTAGTTTTTAAAAGGCTAGGACAATCTGAAGCCCCTGTGATGAAAAGAAGCGTCAGTGGGCAAATTGTGTCTTTAATGCCTCGTGATACAACTGCTCCACCAATTGAACCTTTTGTACTTGAAAAGCATGATCATGAAGCTTCCTCGTCGGAAGCAAATTAACCTGAAGGCGGAGAAGAAGAAGAAATGTTGAGCTGAGGGGTCAGTAGATCCCTTTCAAATGACTTAGTGAAGAAGTAATACTGCCGCCATAAGCGAGTATTCCTACCCAGAATAACTTTGATAATCTGAAGTGGGTAAAAAGGAATAGCTCTGCTAGTAAAATAAAGCAGTTCTTCTAGAACCAACCATGTCAAGCTCCACCACCGCAGATGAGACAGCTTGAAACACTATCTGCTAGAATACATAAAGTTCTCAAAGTAGCCAAGGACAGAGGCTTAATGAAAAAAAGATTTCAGAGGCCTGTGGTGATTGAAAATATTGAAGCTCCACCAAGGAGGTTGTCATCTCTTCTGGTAACTAGTCATCGAGCCAAGTATGCTTCACATGGTGAGCATCGGAGTGTGACAATTGGACTGCATGTCCAAGAATCCACTGTCGAAAGGTCCTGATAAAAGGATAAGCGGATATGGAGGCCAAGGCCCAGTAATGAAATCCTGAAGAATGGAAGAGGTGTGACATCTGATACATATACTCAAATGCCTCAAAAATAACTCATCAGTGGATACCAAAAAGAAGGGGTATCACTAATGAAAGACATGATGGTCGACACCCTAGAGAATCCTCTAGGGGATCGCATCATAGATCAGATTCACTCTCACAAGAGAAAGTTGACTTTGATCACGTCCTTTAATAGAAGAAGTGTTTGTTCCGCACATTGAACTAGAGATCTACTAGAAACATCAATCAGAAATTTATGTGCAAAATGAAGGTGATGAAGAGACACTATGGAAGTAGAAGTCATCTATATGGTCAGAGATATAGATGAACTCTCTGCTCAGCACCGTCAATAATAACATGAACCCAGGGAACCTGAACCTGAATTCAATGTTTATGAAGGAGAGTCTTTAAAGAAGCAAATAGAAGATGGATTTTCAATCTCTATTGAAGATGAAGAAGAAGAGTATTGAAATGAAAAGAGATCATAGGTGTTGAAGCTATTTATATGGTTAAACTAGAAATGATTAGCCTAGTACATTCTTTTATAATCAGCATCATCAGTCAGCCCAAGCAACAACTATCCCTGTGACTGCACAAGGAGAAGGAAACTCAAGCTCTTCCCCTGAAGATGAATAAGGAGCAGAACAACAACTAGAATAGAGGAAGAAGAAGAGCCTGTATTAATTAATGTCATGACGCTAGCTAGAGAGCAAAGAGAAATATAGCATCAAATGAAAGTCAAAGATAAAGAAATTTAATAGCTTAGTACCAAGATGAATGATATTATGGTACAAATAAACATCATGATGGAGATGTTACAAGAATATCACATCAAATGTAACACCTGTCTTGTCTGCTAATCAATAGGTAGCTAATAATGAAACCTCTATACCACCAGTCACTCTGGTACCTCAAGCTCCTACAATACATGCTACACAAGAAGCAAGGAAAGAAGTTAACCAACTACCTCTTCAGTTGATAATTCAAAATCAGGCTAACACACCTGGAATGGTAACAACTGCTCAGCTAGAAATAATAATCAATGAAAAGATAAAATAGTCATAGCCTCAAAGTAGGCTGAAAAGGTGGTGAGTAAGGATCATCCTTATCCACTGAATATGATCAAGTGACATACCCAAAAGGTTACTCAGTGAAATTTAATACTTTCAGTGGTTTGGTAATCCAAAGCAACATCTAGCCTAATTTAAGGCTACTTGTGGTAACATGGGAGGGAACGATGCGCTTTTCGTCAGTTCTTCAGTAGCCTAACCTTAGCTATTTTCAAATGGTATGAAAAATTATCGAATGATTCAGTTAAAATATTTGTTGAATTAGAGACTATATTTGTGAAGAGGTTCACCAGTGCAACTGAGAAAATCATAATTGCTCACCTTGCCTTACTGAAAAGGAGGAAATATGAGTCAGAGATAAAATTCATAAGTCATTGGCGTAACCTAAGTATAAAGTGTGAGCAATAATTGGAAGAACATGCGATCAAATTGCTAATGGGCAATATAAATGATAAAATGACATCATTTTTATGCATGACATCAATTACAACATTCCAGGGCTTGCTCGATAGGGTGGAATAAATTTGAAAAGCTGAATCACCTAAGTTTGAAGTCTATGTAGATAAAGCAAATAGAAATAAACCTTCATACTCAAGAAGAAATGAAATTCATGCCACTTCCTATAGCTCAAATGGAGAAAAGTGGGTGATATATAATTTGGATAAAAGAAAATAGTTGATGTACAATGATGATAAGGGAAAGAAGTCTATCTATTCTAATCCACAGCCAAAATTGGTATTACGAGGCAATGATAAACCTCAGACTTTTCCAAGTGGTGGAGAGCATCCAAAATAAGCAACAAGAGATGATGAGTGAATGCGACCATCTCTTAAGGAAAAGATGAACAAAGATTATTCCTTTAGAAGGGACAGTGTGGCCAAATTATTTCATCAAGCAGTCAAAGATGGTCTACAATTATCAAAAATTAAAAGGCTTGAAGAAGTTGATCAAGTCAGTAATCCAAATTACTATCCCTATTATCGAATGATCAGTCACCCTATTAAAGATTGTTATGTTTTAAAGATTGGCTAGAAAGGAAGTATCGGTGAGGTGAATTTATACTATCCCATAGCATTCTAGTCAACCCTAAAAGAGAGTCTACAAAGATGATTATGTCTTTTTTCGTATCATCCAACAAAGATAAAAAGAAGGAGAAATCAGTTCAGACTAAACAATGGGAAATAGTAGTCTCCAAAAGACCATAAAATGCTGAAACAGCTGAAGGGTGTCCCTAATGTTAAGTGGAAATCACAACTTGAACCTATATTGGACTTAAAAGAGATGCCTAAACCATGTATTTGAGCTTCTCAGTTTGATAAGGCTACTTGTCCACATGAGGTGATCTACTAAATGCAAGCCTCATAAATCAAATAAGCTGGCTAAGAAAAAGAAGATCAAGAAGAGAACTACGACTCAAAAGATCATTAAAAATTTAGAAGAGTATCACTAGTCGGTAAGACAACGATTTAGGCTTGCATACTTTATGCCTAAACTTCATATTGATGAATCAGATGAAAAAGATAATGGTGAATCTTGTCCAGTAGAGACATGTCAAATCATCTACATGATGTCAGATGTTCTTCAGCATCAGTTACTCCAAAATGATAAGGGTAGTCAGACAAACTCGACCAACCCATCAAAATTCTTATCAGGAAAGCAAAAAGAGCCTGAGGAGTTAACATTTGAATTTTGTTTAATGACTCAACAAGACAATAATAGTTCATATGGAAATCTATGTTTTCTTGATGGAGAAGAGTCAGACTCATCGATGTCATCACACATGAAATATGATGTTGAAAAATGAGTCTAGCCCTTTTGGCCAATCCTCCAGAATAAGAAGGGAATTTGAAGAAATCACCTATTCAAAAGAATTTGAGCAAGATAAAGTTATTCAAGTTCAGTTGAGAAGTGATAAAGTCTTACCACCTTCATCAAAGAAGGGAAATGCAAATAAAGAAAAAGGCAAACAAATCGAAGTCAACGAAGATATTATTCCCAGAAATCTTAGAATAAAGCCTAAATCAAGCGAGAAGATAAATTATAATATTTTATCACATTAGAGAAAGATCCCTACATTATTAAGTGTATATGAGGCTCTCTTGATGTTAAAAGACCTCTAGAAACTTTAATACATGCTCTCAAAGATCTGGAGAGTTATGAAGCTTACTTTACTAAAAAATGCATGATTGAAGTATTGCAAACTCAAGATCTCCCAGTAATCAAATTTTTGAAGAAGATCTTATATTGGGAATGACAAATCATAACCGTCCCTTATATGTTATTGGAGAGAGTGATGGAATCTCGATCAGCCAAATATTGATTGATCCAGGATCTTAATCTTATGAGTCTAAGGGTATTAAGGAGATTATCACTGATATCCAACATCTTGAGAGAGATAAGTTGATGGTTCATGGTTTCAATAAAAGGATAAAACCACGTTCATTTATTCTCCTACTCAAGTTTCTGGATTTATATATAGAAGCCAAATTTCATATAATCGATGTTGATACATCATTTAGAGCTCTTTTGGGTCGACCATGGCTGCATAAGTATGGCATGATCCCATAAATTATACATCAGTGCATGAAGTACCTAAAAGAAGGAGAAGAATTTAGAATTTTTGGTAACCTACAACCATTCTTCATCCATGAAGCAAAGATTTATAAAGATGCAAAGTACTTCATCCTCAAAGAGCCTAAGTCAACAGAACCTCTTGAAGCGGTAGCATCCACTTCAGGAACTAAAAAGCAATTTCATAAATTGAAAGAGCAAAAGCAAAGAGGAAGAAAGAAGGCAATACCAACTCTCCCTAAAGCACTTGATTCTGCACCTAAATCAAGAAAATCAGTTCCTCATTTGGGAAGTGACACAAAAGAAGAAGAAGATATTCCTGTCAAACCTAAGGGAACTTATAAGCTTTCAAGAAACATAGAGTATGAAATAAGTGGTTTTGATTCATATTATGATTTTGAATCTATTTATGAAAATAGAGTTTAGATGGTTGCATCAAGGAGGATAGCTCACTTGGTAGAGTTAGATGAGTCACTCAAAATTATACCCATCTCTCAGTAGTGCTTCAAACAAATCACTCCACAGGAGATTCATAATATTGAAGAATTGATAACATTCTATGTGCCAGTGTTGAATGAGAGTGGTGGAACAGGAACTCTATTCTACAAATCTGTAGAGTCTCAACCTCACAATTTTAATCAGCCTGCTCAACATGAAAATTATGATGAGATAGTGCCAACAAGAATACCAATATACTATCCACAAAAATTATGAATAATGATGCATAAGCTTGGAAACTACTAAGCATAGGACTCAAATCTTTAACAAGATGTGGAGCTAAAGAAGTCCTCAGCATCACAAAAAAGTGATAAGTTTATCACTAAAGGTCTTGGGTTCATCCACAAATCTCATCAAAATAGAGCCTTTTATAATATAATAGAAGTTCAGATTGATCCTAATAGTAATGAAGAAGATGATTCTCATGAAATTCTTCTTAGAAAGGATGAAGAAGTAGAAGCCAAGCCTACACTAAAGAACTTGAAGATGGTAGACAAATAGCTACTATGGATGAACTTAAAGAAATCAACCTAGGGATCGATCCCGTCCAACTTTTTGCCATTACATGAGAAAGTTGAAGAGCTTAAAATGCTACTTTGTGAATTCATGGATTGCTTTGCTTGGACATATTCTGAAATGCCAGGCTTATCTCCTAATATAGCAGTTCATAAACTAGCTATTAAACTAGATGCAATGCCTGTTAAAGAAGCTCTCAGGTGAATGAGATTGGAGATTGAAGAACAGGTAATTACAAAAACTAAGAAATTGATCGAAGTAGGCTTCATCTGGGAGGAGAAGTATGTAGATTAGATAGCTAACATTATCATAGTTAGGAAGAAGAATGGCCAAATCTATCTCTTCTTTAATTTTTGGGACCTAAATAAGACATGCCCAAAAGATAACTTTCCGCTTCCAATATCAGAACTACTAGTGGACAACACTTCCAACTATGACATGTTCTCATTTATGGAGGGATTATCGAGATATAATCAAATCAAGATGATACCTGAAGATGAAAGACATACATCATTCATAACACCTATTGACATCTATTGCTACATAGTTATACCTTTTGGTTTAAAAAATACTTGAGCTACATACCAAAGAGCCATGACATATATTTTTGATGAGTTGATTCACTAGAAAGTGGAATGTTATGTTGACGATTTGGTGGTGAAAAGCTTAAATCATGAAAATCACTTTGAAGACTTAAGAATTATATTAGAGAGAAGCAAAAAGTATGATCTCAAGATGAATCCTCTAAAATGTGCATTTGGAGTATCCTATGGAAAATTTAAGGTACATTGTACGTCATAGAGGTATTGAAATCGATCCTGCTAAAATCAAGGCAATCATGGAGATGGCTCCACCGAAGAGTTTGCATCATCTTTGTTCTTTATAAGGATAGCTTGCATTCATCCGTCGATTTATATCAAACCTATCAAGATGTTGTCAACCATTTGCAAGATTGATGAAGAAGGATGATCCATTCAAATGAGACAATGAGTGCTAAGAAGCCTTCAATAGCATTAAAAGCTACTTGTTAAATCCACCAATCTTTGTAGCGCCTACTCCTAGGAAGCCCCTAATTCTATATACAGTTATGTTAGAAGAGTCTCTCGGGGCATTATTGGCACAACACCATGAAGAAAGCAAAGAGAATGCTCTTTATTATATCAGTCGGAGGTTGATAGGAGCAGAAATGAGATATTCTCTGATAGAGAAGCACTGTTTAGCATTGATCTTTGCAGTCCAAAAGCTCTGTCACTATATATTATCTCACAAGATTACCCTCATCTTAAGAATCGATGCGCTAAAGTACTTGATGACATGACCAGCATTGAGAGGTCGGTTGGCAAGAAGTACTACTTTTACAATTTGATATCATATACGTCGTGCAGAAAGCAGTGAAAGGATAACCCTTAGTAGATTTTCTTACTACACATCCCATCCTTGTGGACTCTTCTGTTAATGATGATTTGCCTGATGAGCAAATTATGTTTATTCATGAAAGAGAAAAATCATAAATTTGGGAAATATACTTTGATGGAGCCTCATCAATCAAACAAGTCCAACCTCTAAATTTCTCAAGGGCAAGAGCAGGAATCAACATCATCTTCATAACACCAGAAGGAGGGATAATGAGATGATCATATGGATTGATCGAGCCAAGAACTAATAATGAGGCTGAATATGAAGCATTAGTGGAAGGTCATGAAGAAGCTATTTTCATATGCATTCAAAACTTGCATATTTTTATGATTCTCAACTTATTATAAATCAAGTACTTGGCATCTATAAAATCAACAAGCTTGAGTTGAATTTTTATTAAAAGCAAGTTCTTGAGCTTATGAAGCAAATACCAAGTATCACACTAACTCGAGTCTCTCGATCTAAGAATATCAAAGTCACTTGCTTAGCAAAATTAGCTAAGAAAATGGCAAGAATGAATGACGATTATGTCATGATTGGAATAATTACTTGATGAGTTCTAGATCCAACAAAGTATCAATCCCCATAGGTAGAGGGCTTATCAAATTTGACCCAGCAGGATATGACTCAGGTTGCTCCTCATACTCCTCGAAATCAACAAGGAGTTATACCAAGAAGAGATAAGAATGATATTGCCTCAAAAAAGTAGTGTGTATCTTTTATTATAGAAGAGCGACATGATTGGAGGAAACCCTTCATCGACTACTTTAAAGAAGGTAAATTACCAAATAATAAATCACTGGCAACTCAAATCGAGAAAAGAATGGTGCACTATGCTTTCATCAATAATACTTTATATCGTAGATCCTTTGAATAAATATGGTTATGATGCCTAAATTTAGATGAAGCTAGCAAAGTGATTGTTGAAGTTCATGAAGGACTTTGTGGTGTATATTAGTCATGTCCCAAGATAGCAATTAAGATCAAAAGAATGGGCTATTATTGGCCGTCTATGGTGAGAGAATGTATCAATCATGCTAGGAGGTGTCATGAATGTCAAGTACATGGGAATATAATCCATCAATCTCCAAATTCACTACACCTAATATTAGTATCTTGGCCATTTGAATGTTGTGGTATATATGTAATTGGGCCAATTGATCCACCGTCGTCAGCTGGACACCGCTTCATCCTAGCAGCGACTGAATAATTTTCTAAGTGGGCAGAAGCCATCATATTTAAAGAAGTTACTGCTGACCGAGTGATCAACCTCTTCACACATAATGTGGTTTATAGATTTGGAGTGCCGCTCTGAATAATTTCTGATAATGGCACAACTTTCAAAAATATAAAGATTTATAGATCATCGATCGACACAAAATTGATTGTTGATACTCTTCAGAATATAATCCAAGAACAAATGGTTTTGCGATGGCCTTCAACAAGACATTAGTCAAGCTACTCAAGAAGATCCTTACTAAAAATAAGAGAGAATGACATACTAAGCTAATAGAGGCACTATGGGCGTATCGAACCACCTACAAGATGCCGACTAAAGTCACTTCCTATTCATTGGTATTTGGATCTATGGTAAAATTTTATATGAAATTTCTAAAGATTAAATATATACTTCCATCTTTTTAAGCGGGATAAAATGAAGATAGAAATATGCATCTTATCTTTTTATGCATTTTTGACACCATGTAGATCTGCATATATTCTTATTGAGGGTGATCGGGTATGACATTGAGGAGAGGTGTACTATTTTAAAAGATAGAAGTCACCACCCTACAATGAACCTAATCACTTTAACAAGGACTCCTAAGGATAATGGGTTAGCATGTGTACCAAGGATTCTTCCCCTACTTTACATGGAAAATTAAAATAAGGTTTATTTTAAACCAAGTTCATTAAGTTCCCTACAGGGGCAAGCCCTCATAGTTAATTACATTCTAAGGAATGAGATCCCTTAGGAATACCATCGATTAAGGTAAATGGTCATCGTCTCCAAAGATTTCAATATGTAGGACTATCAATCGATTAGTTTTTTTTAGAAGATCAAATGGGATTGATCAAAGAGAAGGAGTTATTATCGAAGCCAAAGGAAGATAAATAGAAGATGCTCACGAAGATAGAAAACTTAGCAGACATCTCAAATTATCCTATAATTGGGCTTTACATTTTTGAAATTGAATTATTCATTTGAGTTGACATTTTATTAGAAGTTTAGGGTTTATAATTCCATAATACAAGGTTATGAAAATGCTTAAGAGGTGAGTATTTATGCTTATGGCCCATAGAAGGGAGAAGCAACCTTAGAACCTAAATCTATGGAGCTTTGAGGGTTGAAAGCACAACCTAAATCTAAGGCGACAATAGATATTTGGTTTGCCTCCACAAGACAGGACAAACCACCCGACTGCTTGGACTTACAATTGCCTGAGGGTGGCCACCAACTAACTCCTCTTATGATTTTAAATTCATGTAGGTAAGTCATATGTTTTATGTAAGATAGCTAGCCTGTTATTTATTTAGAAAGAGACTAAGTCTTTAAACTCACTCCCTAAGAGCCTAGATCATGTAAGGGCGTGTTTTAAATGACCTAACTCTAATGCGAATCATATTACATGTTATTATTATTTTTAGACAATCATTTGACTCAAGCTTATAGGATTCATATGCTTAATGCATGAGAAGTAAGATTATTGGCCAAAATCAGTGACAAGGGAGGAGGTGTGTTTCCACCATGGCTCTCAAAAGTTAAGCCAAGTTTTTTTTTTGGCAAAGGTGGAAGCCCTCCAATCAAGAGTGAAACAAGATTCTTTTGTGCATGATGTTATAAAAGAAATACTCATCCAGCTAAGGGGTTGCTAATTCTTTTATCTTGATTTTTTAGCCTAAGCTTTAGGTGAGGTTATGAGTTCTTTATTTTAATTTTAATTTATCAGTTCTTTATTCCACATCCAGGCCATACATCAAGCAAGGAATAAACTCAAAAAGGATGTCATTTTAATGCACAAGCTAAAAAAATCATCAATCAATTTATAAAGCTAACATAAAAGAATAAAAGGCCATTTATGGTCAAAGATCGCACAAGAAAAGAAATTGAAAAGCTATACCCTTATACTACCCGGATTACAAATGAATTAATTTACAATTAAGCTAGGAATTCATTGTAATGGTGGTCTTCAAGCTTCATTTTTTCATTCTTCTTTTCTTCTTTCTTCTTTGGTTCCTTGCTTGATGGTTTTTCCAAAGGCTTCACATGGTATATAAGGCATGGCCTTATAACTAATGCTCATCCTAATCCCCATAACAATCGTTCCAAAATCCTAATTGCAAAAATACATGAAAAGGAAAAGTAAATCTAACTAACACCCATAAAATAGAGATTAGCTAAACAAACCATATAAATCACTAGCATGAATATTGGACTTAGCATCCCACACATGGGTGAGTAAGTCCACCTAGCCTATTGGAAATGCTTAGGGGTACAAGCACCTGCACAACAAAAGTATTTATATTTTTATTTATTACAGCGCCCCTTAAGCACAATCTCATGTAGAAGATAATGGTTAGACTAAGACTGCCCTACCATTCATTCAATATACATTCACCCTAACATCTAGACTAGAAATAATATATGATAAAATAAAAAATAAACATCAAGCCATGTACCACACTAACCTAAAGCTAGAAGTGGTGACTTAGTCTAATGAGTGCGCTTTAGGAGATTTGTGTAGTATGCTTAGCTATGGATTTAAGGTTTGGATTTCCTAAGTGTGAAGATGTTCAACTTAGATGGGTGATTTCATTTAAGTGTTTAGTTGATTTGGGTTGATTTTATTTTATATTTTTTAAATGAATCACAATTACTAAGTTTTAAGAGAGAGGAAAAGAGAAAGAACTTCTTTTCCTTCCCTTTAAGTAATTTCTAAAGTGAATTCAAGTTTAGTTTTGTTTAGTGAATGTTTTATTATTATTTTAATTAATCATGAGTTAAGATTTTCCCTAAACAAACCTATTAAAAGAGAAAGGCATTTTAAGATTAAGTAAAGTGAACTAAATTCACAAAACACACATCACTTCATTTCTTTCCCAACATGTATAAAATGCAAGTGGATGCATTCTAAGCATATCTATACATACAAATGAGAATGTTTGGCACACTTTATGATGAATGCTAAGTGAGTTAGTTAAGAAATTTGAATGCTTTATGATGCATGATTTTTAGTAAGTAGAAAAGAGGATTTCTTATCCATTTTTCACATGCACACATGTATGTATGAAAGGCATAAGGGAGTATGACGATATTGATAACCAAGGGTGTAAGGTACAAAACCTACTTATGTGATGTAGAACATCATGAGGATCAACAAATTAGAGCTCAAGGCCCATTTACAAGATCTCAAGCTAAACCCCAAGAAAATTCAAGAAAGAAGAAGACTTAGCCCATTAGAGGACCCATTTTATGATTTCATCTTTTTATTTATGTAATTTTTAATTTTCTTCTAGAAACTCCATGTTTGAAATATTGCATTTAAAAATTCAAAGCATGACATGTGAGGTGGTTGAATCCACATAAAATAATAGCATGTGAAATGGGTGGATGGCATAAAATAATGAGGTAATTTAATGCTTCACATTAATGAGGCCACCCACCTTTCCCTCCATGTTTTGAATTCTTTTCTTTTGAAAGATGCTTGTAAATGGACTATAAATAGCCCTCTTATTAGAATGAAGGAGATCTTTTGGCAATTACAAATTTTTAAGTTATTCTTGTGGTTTGAGAGCTTGATGGCCAAACCTTGGCAATCCTTGGTGGGAGCACTAGTTATCCAACATATCCTCTTCCTTCACCTCCAATTTCCATTCTCTCAATCTCATCAAAAGAAAGAACGCCCACCTCCATCAAATTTGGTATCGAGAATCTGGAAGGAGCAAATTTGGTCAAAGTTTGCTTCAACAAAGGGAGCAACTCAAGTGTTGGACTTGTCTTCAAACTTGTGAGTTTTTCTTGACTTGTGAGGTTAATTAATTTTATGTGATAGTTTAAAACATATTAGTAGCTTGGAAAGATATATATTGCTTGCAAGTTTATGGTGATAGCATAAAATTTCAATTAGTAAGCTTCATTATATATTTTAGCCATTTTCTAGTGAAAGTGTCCCTCCCTCAGTTTAGAGTACTTGAGGTAGTTCATTAGCCATTATCAAAATCTAATTACTTGCTTTATTATCTTATTGTTTATGGTTAATTTTAGAAGTTTCTTTGATTAACTTATGATAACTTGCTTCTTAAAAGAAAAAGAGGCTTGATAAATTTGAGCATTTTTATTTCATTGCATTAAAAAATATATATAAAAATATATATGCATGCATAATAATATAAGTGTGTTAAACTTGGTGATTTTGGAAGCTAAATAGAACTTTGTCAACAAGACCTAAATTGTCTAAGGAGAGCTTGGGATTTAAGTGGTCTTGTACCCCCTCCTCACCTGGAAGTTCTCTTAGCTTAAAATTTTGCTTTGATTGCACAATTATATTATACTTATTTATTATTTTTTTTCATTTTTTTTCATTGGTCCCTTTTCATATATCTTTTTTTTCTTCCTTAAAAAAATCTCATGGCACCAAAATCTATCTCTCAAGATCAAGTTGAAAATTTGACTAGATTAGTTGATGCCTTAGATCTTAGGATCCAAGATAATGAATTAAAAACTCAACAAATATTAGAAGAAAGTAAGAATCAAATGCAAGAACTTAAACAACAAATGCAACCTCTTTTAGTACATCTACAAAATAATAGCGTACCAACTCCTCCTATAATACCTACTCAAACTGTGCCAATAGGTATATATGAAGAATATTCATATCCAAACCATAGAGAAAATCAACCACTTAGAAGACAATCAATTGCTAGAAATGGTGGAAGGAGAGAAAATTATTTTAAGACTATAGAAGACTCTAATGATTCATCTTTTTATACTTTGATTAGTATAAAATGAAAAATGGATGACTTCTTTGATTGGTATAAAATGGATGATTACCAAAGGGTTACTTTTGCTAAAATGAAATTGATAGGGCATGCTAAAATTTATTGGACAAATACTTTAGCTAAAGAACAAAAATTAGGAAGGACAAACCTCACTTGGATAGAAATGAAAGAAATGTTAAGAGCAAAATACTGTCCTAGGCATCATGATAAGAAACTACATAGTCAATTATTAACTTTGAGACAAGGTAATTATCTTATAATACTTGAACACTTTTGAAGATCTAGTTTCTAGAACCGACAGTGATAATGATTGACAATTAGCCAATAAATTTGTTATTGGACTTAGGGCTGACATTAGAAATGAAGTTGAATTATTTGACCCATAATCTTTAGAGGAAGCATTTCATTATGCATTATTGGTTGAACAACAAAAGAAATTCCTCTCTCTCTAAAATTAAAAGTCAAGTACCTTCCATTTCATCCCATAGATCTACTGTTAGACCAGCCCATCCAAATGGCCCATCCCCTTTGCCTAAAACTTCAATTGAAGGGAGCTCTAAGAACATTAAAGAAGTAATATGTTTTAAATGTCATAAAAAAGGTCATATGTAAAATCAATGTAAAGCTCAAATCTTATTTTTAGAAGAAGTTGAAAATCCAATAGATGATAATCTAGAAGAAGTTTATGATGACACCCCATTAACGATGAAGAATTGGAATTAACTGACCCTCATGTTAATGTGATGAGATGTCTTACTGTAATAAAAATGAGGCAGAAGATTGGAGGAGAAAGAACATTTTTAGCATGTATGTTTTGTGTAATGAAAAGAGATGTAGGTTATAGAAGTGCTATGAATGTCATTTCAACACATACCTTAACTCGAGCCAACCTAAAATATGAACCTCACCCTGAACCATTTCATGTTAGTTGGGTAAATCATACATCTCTTCTCATCACCAATCGGTGTTTAGTTCCTATTAAAATAGGAAGCTATGAGGATCAAATTTGGTGTGATGTTCTCCTATGGACATTGCTATATATTCTCTTAGGACGACCTTTATGATATGAATGTTATTCATTATGGTAGGAAAATATTTATGTTTTTTAAACATAATAATAAGACTATTAAACTCCTACCAATAAAGCCAGTAGAAAAAACACTCTCCATAACACCACACAAAATAACTTTTGACTTGCAACCTAAGCCTCTATTGAAGAAAAATGCCAAACTTTAATTTATCATCATAGAAAATCCTACTGTTAGGCCAAACACTATCATTTCTGATCCTTACTTTAAAACACCTACTCTTTCTCCTTTGACCCCAAAGATAGAAATAATAGGTTTTGGCGCTTCACCAAAAGAAATTTTTGATCCATTTCTTCTTCACATATTACATGTAAAAGAAGTCATACCAGACTCTAATGAGACTCACATACCTATTGTGGTCTCTTCTATTGAGTTCTTACCCGATTCTCAACTTCCTAATCTTCCACATTATAGGATGAACCCTACCGAGCATGTTGAGATTAAAAGACATGAGGAATTATTAAGAAAAGGGTTTTATTCAAGAGAGTCTTAGCCCTCAGTGCGATTATTAACTCAAAGAAAGATGGAACATGGTGAATGTGTTGATTGATCAATAAATAAAATTACTATCAAATATAGGTTTCCTATTCCCCGATTAGATGATATGTTAGATTTAACTTGAGGAGAAACTTTTTTTCAAAGATTGATCTAAAAAGTGGATATCATCAAATTCAGATTAGATCAAGAGATGAGTGGAAGATGGCTTTTAAGACCCCTGATGGACTTTATGAATGGATTGTCATGCCCTTTGGACTTTCAAATGCTCCTAGCACATTTATGAGATTAATGAATATTGTTCTTAAACCATATATAAGTAAATTTTTGGTGGTGTATTTTGATGATATTTTGATTTTTAGTCCAAGTGAAAATGAACATCTACAACACCTACAAGAAGTCTTTGAACTTCTCAATCAAGAGAAATTATACATTAATTTAAAAAAATGTTTCTTTTTGCAAGCTGAGGTAATCTTTTTAGGCTTTATTATATCCACTACTAGGCTTAAACCTGATCCTTCTAAAGTGAAAGAAATCTTAGATTGGCCACCTCCTAAAATTTTTACTAAAGTTAGAAGCTTCTATGGTTTAGCAACTTTATCAGAGATTTATTAAGAATTTTAGTACCATTATTGCTCCAATAACTCGATATACTAAAATTAGATAAATTTTGTTACTCTAATGCATAAAAGGCCTTAGAGAAAATTAAAGTTCTTATCACTTCGCACCAATCCTTAGGCTTTGATTTTTCTAAAGCCTTTGAAGTGACATGTGATGCTTCGTGAATTGGGATAGGTGGAATTTTAAGTCAAGAGAATCATCCCATAGCATTCTTTAGTAAAAGTTAAATGAAGCTAAATAAATGATATTCCACTTATGATGAGAGTTTTATGTCAGAATTCAATCCTTAAGGCATTGGCACACTATCTCTTACATAGAGAATTTATACTTAATTGATCACCATGCCTTAAAATTCATTAATACTCAACAAAATTAAGTCATAGGCATGCAAAATGGGTTGAATTTTACAAGACTACTCTTTTGTTCTAAAGCATAAGCTTGGAATTGAGAATAAGCCTGCTGATGCTTTATCCAGGGTAAACCTAATGATTTCCTCTTTAGAATTGAGAATCTGAGGATTTGATAGAATTAAAGATGATTATATTGTGTGCCCTGACTTTCACCTAATTTATCTTGAACACCTAGATAAACCAATAACTTTAAAAGGGACATTCTTGATAACAAATGGATATTTATATAAAGGAAAATAATTATGCATTCCTGATCTTCTCTTAGAGAATTTCTTATCACGAGCTACATGTCGGGGTGTAGTGGTCATTTTGGAAAGGATAAGACCATATGTTTATTAGAAATTATATTTTATTGCCCTTCATTAAAATGAGATGTTCAAAAATTAGTGGCTCAATATTTAATTTGTAAATAAGCTAAAACTATCAAACAAAGGTCTAGACAATACACTGCCTTACCTATTCCTTATAGGCCTTGGGAAGGCCTATCAATGGATTTTATTCTAGGATTACCTAGGACAGATCGAGGACATGATAGTATTTTTGTTGTAGTGGATAAGTTCTCAAAATGCTCATTTCTTACCTTGTTCAAAATAAATGATGCTTCTTATATAGCCAAATTATTTTTAAGGAAATAGTGCTACTCCATGGTCTCCTTTAACCATTATTTCGATAGAGATGTTAAGTTTGTCTCATATTTTGAAAATATTATGAAAATTATTAGGTACCAAATTAAAATTCTCTTATGGCTTTCACCCAAAAACTGATGGACAAACTGAAGTAGTTAACCGTACCTTAGGAAATTTGCTTAGATGTTTGGTAGATAAAAGTTTAGGAAATTGGGATTTACATTTACTAACCTCCGAATTTGCCTATAATAGTATTATATTGAGAACTACAAAAAAAATCACCATTTGAGATAGTCTATGATCAAAACCCACGACGACCAATAGATGTAGCAAACCTACCATCTCATGTATTTTCTGATGCAACATTCTCATTTGCTAAAGATTTTCAAAGCCTCCATGAAGATATAAGAAAGCAAATTACTATAAGTAATGATAACTATGCTTCTAAGGCAAATCATAATCGTTCAACAAAAGAATATAAAGAAGGTGATTATGTATTGATTCGCATTCGACCGGATTGTTATCAAACTACTAGATATAAGAAATTACATGCATGAGCTTGTGGTCCATTTAAAATTCTCAAGAAAATTGGAACTAATGCTTATCACCTTGATTTTGATATGTTCATTCATCCAATTATATTGAAGATATTCTATCATATGAAGGAATTAGAAAACCTCCACTTGTTCAGTCTAACTCTTTAGCAGGAGATATAGCACCGTACTTGTAGAAGCCCTCTTCCTTTGAAGTTGACTATATTATCACCAAGGAAGCACCCATTAATCCAGCTTCTGAACATCATTTTCTAATTTGTTGGAAGAATAAGCCACCAGCTGAAGACACATGGTTGACCCGTAGTGATTTGGAGACTTTAGCCAAGGAAGACTTCTAGATTTCAACTCTATGGAGTTCAATTGAGCCTGGGAGTTAATGCAACATCATGAGGATCAACAAATTAAAGTTGAAGGCCCATTTATAAGATCTCAAGCTAAATCAAGAAAATTCAAGAAAGAAGAAGACTTAGCCCATTAGCATGCTAAGGCCCATTTTATGATTTCATCTTTTATTTATGTAATTTTAATTTTCTTCTAGAAACTCCATGTTTGAAATATTTCATTTAAAAATTCAAAGCATGACATGTGAGGTGGTTGAATCCACATAAAATAATAGCATGTGAAATGGGTGGATGGCATAAAATAATGAGGCAATTTAATGCTTCACATTAATGAGGCCACCCACCTTTCCCTCCATGTTTTGAATCTTTTCTTTTGAAAGATGCTTGTAATGGCTATAAATAGCCCCTCTTATTAGAATGAAGGAGATCTTTTGGCAATTATAAATTTTTGAGCTATTCTTGTGGTTTGAGAGCTTGGTGGCCAAACCTTGGCAATCCTTGGTGGGAGTGCTAATTATCCAACATTTTCTCTTCCTTCACCTCCAATTCTCACGTTCTCTCAATCTCATCAAAAGAAAGAACGCCCATCTCCATCATTAGGGCTACTTAAAGCCTCGCAACTCCGGGGTTTTCCAAACTAATATACTACTTTTCTTAAATACAAGCATGTGTACAAAAGAAATGAAGGGAAGAGAAAGATGCAAAAGCTTGAGTTGATTGATTTGTTTTGTTTATGCAATTTATATGTGCAAGTGTAGTTGCCTTTCATAATTAGTAGTATAGGAATGAATAGGAAGGGAATTAGGCAAGTGTTATGTTTTTTTGAAATGAACTATATACTTTGCCAAATCCTATTCAAAACCATACTAAAAGAAAAGAGAAGGGAGACTACACTATGCATTTATTCATGCTTATATCCAAATGCAAGCTCATAACTAATCATAAATAGCACACTTTTAGTTTTGGATATTTGATTTATAGATTTTGAAAATATTTTTGAATTTAATAATGATAATAGCCATTCATATTTTTTTTTACTTTAGCCAAAACATGCAATTTGACATAAAGAAAATATTTCACTTTCATTTTGATTTTTTTTTGAAAATAATAAATGCATGAAGTTCATATGACATACACATTTAGCATGTTAGGAAAGAAAAAAAGTGATGAAAGCATGTAAACACATTTACCCTAATTAATTCCTAAATATAATCTCATTAAATAAGAAAGTTTAAAGTAAATCAAATTATTTTTAAAGAAGGTTTGATTTTTTTTTGTGTTTAACTTAATTTGAGAAATGTGAGTTGAGTTTGTTATTTCTAACCCATTCTCACATATGTTGATTATTTTAGTTTAATTTTTTAGGTGATTAGATGATTTTTTATATGTTACTTAGGTTAAGGTATGAATTAAGTATGTTAATTACCCCGTACCTATACCACCTTAGCATAGTTATCCAAATAATTATGAGCCAATGAGATGACATAAAATCACACAAGGAATTTAAATCAGCAATACACTTAGTAAGAAAAGGGCCTAATGCATTTGGCTTATGATTAATGATTAATTAAACTAAGGATTTTAACTTAAGTAATTTTATAACCCCCCTCACACATGTGAGTTGAGTTTTGATTTCCTTAATGTACTTAGGCTCTTGAATACTTGAGCATCTACCCAAGATAGATTAATTGAGTTCTGAAAAGTTTAAGAATCTTATGAAATTAATTAAGGGGTAATTAGTGAATTAACCCTTAATTAAGGATAGATTAAGGAAAAAAGGGGTTTAGGGAATATCTCAAGGAAAGTATCCCAAAATTATTTTCTAAACCTCATACTCACTCAATCAAAACTTAATTGACTCAATCAGAGGGATAAACTACTAATTATGCTCTTAATTAAGCTTAACTACATGAAGGGAGTGATTAAGGAATGAACTAGCAATTCCCTTAATTAAGCCACCAATAATTCCCAAGAAAGTTGGGGGAGGTAGGAGTCATCCTACTACTTAAGCACAAAAATTTTAAGATTAAATGAGTGGAGTAATTAAAGGGTAATTTAACAAAATAACATTCCTAATAAAACCCAAATTCAAAAAAAAATACTATTCAAAATTCTATAAAATCAATTTTAGAATATTTTATATTTAATTATCTATCTAATGCAATTTATTTCATATTTTTCTGATTTCTATGCTTAGATATGAATTTTAGAAGTTTCCATAATTAATTAGAATTTTAAATACCCTAATTAAGTATTTAATCCCGACAACGTAGGTCACCGACGGCATGCTTTCCATGCGAAAATGTAATTAGCTTTTAACCCGTCACATCATAGCGGGCGCTATGCACTTTCTCCTCAGCCGACCAATTATGGATAGGATGGCTAAGATTAAAGACGTGGATGAGAGGTGTAAATCATGGGATGCTGCGTGTTTTAATCTTGGCAGTCCATCCAAAATGCACGGATGGATGGCCAGAGATTCATCTCTGTAATTCTCCTGGGAAAGAAGATCCGTCCATGTTTTGGGCCATGATCCGAGCTTGATTGAGCTCGGATTAGGCTAAAATTTAGCCCCCACCTTCATCATGCATTGTAGATCATATCTAATGGCTAAAATACTATGGGATTAAACTTTCTTTCACAAAGCTCCATACTATGGCTAGATTAAGCTTGAAAAAATGGTTTACCTCACCGGAGGTGATCACCGATGCTCGATTCCCTTGGAGAAGCATTGTTTAGTTAAGATGAAGCTTTGCTGAAAGTTTGAGCTCTTAAGATTGGGTGGTTGCTTCTAGAGACCAACTCCCCTTTTCCTTGAGCTCAGTCTTGATCAAGGTGACTCCTCCCTGGTCTTAGGAACTTAGGAAAGAGCTTGGGTGAGTTTGATTGAGCTCACTGATGGAGCTTGCAAAAGGAATTGCACTGGTTTTGAGTGTGAGCAAGTTGGGTTTAAGGTGAGCTCCCTATTTTTAATCTCAAAAATCAAGAAAATGGGAATTTGATTTCACTCTAGGAAGCTTGGGGAGGCTGAGGAATGGCTTCTCTGACTTCCCTAGGTTCAATCAAATTGAGGAATCTTGGATTGAATTCATAATAGGGGAGTATATCTCCTCCTTTGATAATTAGACGACCAAGCAATGCCTTACCATTTTGATCCAATTGAAATAAGGAGTGGGTTTGTTAGGCCATTTAGGATGTCCTTGAATTTGGTTTTGGCCAAGGAGTGGAATGGTGAACATCCCATGTGCTTGAATTGAGTGTAAGGAGGATTCCATGTGCTCCATTTCAAGGCATGTGGTCAGTTTGGCCATTAGGCTAGGTTGGGCTGACCCAAACCCATTGAACTAGGTGCACCACACTCCCAGTGTTCACTTGGTCCACTAAGAGGGTGTCAAGTGGTTATGGAGAGGATTTAACTAAATTCCAAGTGGGTTTGGCCAAAATTTACCCTATGGCATAGGGTTAAAATATTCATTTTACCTTGATTATAATTTGGGTATGTTTGATATGATGAGAAAATAAGTTTGGCCAAGTTTCATTGAATTTGGAGTTATTTTGATGTGATTTGGCTCATGTTGACCCAAGTTAAAATGGGTCAACTTGGGTCAAATTGGCCAAATGGTCAAATTGGGTCAAACCAAGGGTTGGGTCGAGTTCATATGACCATTTGAAATGTTTTGGTGGCTTTGCTTTGATTCAATTTAGTTTAGGTTTGAATTTGGTTCAGTTGATTTCATTTAGGTCAAATGGGTTGAGTTGACCAATCTGACCCATTTGACCTATTTGATCTAGGTCATGGGTAGGTTTAGGTTTGGTTGGTCATATGAAAGGGATTGGTATCTTTGTTTCTAATCGATTTTATTAAGTTTGAATTTGGCTCAATTTGACCCTTTTGGTCAAGTTGGGTTCATGGTCAATTGGGCTAGGTTGGGTCTAATTGACCAATTGATGCTTTGATCAAGTTCAACAATCATTTTGGAATGAACTTAACCCATTGGTTTCAATTAATTTGGCTTAGATCAAGTTTTGACACATTTTGACTTTTTAGGTCAAATTGGGTCAACTTGGGTCAAGTGGCCAATTGGGCCAAGTTAGGCTCAAATATTGACTTGGTCAAGTTCAAACATTGAGCATCAATGAACTTATATCATTGGTTTCAATCAATTTGGCTTAGGGTGGATTTTGGCTATGTTGGGTTTCATTTTGGCTAAGTGTTGCATTGGTCAACTCTGACCCAATTTGAGTGATTGATCATCGCATGATGATTGTTGATCATGATGAGAGGCTTAAGTGATCTTAGTTCAATCCAATTTGGTTAGGATTAGAATTGGCTCATAAGAGTACTTTAGGTCACTTTGGGTCAAGTGAGCCTAAGTGGGTCAAATGGCTTGGTCAAAGCTTGATTTGAATTTGATTGAACTCACATATGGACTTATGATTGAAATATAAATCCATTGCAAGTGGTTTGAAGTCAAATGGGTTTTGATTCATTTGATAATTTCAAGTTTTCAAGGGTGAACATGAGTTTGACTTGGGTTCAATTTTTGAATTACGTTTTGGTTAAGTGATTGAAGTTTGTATTTATATTTGGATTTATGATTGAAGGATTGATTGAATCATGAAGAAATACATCAAGGGTTTGGCTTAATTTGAAGTTGATTTAGTGAAGCTCAAGAATTTAACTTGAAAGGTTTAGGTTGAATTTTGATTGAATTTGAGTTTGATTTTTTGAAGTTGGTTTTTGCTGTTTGAATTTATATTTCATTTATATATGTGAATATAAATGAGAATATAAATGGGTTATGAGAAAATTTCATGAGTTTGAAGTGATTTGAACATGATCTAGGCTAAGTCTTTAAGGGAAAATCAAAGTGACTTGGGAAAGATTTTTGAATTGAAATTTCAATCATAAACTTCAATTACATATTTCAATCATGGGTTTCAATCATGTGGCATTGATTTGAGTTTGGAGAAAATCAATTAAGCTGGAATTAATTTAGATTTGATGTTGATTTGATTTGAAATTTGTCTTGAAAGAAGAAGTGAGGAATGTGGTTAAAGCTATAGGGCAGGCAAATTTTTCGGACACCCCTAAGTCTTCTATGGCTAACTCTTCTAAGTCTGTAGGGTTAGGTTGAGTGTCCACCTAATCACTAGATGTGTCTTAGAACTAAGGATCTCTTAAAGTCTAAGAGGAGTCTATGTCTAAGATGGAGGGGTTGAGAGCTCATTCTAAAAATGAGGACAACAAAGGGAGCCCAATAGGTGTGGTGTGACTGACATGGAACACCGCACGTGTTGGTGTTGACCGAAATGATCAGCAATACCGAACAATCACAAGCACTAACAGAGATGATCTACTCCTAAACCCAAGGTGTACAAGGAATCTAGAACTTAGTGCAATGTGGCTCTACTTATGTCAAGGACATAAGAGAGGGAAGGAGGAATCTACTAGGGATAGAGTATGTGAACCTTCCACTAGGGAAGGGGTTCAAGTCATCCACAAGGGGATGAGAGGTTTGATTTGATTTGAGTCTCATTGGAGAGAGAGTTCCATTGGGGAAAAGGGTTGAATTTGTTTCAATTTGTTGTTTGTTTAGTTGTGTTTATTTTGACTCCATCGGGGATAGACAAGTGAACTCTCCAGTGGGAGAAGCATCCAAGTCATCCACCAAGTGAAGAAAGGTTGTGAAATCCACTGAGGGATTAGAATTCTAGATCCGCTGGGGAGCTAGAAAGATTTGCATCTTACTGAAGAGAGGCAAATAATTTTGATTTGGATCGATTGATTATTTTTTATTTTGTTTATTTTAGATTTTTAAATTTGGATTTTTGAGATAGACCTGTTGGTTTATGATTGATTGTACTGAGTAGGAGCCATGGAGGCCTAGACCTAACTCGAATTTACCAATCCAAAGGGGTAGTCTACTAAACACATAGTAGGACTAGCCAACCAAAGGGATGCCTTTCGGTATGTAGCAACTGTACTAGAAAGAAAGCGTAGTATACTTACATCCTCTAAAGTAGGGACCAGTTGCTGAGGTGATCTATTGGTAAAATAACAGATTGAACCCAACCTAGGGCTGACTATTGAGTGAATGTTGTTGGGGGACTTAAATCAATTCAACGATAGTCAAGATTAATTTTATTTTTAGTTTGTTTTGATGGGTTCCATTGGTTTTGACATCACACCGAAGGAGCATATTTATTAGACCTATCTCAGCAACCAAAGGGAGTAGCTTCCAATCGATAGGAGAACTCCTACCAAAGGAGTTCCTTTCAGTTTGCAATGATCAATTGAAGGGAAGAAAGCTTGGGGACTCACATCTTCCACTACAAAAGACCACTGGGTGATTTATTGCTTTGGCAACAAATTGAACCCGACCTAGGGCTACTCGTCGATTTGCGATAATCATGCTAGAAAGAATGTGTCATGGTCTTACATCTTCCAAAGCAGAATGACTACCGAGGTAACCTGCTTGTGACAAAACAAATTGAACCCGACCTAAGGAAACTACAGAGTGAGTACCAGGGATTTATCTCAATCAAGTCAATTCCTTATAGGAGTTCTCACACACGCCCAAATATAGAATGCCTGTTTGGGAAAAGGGGCCCTTTGGGGGATTGAATTCCTAATCCACAAGTAAATTAATTTATTTTGTTTTGTTTAGTTTGTTTATCATAGACCCTGTTAGTTTGCGAGGGATCAAACTGAGATGGATCATATATCTTCCTAAACCCATCTCAGATTTACTGAACCAAGGGAGAATCTGTGCATCTGTTGAACAAATTCTCCAACCACAGGGGTGACTACTTGGAAAGGGGGACTATTCAATCCAAAAGTAACCCGGGTAGCGTCTAAATGGGGTCTCAAAGGACGTGATCCAAGTAGAGTGCCCGTGGGGGATGGGGCCGCTAAGGGCTTAATCCAAAACCCTAGAGAAGATGACATGGCTAGTCATATATCAAATATGTATTCGGTGGCCAACTCAAGGAGAAAGCGTGGGGACTCACATCTGCCAAGAGTGATATATCCATTGAGTGAGTCGCTATTAGCATAGAAAATATCAACCAACCTAAGGTGCCCATCAGTTTGCAACAATCAATATAGGAAGAAAGCTCAGGGACTCACATCTTGCTATAATAGAATTAGTTGTTGGGATAGTCTGTCTTCAGCTCGACAGGTGCCATCCGACCTAGGGCGACTACTGAGTGAATGTCATTGGAGGACTTATATCAACTCAAATGTAGTCAAAAGGAATTTATCCTAAATCTCAAATATACTAGACCTAGTTAGATCATGATGATTAGTTTAAGAAGAAAGTGTGGGGACTCACATTTTTCAAATAAAATTAACATGAGGTAGTTTACTGGATGGGTAGTGAAACCTACCAAACTAACAAAGTGCTCATTGATTTGTAATGATCAAGTGAGGAAGAAAGCATGGGACTCACATCTTCCAAATAAGTGACCATTGATGTGACATACTAGCAAGATAACATGTAAACCTGACCTAGAGTAGCTAATGAGTGAGTGCCACAGGGGGCTTGCTCCCACATCAAAGAAGCCCGAGATAAAAAAAATGTTTTATTTTTGTGCTTGTGTTAAAAGGAAAAGATGCCTCTCGGGTTCTCTTACACCTACCTTACATGCTTGGGGATTTTGATGAAATGGTGCCATGGATGGAAACTGGGATTTCCCACAAGAAAGGATGTCTCATAGGTTCTCTCACACCTAACTTAGTTGTGCTAATCAAAATAGGATGCCTCTTGGGTTCTCTCACACCTATTCTAATAGCATCTAGAAATTATGTTTGCTTGTGTCTGAGTTTGGAAGAGGGATAAGATGCTACTAGGGGACTCTTACACCTACCCTAAACATGTCATGGTGGATTCCAAGATAAGCGAACAATGCTTCAAAAAAAGAGAAAATTTTGATGAAATAGAATGAGACTTTTGTTGATTGATAGAATTATTTTCAAACATGATTTTTTTATGGGTATTATTTCTTTAAATGGAGCCCATTAATTGGAAGCATCCGTTGTTCCCATTTATAATCAATAAGCTGATAAGATCCTCATTGGTAGGCCTTCTCTATGACATAGGGCCTTCCCAAGTGGGTTCAAACTTGCCTCCCATCTTTCGATGGGAAACAATTGGTCTCTTTAGGACTAACACAAGCTCTCTTACTCTGAAAGACCTAGGATGGTACAGCTTGTTGTGAGCTTGAATCATTTTGGTCATGTACAACAAGGTTTTGGCATGCCCCTAGATGACTCTCCTCTAGACCTTCAAGCTCTTCTAACCATAACTTTGTATTCTTCTCTGTAGAGATCTTGTTACTTAATGCTATCCTTAGTGATGGGAGTTGAACTTCTAAAGGTAGAATGACTTTGGACCCATACACTAAGGAAAATGGAATCGAGTTGAGTGATGTGCGGTATGCCCACAAGGCTTCAACCAATTGCTCATTCCATTATTGTTTATTGTCATCAAGAGTCTTCTTTTGTATTTGGATCAGAGTTTTGTTGAATGCTTATGCTAAGCCATTTGCTTAGGGGTAGTAGATGGTGGAGTATCTCCAATCTATACCGTGTCTTCTAAAGAAGCTGTTAATCTTGGTGCTTTTGAATACAGTACCATTATCAGATATAATTGGTCGAAGCACCCTGAACATATATACAATATGGTTTCTAAAAAATTGAAGCACATGCTGAGCTGTGACCTCTTTGAGTGGGATTGCCTCCATCCACTTGGAAAAGTAATCGATGGCAGCAAAGATGAACTGATGACCCTTAAAAGAAGGAGGATCGATCGACCCACAATGTCGGTATCCAAACACTCAAATGATTATGAGGCCAATATAGAGTGAAAAATGTTGGGTGGTTGGTGGAGGACCACACCGTGTACCTAACACTGATGACATCTCCTAGCTACATCCATGTAGTAATCATCGGCAAGAGTATCCTAGTCTCTTGATCTTCATCTACATCTTTGACTAAATTAATGTGCTCGCATAGACTTGAATGTCGCCATAATGCCACGCTTCATGTTTATCTAAAAAACATAACCACATTTGATCAAAGGACCATTAGTACAGGGTGCCATCAATGAGAGCATAGGTGAGAGCTCTCTATTTCACCTGATGGGCATGTGACTTTTATTGAGGTAGTTTGTCGATGTTCAAATAGTCTATGAACGGTTGCCTCCAATCCAGCTCCTTATCCATTTTGGCCACAAAAATCTCCCCTTCAAGACAAAGTCTCTCGATGAGTTCAACATCAATAATATGACTTTTCTATTTTGGAATTTAAATGGACTCATCATCTAGACATGCCAATTCTTTGACAAGTTTGGTCAAAGCATCTGTTACTGTGTTCTCTGCTTGGGAAACCTTGTAGATGGTGACTTCAAGAATTTAGGCCAACAGCTTCATGGTATAGTTGTGGTAATGACGAAGCATGGGTTTGAGCACCTTGTAGGACCCGGCAATCTGGTTGATGATCAATTGAGAATCCCAAAGATGTTGATGCTCTTGACACTAATTATGATGGCTAACTCTAGACCGCAATCAAAGCCATACTCGCCTTCATTGTGGGTTGAAAAGATAGTATGAGAATCTCATCACATCACGGTCTAGAGTCAAGAGAACTATTCCTACCCTTGCCTTTCCTGGAAGAGTAGAACGTGGTGCTTCCCCTTTATGAAAAGAAGCTACACCATCAAAATACATCTCCCATCGATGGTTGTCAACCTCCCCTAAGTTCATAATTTGTTCATTAGGGAGATCATCACTAAGCAAAGAATCAGTAGAAAGTGGGTGTGCTATTAAAAAATCCGCTAGTGCTTATCCTTTTATTGTAAGGGGTACAAATGTGATATCAAAATGTAAGAGAATCATGGACCATCATGCCAAATCCGAATAGCATTGGTCATGCCATGAGGTACTGTAGTGGATTGGTTCTGGAAATCAAGTTCACTTTATGAGAAAGCATATAGTGTCGTAGCTTTTAGTAGGCAAAGATCAAAGCTAGGCAATATTTCTCAATAAGTGGATAGTTAGAGAAATCGATGACAATGGTGAGGTAGTAGAGAGCATTCTCCTTCCCTTCATCATTGGCGGGCCAATGAGCATCGAGAGTCATCCAATGTAGCAATGTAGAGAATGAGTGGCCGCCGATAGAGGCTAAAACTGACGACTTCACTAAATACTGCTTGATGTATCTAAAGGCATGCTGATAGTTGTCATCCCACTTGAACTTGGCATCCTTTTTGACAAGTGCTGAGAATAGTTTGCATCTCCCTGATAGGTTGGAAATAAAGCATATTAGATATGCCAACCATTCTTGGAAGGATCTGAGTTGAGTTAAACTTTTAAGAGGTGGCATTTCTAAGATAGCTTTGATCTTTTCTGGATCTATTTTATTCCCCGGTGTTGAACAACAAACCAAAGAATTTCCTTGAAGCTACTTTGAATGCACACTTAAGGGGATTCATTTTGAGGTTATATTATCTTAACCATTTGAAAACTACCCTCAAGTCAAAGAGATGGTCTCCCTTTTCTCCGCTCTTAATTACTAGATCATCAACGTAGCACTCAACCTAATGATGGATGAGTTCATTGAAGATCTGAGTCATGGCCCATTGGTATGTAGCACCAGCATTTTTAAGGCCGAAAGGCATGACCTAATAGAAGATTTGATCGGGTTCGGAAAGTGTTTCTTTCATCTTTAGGAGACATCTTGATTTGGTTGTAGCCAGATGACCCATCCATGAAAGAGAAAACTGCATGAGATGAGGCGATGTCCATGGTATAGGAAGAGGAAACTCATCCTTAGGACATGCCTTATTTAAGTCCCTTAAATTGACGCATATACAAATTTGGCCATTTTCTTCTTAACTGGGACAACACTGGCTAACCAGATAAGATATTTTTCTTCCGTGATGAAATCAGCATCGATCAATTTCTTGACTTTAGAAATGACCTTGTTGACCTTAATTTTAGAATCTAGCTCTCAACCCCTCCATCATAGACATAGGACTTCTCTTAGACTTTAAGAGTTCCTTAGTCTTAAGACACATCTAGTGATTAGGTGGACACTCAACCTTGCCTAGAGACTTAGAAGAGTTAGCCATAGAATAGGTCATGCCTTAGGGGTGCTAAGGAAATTTGCCTACCCTTAGCCTGAACCATTCCTCACTTTCCTTCCTTCAAGTCAAACTCCAAATCAATCTTATTTGATTTTCTCCAAATTCAAATCAACTCCATGTGATTGAAACCCATGAAAGAAATTCCTAAGTTCAAATCTCTGTTAAGTCCATAATTGTCTTTTAACGACTTAGCCTAAATCATGATCCAAATTAAGTCAAATTCATGAGATTTTCTCATAATTCATTTATATTCTCATTTCTATTCACATAAATAAATTAAATATAAATATAAATCAATCAAAGTACTCAAAATTCAAATCCCTACTCCAAAATTTCCTAAGTCCTTTAAATTCCCTTTTAATGGATTTAGCCTAAATCATGATCAAATCAATTCAAATTCATGAGATTTTCTCATAACTCATTTATATTCTCATTTATATTCACATATATAAATAAAATATAAATATAAATCAATCAAACCAAATTCAAAATTCAAGCTCCAAACTCCAAAAATTTCTTAAGTCCTTTAAATTCTCTTTTAATGGATTTAGCCTAAATCATGATCAAATCAATTCAAATTCATGGTATTTTTCATAATTCATTTATATTCATATATATAAATGAAATATAAATATAAATCAATCAAAACTAAAATAAAAAATTCAAGCTCCTACTCTAAAATTTCTAAATCCTTTAAAATTTCTTTTTAATGGACTTAGCCTAAATCATGATCAAATCACTTCAAATACTTAAACTTTTTTCATAATCCATTTATATTCTCATTTATATTCTCATATATAAATGAAATATAAATTCAAACAATCAAAACTAATTCCAAAAATCAAACTCAAATCCACTCAAAATCCAACCTAAGCTTTTCAAGTCAAAATCTTGAACTTAGCCAAATCAACTTCAAATCAAGCCAAACTCTTGATTTTCCTTCATGATTCAATCAACCTATAATCATGAATTCATATATAAATGCAAACTTCAATCACCAAATCAAAATCCAATCACAAAATCAAACCCCAAATCCCTTCATATTCTTCCTTTGAATATGAAATTGTCAAATGAATTAAAACCCATTTGACTTCAAATCACTTGCAAGTGGATTTATATTTCAATCATAAGTCCATATACAAGTTCAATCAAACTCAAATCAAGCTTTGACCAAGCCATTTGACCCACTTAGGTTCACTTGACCAAAGTGACCTAAAGTACCCTTATGAGCCAAATTCTAATCCTAACCAAATTGGATTGAATCAAACTCACCCATGCTTTTATCATGATCAACAATTATCATGAGATGATCAATCAATCAAATTAGGTCAAACCAAGTCAAACCTAAGGGTTGACCAAGTCAACACTTAGCCAAAATGAAACCTAACATAGCCAAAATCTACCATAGGCCAAATTGATTGAAACCATTGATTTAAGTTCATTCATGAACTATGTTTGAACTTGACCAAGTCAACATTTGAGCCTAACCTAGCCCAATTGGCCACTTGACCCAAGTTGACCCAACTTGACTTGAAAAGTCAAAATTTGTCAAAACTTGATCTAAGACAAATTGATTGAAACCAATGGATCAAGTTCATTCCAAATCACTTGTTGAACTTGACCAAAGTCTCAATTGGCCAACTAGACATAACCTAGCCCAATTGACCTTGAACCCAACTTGACCTAATGGGGTCATGTTGAGCCAAATTCAAACTTAGCCAAAATTGATTGGAAACAAAGATATCAATCCACTCCATATGACTAACCAAACCTAAACCTATCCTTGACCTATCCCAAATAGGTCAAATGGGTTAAATTAGTCAAGTTGGCCCATTTGACCTAAATGAAGTCAAATGAGCCAAATTCAAAATTAAACCAAACTGAATCAAACCAAAGCCACCAAAATATTTCAAATTTTCATATGAATTTGACCCAACCTTTGGTTTGACCCAATTTGACCAATTGGCCAACTTGACCCAAGATGGCACATTTTGACCTAAATGGGTCAACATGAGCCAAACCATATCAAATGAACTTCAAATCCAATGAAACTTGGCCAAAATTATTTTCTAAACATACCCAACATATTCAAATTCAAAAATCAGCAAAATGACCATTCTACCCCTATGCCATTAAACAAATTTTGGTCTAATCCATCGATAATTTGGTCAAACCCTCTTCATATCAACTTGATTCCTTCCTAATAGGTCAAGTAGACCATATGGAGAGTGGTGCACCCAATCCAATTAGTTTGGATCAGCCCAAATGGACCCAAGGCTAGAACCGACCCCTAGCTCAAATTGGCCAATTCAAAAACCTCTCTCCACTTGATTTGAAGCACATGGGAGGTTACCAATCCACTCAAGAGCTCAAAGACCATGTGCCAACTTCAAGCATCTCAAACAACCCTTTCCATATGATAAATTAGATCAAAATGACAACCCAAGGTTTGGCCGTCTGATTACCATAGGGGGAGATATACTCCCCCTAATTCCATTTGAATTCAACACCCTCATTGTAGATTGAGTCCTAAAGAGTGATAGAGCCATCAGAAAACATTCCTAAGCTTCCTAGGAGGGAATTAAAATCAAGCTTTCTAGGTTTTCTTTTTTAAAAAATAGGAGATCTCAACTCACTTCCTAACTTCTTCCACACTCTGATTCACTTTAATTGCCTTTGTACACTCCCTCAAGGGACCAAGTCGAGTGCACCCAAACATTCACACAAGTTTCCAAAGCAAGGAGGTGTTGAATTCAATCAAAGCCACAAGCAAGAGGAGGAGGTGTTGCTCCATAGAGAGATCTACTCAACCCTAAGGCTTGAAACTTTCAACAGGGCTTTGTCTCCACTAGATGAAACTACCTCATTGAACTCGGCCCAGTGATCACCTCTGGTGAGGTTTGACATTTTTCAACCACTAGGCTTAGGAGGTGTTGGTCTTTGTAAAAGAAATTATGATGGCATGAGAATTCCACCGTTGGATAGGCTTATCATTAGTAAAAGATGGTATGGGTAGAGTTTTATTCCAATCTGAGCTCAATCAAGCTTGGATCTTTTCATAGATCATGGAAGATCTACATTGATCCCCAGGGAAGAACTGGGTGATCCTAGTCATCCATCCGTGTATTTTGGATGGAAGATCATGATTAATTACACATTTATAAATCATTTATCCCATTTAAAACCATGGGGTGATCCCTGGCCGTTCGATCCTTGATCGAACAACAGGGATCAAACCGCATCCACGCGCCACCTCATGATGCGACAGTAACCCCTCACATGAAGCGTAAAGCTAACCGCGCCGTGTGTCATGATGTGAGCTAAGTGGATTAATTAGGGATTTAATTAATTTTAACAAATCCCTAAGCTTCAAAAATTCATATCTGCTCAATAAAATTCAAAAAAATATGAGGTAAATTTCTATGAAAAGATAATTCAATCTAGAATATTCTAAAAATGATTTCAATAGATTTTGAATTATATTTTTCTCTAATTTTAGATTTTAATGGAAATCTTATTTTGCTAATTATTCCTTAAATAATCATCTTATTAATCCCAAACTTCTTGAGTATGTTTTGAGGGGATGACTTCTACCTCCCTAAATTTTCTTGAGATTTATTGAAGGCATAATTAGGGGAATTGCAAATGTATTTCCTAATTACTCCCTTAATATAATTAAAGATAATTAAGGGTTTGATTAGTATTTTAATCTATTATTAAAGGTTGATTAAGGTTAGATCCAGTGAGTATGAGGCTTAGGGAATAATTTTGGGGTATTTCTCCTAAGCTATTCTTTAAACCCCTTTTCTTTTCTTAATCATCTCTTAATTATGTGTTAATTCATTAATTACTCTCTTAATTAATTTCTAAAAATTCTAAAACCTTCCAAAACTTAATTAATTACTTTGGGTAGATGCTTAGGTGTTCAAGAGCCTAAGTTCAATTAAGGAAATCAAAACTCAACTCACATGTGTGAGGGGTGTTTTGAAATTACTTAAGTTAAACCCTTTAGCTTAATTAACCATTAATCATGAGTTAAATTACATTAGGCTCTTTTCTTCCTAGGTGCATTGCAAATTTAAATTCCTTGTGAGTTTTTTTATGCCATCTCATTGGCTCATAATTACTTGATTAACTATGTTATGGTGGTGTATGTAAGGGTTAATTAACTTGTTTAATTCATACTGTAACCTAATCAAAATATAAAATGAATCTAATCATCTAAAAATTAAACAAAATGTCAAACACATGTTGGAATGGGTTAGGAATAGAAAACTCAACACACATTTTTAAAATTAAGTCAAATTCTAAATTAAACAAAAATCATACTAAATGAACTTTGGTTTACTTTAAGCTTTCTTATTTCATAAGATTGTCTTTAGAATTTAATTAAAGTGAATGTGTTTATATACTTTCATTGCTTTAGTTCTTTCCCCAACATGTTAAATATGTATGTCATATGGTTTCATGCATTCATACTTTTCAAAGTTCAAATTCAAAATTGAAATTGTTTACTTTATGTCAAAATTTCATGTGTTGGCTAAAGTAATAATATGAGTGGCTATTATCACTATTAAATTCAAATTATTTTTAAAAATATATGAATGAATCATCAAAAATAAAAGTGTGCTACTAATATTTTAATTATAATCTTGCATGTGAGTAAGATATATGGATGTGCATAATGTAGGCTTTCCTTCCTTTCTCTTTTAAGATAGTTTTGAATAGGATTTGGTAAGATGAATGGTTCATTTGAAATGAACCTAACACTTGCCCTATTCCATATCCTATTCATCCTTATGCTATCACTTAAGAAGGGTACCTATGCTTTCACCTATAAATTACATAAACAAAATGAATAAACTAATACAAATTTTTGCATTCTTTCTTTTCCATTTATTTTTTTGTACATATGCCCGTGTTTAAGAAAAATGGTATATTAGTCTGGACAACCCCGAGGTTGTGAGGCTTTAAGTAGCCCAAAGTAGGTCTTGTACCTTACACCTCTAGTTAACAATGGCATTGTACTCACTTATGCCTTTCTTACTTTCATGTGTGCATGTGAGAATTGGATAAGAAATCCCTTTTCTACTTAAGGAAAATCATGCATCATAAACCTTCAAATTTCCTTAAATGAATTTTCTTAGAATGCATCATAAAGTGTGTTAAGTATTCTAATTTCAATGTATATATATATGCTTAGGACTCATTCATATACATGTTATACATGTTGGGAAAGAAATGAAGTGATGTATGTTTTATGAATTTGGTTCATTTTATTTAATCTTAAAATACCTTTCTTTTTGGATGGGTTTGTTTAGAGTTCATCTAAATTTAAGATTAATTAAAACACTTAATCAAAATATTCACTAAATAAAACTAAAATGTGAATCTACTTTAGAAATTACTTAGGTTAGGGAAGGAAAGAGAAGTTCTCTTCTCTTTCTCTCTCTCCATAACATAGTAATTAATTGTAGGATTCACTTGAACCTAATCAAAATATGAAATAAAATCAACCCAAAATAATTAAACAACTTAAATGAAATCCTCCTCTAAGTTGAACATGCTTCACACTTATAAAATTCTAACTTAAATTCATAGCTATGCATACCACACAAACCTCCAAAGCACATACATTACCCTAAGTCACCACTTCTAGCTTTAGATTAGGGCAGTGCATGGTTTGATGCTAGCTTTTGTTTTGTGATATATGTTTTAGACTTGATGTTAGGATGAATGCTCATAGAATGAATGGTAGGGCGATCTTAGTCTAACTCTTATTTTTTGTAGGGGATTGTGCTTAAGGGGCGTTATAATAAATAAAAATATAAATTCTTTTTCTTGCAGGTGCTTATATCCCTAAGCATAATTCAATAGGCTAGGTGAACTTAGTTACCCATGTGTGGGGTGATAAGTCCAATATACATGCTTTGGATTTGTGTGGTTTATTTTAGCTAATCTTTGTATTGCAAGTGTTAGTTTGATTTCCATTCTTTTCCTTTTCATGTAAATTTATGCAATTAGGATTTTGGAATGATTATTATGGGGATTAGGATGAACATTGGTCATAAGATCTCATCTTATGCACCATGTGAAGCCTTTGGAGCATCCACCTTCCAACCATCCAAAAGAAGGAACCAAAGAAGAAAAGAAGAAAAGAAGAAGAAAGAAGAAATGAAGCTTGAAGCCCCCCATTACAATGAATTCCTTGCTTAATTGTAATTTAATTCATTTGTAATTTGAGTTGTATAAGGGTAGAGCTCGACTACCCAATTTATTTTTAGGTTTATGTGGTGGTGCCTGACCCCAATAGCCTTTTTATTCTTTTTGCATTTAGCTTTATAAATTGATTGATGATTTGTTTAGCTTTTGCATTAAGTGACATTTTTTCTAGTTTATTTCTTGCTTTATGTATGGCCTTGATGTGGATTAGGCTCTTTAAGAAAAATAAATCTTTTATCAAACTTAATAACTCAAAACTAAAAGTAAAGAACTCATAACCTCACCTAAAGCTTAGGTTTAAAATCAAGATAAAAGAATTAGCAACCCTTTAACAAGATGAGTATTTCTTTTGCAATATCATGCACAACAACATCTTATTTCACTTTTGATTAGAGAGCTTCCACCTTTGCCAGAGAAATTTGGCTTGACCTTTGAGAGCCATGGTGGAAACACACCTCCTCCCCTCTCACTGATTTGGCCAATAACTTTATTTCTCATGCATTAGGCATGTGAATCTTATTAGCCTGAGTTAAAATAATTGTCCAAAAATAAAAATAAAATGAAATTTTAATTTCATTAGATTTAGTCCATACATGATCTAGTCTCTTTAGGGAATGAGTTTAAGGATTTAGTCTCTTTCTAAATAAATAACAGCCTATCTTTCTTGCATAAGCATAAGACTTGCCTACATATATTTAAAATTGTAGAGGAGTTAGTTGGCGGCAACCCCCAGGCAGTTGTAAGTCCAAGCAGTCGGATGGTTTGTTCTCTCTGAGGCAAACTAATTACCCATTTTTTTCTTAGATTTAGGTTATTCTTTTGGCCCTCACCAAAGCTCTCTAAATTTAGGTTTTGAGATTGTTTCTCCCCTTTGTGGGCCATAAGCATAATTCCTCACCTCTTAGGCATTTCCTTAATCTTGGGTTAAGGAATCATAGTCCTAAATTTCTAATGAAAAATGCAACTCAAACAAACTAAATCAATTTTAAAAATGTAAAGCCCAACTATAGGATAGTTTGAGATGCTCGCTAGGTTTCCTAACATCGTGGGCATCTCCTACTTATCTTTCTTTTGGCATCGATAATAACTCCCTTTCTTTGATGAATTCCATTATCTTCAAAAATTGAATTAATCGATTGATAGTCCTTTCATATTGAAATCATTGAAGATAATGATCATTTACCTTAATCAAGAGTATTCCTAAGAGATCTCATCCCTTAGGATGTAATTAACTATGGGGGCTTGCCCTTAGTTGGGAACTTAACAAACTTGATTTAAAATAAACCCTTCTTTGCTTTTCCATGTAAAGTAGGGGAAGAATCTCTGGTACATATGCAAATCCATCATCTTTAGGAGTCTTTATTAAGGTGATTAGGTCCATTAAATGGTAGTGACTTATATCTCCTGAGATAGTATACTATTCCTTGATGATGTACTCGATCACCTGAATAAGCACATCTAGGATCATGGCATCCCAACCAACATGCATATATTTCTATTTTCATTTATCTTTTTCAAAGAGGGTACATGAAGGCGGAGATATTTTCACCACATACCTGTTATTCAATTTTTAATCGCATGCATATAGGAGCTTGTTTAATAGGGTTAGCGCTAGGATCTATTGCTAGCTTGTAGACTACTACATCAGGAGATAATCCGGGCATCTCTTCATAGCTCCATGCAAAGCAATCTTTAAACTCAGTCAATAGCCTAACTAAGTCATTAGTTTCTTCTTCATTTAGCAACAAATTGATGTAGGGCATGAATTTTTTCTATCTTGAGGTTGATTTCTTTAAGCTTGTCAATTGTTGAACGGATCTCCTCTTTAAATTTTGGCGGTGCATCTTTGATTTGGAAATCATGGATCATCTGAGATTTCTAAACACACATTCTCATGAGAGTTGGTGTTGTGTAAAAAGAACCTATCCGACTCCAAATGATTGTAACAACTAAGCAGTAATCATCATCATCGATTGGACCCACTGTACCAAATCCTAGTTTTGCTCTTAATTGTGCTTCTCTGCCTGTATTATTCCATAGCTTTTCAAAGTACTCTGACCTGTGCCTAGACCATATGTGAGGAACCAAACCTTTCTATATAAGATTATGAACACAAGGTGACTAAAAGTCGAACAGTAATTCCATTAATTCTTTAAATGTATCCTCCTCAAGTTCTACATCAACTTCAGGACTTGATGATGATGAACCCAAAATGAATCTTTTCTACTTCATATCACTGGAAGACTTAGGGTCTTCTTGACAACTAAACCTTCATCTTTTTGAGATGAAAGTGAGGTTAGAGCCAAGGTTCCCAGCTGTTGCCTAAAGTCTCATGTAAACTTGATTTGAATACTTTGGTTTATCTGGATGCCCAATTTTCATCATTGTTTGGATCAAAAATCACCTATAATGGAACCCGCTGAGAGGGGTTGGCTAGTATACTAATCACATTAGACTCATCCTTCAAGCTAGATTCCAAGTCTATGTGAATAGTAGGGGTACTCATATGAAGTGGAACATAACTTCTATCGGTTGATGGCCAACCAGGGGGTCTTTCAACTCTGGAACTGCCTCTATTTCTTCCTTTACCTCTACCTCTGCTTGGCGGAGGTTGAGTCATCCTACCCACATGTCCATATGATGGAATGGACTATGGGTGAAAAGTGATATGCAGATCTATTTCTTCTTCAATTCCCCTTTCTTGTTCACATAAATTTTCATTTTTCTTTTCTTTTTCTTTTTCCTTTTCTGTTTCTTTATTTTCTTTTTCTTTTGAATTTGAGTTTTGTCCAAGTTCATGAGAAAGGGTATTTTGAGGAAGATAGTAGGTCCCATCCTCATAAATCTCAACCTCTCTAACTGAAAATGGCTTTACATCTCCATTGACATTGTATTTAATCCCATCCTTTCTTAACTTAATGCATTGATGGAGGGAGGATGGAATTATCTTTTTATGATGTATCCAAGGCCTTCCAAGCAAAGCAGTGAATGAAGTATTTAAATTAATGATGTAAAACTTGGCTTCAGTCTTCCAGTCACCTATCTCCAAAGGTAACACTATGTAATCTAAAGCCTGCTCATCTTGTTCATTGAATTCTCTCAACATCATCCAATCTCCTCAGAGTATGGATATGTCAATCCTTAAATAGACAAAGGTCTTTAGACTCATAATGTTCACCATGGCACCTGGATCAATGAGAACTCTAGCAAGTCTGAATCTACCCATGTCAACTATGATGTAGAGTGGATGGTTGTGCTCCAAGTATCCCAGAAGAAGGTCTTCTTCTGTGAAAGTGATCCCCTGGGCTTCTTTTATGTAATGTGCCTCCTCACCAATAGCAATCAACTGAGTTGAGCATATTTTAAGATTAAGGAGAGCCTTGATTAATGATTCCCTCATCCTTTTGGATAAGATAAGGGGATCGTATATGCTTAGCTTAGATGGAAACTTTCTTAGGTGAGAGAAGACATTATAGTCCACCTTGGGCTAGTCCTCCACAAGCATATCCAATGGTGGAACATCCTATGGAGGGGCTTCTCGATCCTCTGAACTAATGACTTGTTTCCCCCTATCTTCAAATGTTATCCTAGGAGGTAGAACCTTGCCACTATGAAGGTTGACTTCGGTGATCTCTTGTGGCAGGGTAATGGAAGGTTCTACCACACGCTCACTCACACCTTCTCCTATGGGACCCTCAGAATTGAATGATTCCAAGTCTATCTCAAGAGGTGAACTCATAGCATTCTGAGTAGGGAAGTTCAACTCTAAATCAGAAAGAAGAAGATCAGAATTATTATAGTTATTTTGACTTGAAGAGTTATCATTAAGAATAGAAGTAGATAACCCATCAAAAGTGACACAAATGTAATTCAAGTTAGCTTTATTCTTCAATTTCTTAGATTTGATAGGAGTTACAAAGTATAAGTCAAGTAAAGTAAGTGGGGTAAGGGATTTGATGCCCTTATCTGTCGATACCAGATTTTTACTAATAGAAGAAGAAGAACTAGCTGAAGTAGAGGAAGTCACCAATATGGTAGTTACAACGGTAGACTAGAGACTGGACTCGATCGGTGGTTGCACTACGGGGATATCTGGCACATGTTGCTGCTGCTACTAATGAGCTCACATTTTCCTTAGTTGGCACTGGCAACTTGCAAACCTTCCTTGATGTTGGAGGTTTAAGCTGACTCAAGCACCTATAAGGAAAGTTTCTTGATCTTCTGGATAATCTTTTTAGAGGTTTTGGATAAGGAGATATCCCAACCTTCTTTGGTTATGGAAGGATCACAAGTATCCCCAAGGATTACCCTAATGGAACTGGATGATTGTTCCACAAGGTATTCCTTCAATCAGGATAACTACAACACCGATCTTAAAGTTGTGTTCAAGCAAGTCCTTAAATGTGAAGCAATCCTCCAAAACATGACCTAGCATACGGTGGTAGGGGAAAAAGTTAGGATCATGGCTTTTGCTCGCTTCCTCTGATCTCCTAGGCTTGGGTAGCTAAAAATTAGGCTTCTTTAAGAGATTCTTAAAGATCTTCATGATTTCTTCTGCTTAAATGAATAAGGCTTGTTGAGTTTATCCAAATGAGTAGTGGACCATAGCTACCTGGTGGTGGGTATGTGTGTTGTTGCTGCAGATGATATGGCTGAGGAGACAGCTGTAGTTGGCCATGGAGGTTGCTATAGAGGCCATTAGGGCTACCTCAGTGGTGGTAGGAGGTGGAAGCGAAGGCTGGTAAGGTCGTGATCTCTCAACCGATCTCTAGCTGGTTGCTTCCCCTTATTTACTGCTGTCATAATTCTTGGCTTCTTCTCGTAGACCTTCTGCAGCTTTACTTTGGGAAACTGGTCTTAAAAATGTAACTGTTTGGCATCTCCTTATAGGCTAGCCGCCTTGTTGATTAACTTCTCAAAGGTTTTGATGGTGAAGCCCTTAAGCGTGAAGGCGATCAAGCCATGGATATTCTTTAGAAGAATCTTAATGGCATGCTGGTCAGACAGTTGTGGCTCACATTTCATACTCAGGTTGTGCCATCTGAGAATATAGTCAATAAGGGACTCACCTGGGTGTGGTTATACTACAACGAGATCATAACAGTAACCCTTTACTGAGCTCCAGCAAACCTCTTGATAAAGAGTTACTCTAACTGAGCAAAATCTTCACTAGCTGTTGGGGTTATATTACGAAGAGGCATAATAGCAAAGCGTCACTGCCACCGGTGTTGCAACAACTGGCCCTGAAGTGTGCAATATGCTACCTTGGTTTCCACTGCCATCAAAACTCTTGAAGGAAGGTGGCATGAAACCCTTGGGATATTGGATTACATTAAATTCCTCCATATAGGGTCTATCCTTTTGAACTGATGATCCTCCCTAGGCTTGAGTAATGCTTCCTTCGCCTGCTGCTCAACCATAGACTTGTTATCTTTCTTCTATATTGAGGTACTTTCCACTACCTTCTTATACATGCTAGTGCTACCTTTTCGATGGGAGATAAGCTTGTTGGGTCCAAGACAAGCACTAACTCTGGTTGACTAGTCTCAATTATAGTAAGATGAACTACTATCGCTTGTTTCTAAAGTATTACTAATAAGTCCTCAAGCTGCCCCACCATCCTATATATTTGTTCATTGTTCTGCTTTAATTGATATCAGAGGTGTTGGGCTATTGGGCTATGTCTTCCTGCTTAACCTCATCACCTTCCATAGCCTGATGCTCTCTGAGGAGGAATCCCATGGTATCTACCATGAAAACCACGACTGAGTCTCCCAATAAATCATCTTCATTGGGGTCAAAAATTGATCTTCTCCTCATCAAACTAGTTGTGTCCTAGGATCTCTTTCTTTTCCATGAAAAAGTGAGCTACTGTGTCATTTAAAGATCGATCTGTCAAAATTGGCACAAATACTTTTGGCTGACTGGTGATGGGATCCACATCGTGAACTGTGAGGCATCGGACCTCCCTTGCTATTGGAGAATCAATCATGTGAGAACTGTACTCGCTAGAAGAAATCCACTTCTAGTTGTCACTAACTCTGAAAGGAGTGATACTCCTAGGAGGCTCTACTATCATGGGTGCAATTGGGCTATCATTTCCTCCCTCACCGCTACAACCATCTCTATGTCCTGTTGAACTAGTGGTGTTAGTGAAGGGATGACCAATATGCTTCGAGATTGCCATCCTTCTGCACCCCAACTAGGGCAGAAGGTTGAGCAGGAGAGCTCGCCCTTGCCATAGTAGGTAGTGTAGATGGAATGGGATCCTTTGGCCGCAGTTGGATCACCAACGGGGTCCTCTTCTCCCTGGATGTGGGCTTCTTGTCCTTCGATAGAACTGGAGTTACCCATTGGAGAACCCAATGGGAGTTTTAAGACCAGCACAGGGTGAGATCCTAAAACCTAAAGGTGTTGGCTAGCATAACTTAAGGATGAAATAAGCTAAATACAAATGGAATAAAAGATAGTCTTGGATTCATACCAAAGTATAAACCCACTATCAATACTTGGAGACAACAATCATTTACCAAAGATGGAGAGAGGAACCTTCCCCAACGGAGTTGTCGAAAAAATCTATGGTGAAATTTTATATCAAATTTCTAAACAATAAATATATACTTCCATCTTCACTCTATGTAGGATAAAATGAAGATATAAATATACATTTCTTCTATTTATGCATTTTTGACACCACATAAATTCATAAATATTTTTATTGAGGGTGATCAGGTACGACATTGAGGAGAGGTATACTATCTCAAAAGATAGAAGTCACCAACCCTATAATGGACCTCCTAAGGACAATGGGTCTACATGTGTACCAAATATTCTTCCCTACTTTACATAGAAAAGTAAAGTAGGATTTATTTTAAATCGGGTTCATTAAGTTCCTTACAAAAGAAAGCCCCCACTGTTAATTATATCCTAAGGAATGAGATCCCTTAGGAATACTCTCAATTAAAATAAATGGTCGTTATTCCAAAGATTTCAATAGGTAGGACTATCAATTAATTAGTTTGTTTTGGAAGATCAAATGAAATTGATCAAAGAGAGGGAGTTATCAACAAAGCTAAAGAAAGATAAGTAGGAGATGCTCTCGATGCTAGAAAACCTAACGGGCATCTCAAACTATCTTATGGTTGGGCTTTACATTTTTGAAATAAAATTATTCATTTGAGTTGACTTTTTATTAGAAGTTTAGGGCTTATAATTCCATAATACAAGGTTATAGAAATGCCTAAGAGGTGAGAATTTATGCTTATGGCCCATAGAAGGGAGAAGCAACCTCAAAACCTAAATTTAGGGAGCTTTGGTGAGGGCCAAAAGGATGACCTAAATCTAAGGCGATAATGGGTATTTGGTATGCCTCCATAAGAGAAGGCAAACCACTCGACTGCTTGGACTTACAATCGCTTGGGTGGTGGCCGCCAACTAACTCCTCCTATGATTTTAAATTTATGTAGGCAAGTGATATGTTTTATGCAAGATAGCTAGGCTATTATTTATTTAGAAAGAGATGAAGTCCTTAAACTCACTCCCTAAGAGACTAGATCATGTAATGACATATTTCAAAAGACCTAAATCTAATGCACAACATATTACATGTTATTTTCATTTTTTGACAATAATTTGACTCAGGCTTATAGGATTCATATGCTTAATGCATGAGAAGTGAGATTATTAAAAATTAGCGAAGGGAGGGGTGTGTTTCCACCATGACTCTCAAAGGTCAATCCAAGTTTCTCAGGCAAAGGTGGAAGCCCTCTAATCAAGAGTGAAACAAGAAGCTTTTATGCATGATGTTATAAAAGAAATACTCATCCAGCTAAGGGGTTGCTAATTCTTTTATCTTGATTTTTTAGCCTAAGATTTAGGTGAGGTAATGAGTTATTTATTGTAATTTTTAATTATTAAATTTGGGTGAAAGATTTATTTTTCCTAGGAGTCTAATCCACATCCAGGTCATACATCAAAGAAGGAAAAAATTGGGAAAAGGATGTCATCTTAATGCACAAGCTAAAATTCCATTTGTGATTGGGCACCATCGCACAAACCCAAAAAATAAATTTGGTAGCTTAGCTCTACCCTTATAACCTATATTATAAATGATTTAATTTACAATTGAGCAAGAAATTCATTATTATGGGGGTCTTCAAGCTTCATTTCTTCATTCTTCTTTTCTTCTTTCTTTTTTCTTTCTTCTTCGGTTCCTTCTTTTGGATGGTTGGTAGGTGGATGCTCTAAAGGCTTCACATGGTACATAAGGCATGGCCTTATAACCAATGCTCATCCTAATCCCCATAACATTTGTTCCAAAATCCTAATTGAAAAAATACATGAAAAGAAAAAAGTAAATCTAATTAACACCTACAAAATAGAGATTAGTTAAACAAATCATACAAATCTCAAACATGTATATTGGACTTAGCACCCCACACATGGGTGAGTAAGTCCACCTGGCCTTCTGGATTAGCTTAGAGGTATAAGCACCTGCAAAGCAAAAATATTTATATTTTTATTTATTACAACGACCCTTAAGCACAATCCCCTACAAAAGATAATAGTTAGACTATGATCACCCAATCATTCATTCTACGCACATTCACTCTAACATCCAAATTAGAAATAATATATAACAAAATAAAAGCAATCATCAAGTCATGCACCACCCTAACCTAAAGTTAGAAGTGGTGACTTAGTCTAATGTGTATGCTTTAGGAGGTTTGTGTAGTACGCTTAGCTATGGATTTAAGGTTTGGATTTTCTAAGTGTGTAGATGTTCAACTTAGATGGATGGTTTCATTTAAGTATTTAGTTGGTTTGGGTTGATTTTATTTTGTATTTTTTATTTCATTTAAATGAATCCTATAATTAATTACTAAGTTTTAAAGAGTGGGAAAAGAGAAGAGAACTTCTCTTTCCTTCCCTACCTTAAGTAATTTCTAAAGTGGATTCATGTTTAGTTTTGCTTAGTGAATATTTTATTATGTGTTTTAATTAATCGTAAGTTTAGATTTTCCCTAAACAAACCTATTCAAAAAGAAAGGCATTTTAAGATTAAGTAAAGTGAACTAAATTCACAAAACACACATCACTTCATTTCTTTCCCAATATGTATAACATACATATGGATGCATCTTAAGCATATCTATACATACAAATGAGAATGTTTGGCACACTTTATGATGAATGCTAAGTGAGTTACTTAAGAAAATTTGAATGCTTTATGATGCATGATTTTCATTAAGTAGAAAATAAGTTTTCTTATCCATTTCTCACATGCACACATGTATGTATGAAAAGCATAAGTGAGTATGGTGCCATTGTTAACTAGGGGTGTAAGTTATAAAGCCCACTTAGGGATACTTAAAGCCTGCAAGTCCGGGACACTTTATACCATTCCATACAAGCACTACAAAAGAAATGAAGGGAAAAGAAAGATGAAAAAAGCTTGAGTTGATTGAGTTATTTTGTTTATGCAATTTATATGTGCAAGTGTAGATGCCTTTCTTAAGTAATAGTATAAGAATGAGTAGGAAGGGAATTAGGCAAGTGTTATGTTCTTTGAAATGAACTATATACTTTGCCAAATCCTATTCAAAATTATACTAAAATAAAAGAGAAGGGAGACTACACTATGCATGTCTTCATACTTATATCAACTTGCTAGCTCATAACTAATCATGAGTAGCACACTTTTAGTTTTGGATATTTTATTTATAAAGTTTTAAATTTTTTTTGAATTTAATAATGATAATAACCTTTCATATTTTTACTTTAGCCAAAACATGCAATTTGACATAAAGAAAATATTTCACTTTCATTTTGATTTTTTTTGAAAATAATGAATGCATGAAGTTCATATGACATACACATTAGCATGTTAGGAAAGAACTAAAGCGATGAAAGCATGTAAACACATTCACCCTAATTAATTCCTAAAGATAATCTCATTAAATAAAAAAGTTTAAAGTAAATCAAATTATTTTTACAGAATGTTTGATTTTGTTTTGAGTTTGATTTAATTTGAGAAATGTGAGGTGCATTTGTTGTTCCTAACACATTCCCACATATGTTGATTATTTTAGTTTAATTTTTTAGGTGATTAGATGATTTTTTATGTTACTTAGGTTAAGGTATGAAATAAGTATATTAATTACCCCTTACCTCTACCACCTTAGCATAGTTAACCAAATAATTATGAGCCAGTGAGATGACATAAAACCATAAAAGAAATTTAAATCAGTAATGCACTTAGTAAGAAAAGGTCCTAATACATTTGGCTCATGATTAATGATTAATTAATCTAAGGGGTTTTAACTTAAGTAATTTCATAACCCCCCTCACACATGTGAGTTGAGTTTTGATTTTCTTAATGTACTTAGGCTCTTGAACACCTAAGCATCTACCCAAGATAGATTAATTGAGTTCTTGAAAGTTTTAGAATTTTATGAAATTAAGTAAGGGGGTAATTAGTGAATTAACCCTTAATTAAGGATAAACTAAGAAAGAAAAAGGGGTTTACAAAATATCTCAAGGAAAGTATCCCAAAATTATTCCCTAAACCTTATACTCACTCAATCAAAACTTAATTGACTCAATCAGAGAGTTAAACCATTAATTATGCCCTTAATTAAGCTTAATTATATTAAGGGAGTGATTAAGGACTGAACTAGCAATTCCCCTAATTAAGCCACCAATAAATCCCAAGAAAATTGGGGGAGGTAATAGTTATCCCACTAATTAAGCAAAAAAGTTTGGGATTAATCAGTGGAGTAATTAAAGGGTAATTAGCAAAATAAAATTCCTAATAAAACCTAAATTCAGAGAAAAATACAATTCAAAATTATTTGAAATTAATTTTAGAATATTTTATATTTAATTATCTATCCAATGCAATTAATTTCATATTTGTTTAATTTTTCTAAGATTACATATGAATTTTAGAAGTTTTCATAACTAATTATAATATTTAAATACCCTAATTAAGTATTTAATCTCGTTGGTGCCACGTGGGCTGTTGATGCGGCATGCGCTTTCCATGTGGCATGATGGGATTGGCTCTTTAATCGGCCACATCGTAGTGCCACATCAGCGGTGATGCTACGCTTTTTCTCCTCATCCGTTCGATCAAGGATCGGATGGTTGAGATTAAAGCCGTAGATCAGAGGGATAAATCATGGGATGCTATGTGTTTTAATCTCAGCCATCCATCCAAAATGCATGAATGGTGGGCCAGAGATTCATCTCTATAATTCTCTGCAGAAAAGGAGATCCGTCCATGTTCTAGGCCATGATCTGAGCTTGATTGAACTCGAATTGGGCTAAAATTTAGCCCACACCTTCATCATGCATTATAGATCATATCTAACGGGTAAAATCCCATAGGATTAAACATTCCTTCACAAAACCACACACTATGGATAAATTAAGCTTGGAAAAATGGTTTACCTCATCGGCGCTCGATTCCCTTGGAGAAGCTTCGGCTAGTTAAGACGAAGCTTTGCTGAGAGTTTGAGCTCTTGAGATTGGGTGGTTTCTTCTAGATACCAACTCCCCTTTTCCTTGAGCTCAATCTTGATCAAGGTGACTCTTCCCTATCCTTAGGAACTTAGGAAAGAGGTTGGGTGAGTTCGATTGAGCTCACTGATGGACCTTGCAAAAAGAATTACACTGGTTTTGAGTGTGGAGCAAGTTGGGTTTTAGGTGGAGCTCCCTTGTTTTTAATCTCTAAAAATTAAGAAAATGGAAATTTGATTTCACTCTAAGAAGCTTGGGGAGGCTGAGGAATGGCTTCTCTGACTTCCCTAGGTTCAACCGAATTGAGGATCATGGATTGAATTCAAATTAGGGGGAGTATATCTCCCCCTTTAGCAATAGGATGCCCGAGCAATGCTTTAGCATTTTGATCAAATTGACCATAAGGAGTGCGTTTGTTAGGCCATTTAGGATGTCCTTGAATTCGATTTTGGCCAGGGAGTGGAATGATGAACTTCCCATGTGCTTGATTTGAGTGTAAGGAGGATTCCATGTGCTCCATTTCAAGGCATGTGGTCAGTTTGGCCATTAGGCTAGGTTGGGCTGACCCAAACCCATTAGGTTGGGTGTACCACACTCTCTAGTGTTCACTTGATCCACTAAGAGGGTGTCAAGTGACTATGGAGAGGATTTGAACAAATTCCATGTAGATTTGGCCAAATTTTACCTTATTGAATAGGGGTAAAATGGTCATTTGATCTTCATTTCTATTTGGTTATGTTTAATATGATGATAAAATAGGTTTTGCCAAGTTTCATTGAATTTGGAGTTGGTTTGATGTGATTTGGCTCATGTTGAACAATTTAAGTCAAAATGGGCCAACTTGGTTCAAGTTGACCAAATGGTCAAATTGGGTCAAACCAAGGGTTGGTCAAGTTCATATGACCATTTGAAATATTTTGGTGACTTTGGTTTGATTCAATTTGGTTTTTGTTTGAATTTGGTTCATTTGATTTCATTTAGGTCAAATGGGTCAAGTTGACCAATTTGACCCAATTGACCTATTTGAGCAAGGTCATGGGTAGGTTTAGGTTTGGTTGGTCATGTGAAAGGGATTGGTAACTTTTTTTCCAATCAATTTTGGTTAAGTTTAAATTTGGCTTAATTTGACCCTTTAGGTTAAGTTGGGTTTATGGTCAATTGGGCTAGGTTGGGTCTAGTTGGCCAATTGAGACTTTGGTCAAGTTCAACAATCATTTTGGAATGAACTTGACCCATTGGTTTCAATTAATTTGGCTTAGATCATGTTTTGAAACATTTTGACTTTTTAGGTCAAATTGGGTCAACTAGGGTCAAGTGCCCAATTGGGCTATGTTAGGCTCAAATGTTGACTTGGTCAAGTTCAAACATTGATCATAAATGAACTTAGATCATTAGTTTCAATCAATTTGTCTTAGGGTGGATTTTGGCTATGTTGATTTCATTTTGGCTAAGTGTTGACTTGGTGAACCCTTAGGTTTGACTTGGTTTGACCCAATTTGAGTGATTGATCATCTCATGATGATTGTTGATCATGATGAGAGGCTTAGGTTGGCTTAGTTCAATCCAATTTGGTTAGGATTAGAATTTGGCTCATAAGAGTACTTTAGGCCACTTTGGGTCAACTGAGCTTAAGTGGGTCAAATGGCTTGGTCAAAGCTTGATTTGAATTTGATTGAACTCACATATGGACTTATGATTGAAATATAAATCCATTGCAAGTGGTTTGAAGTCAAATGGGTTTTGATTCATTTGACAATTTCAAGTTCAAAGGGTGAACATGAGTTTAACTTGGGATTGATTTTTGAATTGAGTTTTGGTTTATGTGATTGAAGTTTGTATTTAAATTTGGATTCATGATTGAAGGATTGATTGAATCATGAAGAAAAATCAAGAGTTTGGCTTGATTTGAAGTTGATATGGCTAAGCTCAAGAATTTGATTTAAAAGGCTTAGGTTGGATTTTTATAGAATTTGAGTTTGATTTTTTGAAGTTGGTTTTGATTGTTTGAATTTATATTTCATTTAAATATGTGAATATAAATGATAATATAAATGGGTTATGAGAAAATTTCATGAGTTTGAAGTGATTTGAACATGATCTAGGCTAAGTCTTTAAGAGAAAATCAAAGTGACTTATGAAAGATTTGTGAATTGAAATTTCAATCGTAAACTTCATTCACATATTTCAATCATGGGTTTCAGTCATGTGGTATTGATTTGAGTTTGGAGAAAATCAATTAAGTTAGAATTTATTTAGGTTTGATGTTGATTTGATTTGGAATTTGACTTCAAAGAAGGAAGTGAGGATGTGGTTCAAGCTATAGGGCAGAAAAATTTTCCTAACACCCCAAAGGCATGACCTATTCCTATGGCTAACTCTTCTAAGTCTCTAGTGTTAGGTTGAGTGTCCACCTAAACACTAGATGTGTCTCAGGACTAAAGATCTTTTAATTTCTAAGAGGAGTCCTATGTCTAAGATGGAGGGGTTGAGAGCTCATTCTAAAAATGAGGTCAACAAGAACTGAAGTAGTTCTTTTCGAGTTGTCATCACTTTCATACAATCTAACTGAAGAACAAAATACTAGTTTGAGAATGGAGGAACTCAACGCGCTTGATGAGGTTAGACTGCAAGCTCATCAAAAATCTGGAAGTTTATCAAGCAAAGATGTCCAATGCTTTTGACCATACGGTGTGGCCTCGAACATTCCAAAAAGGGGAATTGGTTCTGGTGCTGAGAAGACCAATTATTCCTAATCAAAAATTCGATGAAAAATTTGAGACTAATTGGGAGGGCCCTTTTATCATTGAAAAAGTGTATCAAGGAGGGCATACTAACTCATTGACTTAAAGGGTGAAAGACCAATGCTACCAATCAATGGTCATTACCTAAAAAAGTATTATACATGATGACTACATTCTCGGTACAATAAAATCCCCGCAATCAGGGGCATCTATTTAGTATTGACATTGACTTCATGCGAGATCTCTAAATAAATATATTCACTCCAGATAAAAAACTTTTCGGTAAAAAATCCCCTATTACATAGGGGGTATTTTAGATTTCTATACATAGATGAAATCAATGTTGCATGTTAAAACCCTCTTAAGAGCATATCAATTCAAATATTGATGTATTTGCATATTTTCATCTTGAAAGTTCTTCTAAATGTGCTTTAGAATTCCACCTACAAGACATGAGGCATTTTTTAGTTTATGTTAAGTTTATTTGAGTTGATGTCATGTTATAAGACAAGATCCTTGAATATATTCTTATTCAGGTTGACATTGAGCTTTACATTGAAATTCCTGAATATACCCATAATTATCACTGTTAAGTTGTAGGTTCTTACAGAAATAAAAAGAATCTATTTTATGCATGGAAAGAAAGTCTTAAATGTCAAGAAAAATTTTCTCCCAGATTCATCAAATGTCAGAGATCGAGTCAAAAGAACACCCAATTTTGGAAGCTTCAATCAACTGATTTGAAAGAAACATTAACCTTTACATCCTGAAGTCTAGGACATGGATGGGTTCTAAAGGTTGAACTCAACAAGACCAAATGTGGTCGAGTTGTTGATGTTCTCCTCACTCAACAAGCCGCAAGAAAAGACCGCAGTGAAAAAGCCCCTATTCGTCAATCTGATAAAAAAACTACCAACCCACTACAGCTTAAGTCGAGGACTTGAGTAGGTTCTAAAGGTTGAACTCAACATGCCCAAATGTGGTTGAGTTGCTAATGCTCTCCTCACTCAACAAGTCGTAAGAAAAGGCCATGCTGACAAATCCCCTGCTCATCAGTCAACTGATGATAGCTCTTCAATATCAAACCAGATCCAGCTTAGTGATTAAAAGCAACCATGATCCAAGAGATCTTTCTGCTTGATCGATAGATCAAGACAATCTGAGAAAACTCTCAATTCAGAGCTTCCTGATGTCAATCTTTATATTGCCTGGAGGGTGATATTTCAATTTAATCTCAAATGATCTGATTAAGCTCAAAGCACTTAGCAAAGCCAATCTCCTCATCAAGTCTCAAAGCAGAAAGCACAGGGCTGAAGAAGCAATTCCATAGTTCATACAAAGCTGATAGCCGAACTAAAGGAAAGCCGATGGTCGAACTAAAGAAATTTCATGGTTATTCAGTCTGCTAAAGAACACATTGCTAGACTAATGACTCAACATAGATCTAGTATAAGCGGAAAGGCTGGGCCATCTGTATGTACCATTCAATGAGTCTGTAAAGGCAGCAAGCACATGATTCATGACGTACATACACTTCCTGACAAGTCACTATGGATAAATTAGGTCAATCCTTCATCAAGTCCATCAAGCTTAAAGCTAGGATAGAAAGAATTTTAAATCCGACCAAGCACAGACAAACCCATTCCATAGCAGAGTTCTTCATAAAAAAAAAACCAATTTCTCCAACAAACCCAATCAAGCACGAAGCTATGATTGAAAGAAACCCAAATCTGTAGGGACATAAAAGAAAGAGAACTTCAGTAAAGCCATTGAAGCAGAGAGTAGATGGTGTAAGAACTATTATCTATTCGACAAGTCAATTCTGACAAATCAATCAAGCCCGTCATTTAGCATGTCCTAAATAAGGCATCATACTAATGACAAATCCTATCAAAGCTCCATAACCTATTGCAAATCGAAGCTGAAATGATCCAAGTTTTGTGGCCAGCCCAAAGGTCAACCAATTTTCAACAAATGTGACTCGCTCCATGCGCGAACCACATTTGTTGGGGGTTATTTGTTGACCTCCACATATGTGTTATAAGTCGGGTCAAGGCCACAAGTCAAATTCAATGGACTTCGAAAGTCATAGTGTGCAAATTGGGGTTCAAAATGCACTTGATGTCACTTAAAATGGTCGAAACTTATGAGAATATAAATATTGCATAATCCAAAGATCGACCGATCAAGTGATCGAGCTATCAATTTTTTAAAGTGCATATCAGAGTCAGGAAGCTGCGATGATGTTTAAACGACCTCCGTTCATTGAATTGATTATGTTATTAGCTTTAAAACATCGAAACTATCAAATGAGACTATTCGAGCTCGATTGGATGAGTATGTTCAAATGTCGAATGATTAGAAGTGACAATATGCAAATCGAGGCTAAAATACATAGAATATCACCAAAATTAATCCAAATGACCTCTGATCGATGAACATACTTCACCATCATGTTCAAAATGTCAAAAATGGTCAAAATATAGATATTGCACAACATGATAATCAACCGATCAAGTGATCGAGTCGTTAATGCGCCTGCACGCATATCAAAGTCAGGAGGCATCAACATAAACTAAATGATCTCTATTCATAAAATTGGTTATGTCATTAGCTTCAAAATATTAAAATCTATCAAGTAAGACTATTTGCACTCAATTCAGACAAGTCTGTGCAAAAATCGAGTGGTTGAAAGCGGTGACACATATTTTGAGGTGAAATTGACTCAATTTGACACCAACTAGAATCAAACAACCTCCGATTGTGAAACAGATTACGTCGTTGCATTCGGAACATTGGCATAACCTTAAATTGATATATATTTTTTTTATTTAATTGTGTCGAAGTAACATTCACATCAAAGTCGATTACCTAATTTAAAAATCAATTTTAGAAAACCTAAATCTAATCCTAGCCCTAAATCTCACTTAACCCATGTGAATGACATTCCCACGGCCGAGCGTTAACCCATTTGTATCTCCCTCTTTGGCAGAACGTCCAAACCGCACGTGAGCTCCCACTAATGCACAGCTCATAAGTGGAGAATGTTAATGTTGCATCCACATCAGCTGATCCAACAATAAGGTCAGTAGATATTCCACTGACGACACACCAGGATTTCATCGCACATGCATGTCTAGGGACACAACGCAGCTTTGACAAGTTGATTCCTAGGTAACATCTTATTAATCTTTCCTTCCTTACAGTTGTAATAATTAGTATGATTGGTTATCGTCCAACTTATGAGTTTTGTGGTAGTGATGATGTTGTTTATCATTCAGATGAACCATATGTGCCTCACAGTGTTGCAGGCGAAGATGAGTATCATACTATGAGCAGTGGTTCAAGTGGTGAGTCTGAGAAGGATATTAGTGATGATGACTCACCGAGGTAGAAGCCCTTTATGAAGTGTCGGCATCATGATCTTTAAGAAATCACTGTTGAAATATTGATAGTGAGAGTCAAATGTTATCCACAAATGAGTATGTCCGAATGTGCTAGACTACGAGAGAGTGGGACAATGATATTTACTTCGACGGTCCTTCTGACGAAAATATCCTAACAGATGATACAGAAATCCCAGGTGACCTTGTCGAAGGTATGTGCTTCCCAAATAAAAGGAGTCTGTAATTTGCTATTTTGGGTGTTAAATAAATGTTCGATTCTAAGCATTACTTAACCGGAAGAACTACACGGTTATTTGCATACCATGATAGTCTACTAGACCAAGTGGCATTTGCATTAGCGCCGGTGCTTAAGGGGTGTTTGGAGAATATCAAGAGTTGGTGAAAATCATAGATGTATCCATGCAGCAAGTGCAGCAGGTCATCGACATTGTAGCTCTAAATTTATAGCTTACTTCATTATACCTGTGATCAGGCATCAGATAGATCTGAAACCCGGGGAGATTATAGGTAGGATGCAATCGAAATTCAATGTTAAAGTTTCGTACATGAAGGCTTGGGATGCGAGGCGTAAGGCAATAAAAGCAAAATTTGGCAACTGGGAAGAGTCTTACCGTAGCCTCTTGGAGGCCAACCTGGAAGCCCTGAGGTTCATCCTAGCATAGCATCCCTACGCGGGCGGCATCGAGCTACTCACCCCGATACTATAAGTAATATTTAATTTTTTTTAATTTACATCTGTTTTCATTTTATTTTGAAAAATTGGTTAATGACTAGTTTTTTTTTTTGCGAGCACGTACTTGATCTTTGCGTCACACTTATCTTGGGAGTGGCCCATCATCGATTCATCCTGGGTTAGAGTAGTGGGCCTACCTGTTAACCGCTTCTTCATCCTGATCATCATTCGACTACCTTGGTTGAGAGATGATCTCCATGAATACCTTCTTCTTTATTTGAGATGACTATTACACTCCAGGACATAGCGATGATCCTAGGACTATGAGTTGATGAGCCACTGTCATAGGTCCAATTGTGATTGGCGAGGGGAAGAGATGAGACACGTAGCCTGATTGCTGTGATGATTTGTTGGGATGACACCCCTTACCGGACGTAATGTATCATGATCCAATCAGTCCGGAGATCAAGTCGACATTTAGGATGGGTCACGCACACGTGCTGACCTGCAAGTTTGTTCAGTCGTAATTTTAAGAGAGAGAGAGAGAGAGAGAGAGAGAGATATATATATATATATATATATATATATATATATATATATATATATATATATATATATATATATATATATATATATATATATATATATATATACTAGTAATATTGAACGTACATCAATTACACATTAATTAATATTTTAAAATTAAAAAATAATATTATAAATATTAAATTATATTATTTAATTTATATTCTTATTAAAAGATCAAAATAATAAGTTCATATTTCTCTTTATAAAAAAGTTATATATTACACTTTCAAAAACTTATAGTTTAATGAATAATATTCCATATATATATGAAATATACAAAGAGTTATAACAATATAAGTTAATTTGATTTTCAATCATTATTTTTAGATAATTTTTATTATAACTCTTTAATTAAAGGTGCATATTCTCAAGACTTATGAGATTAATTATGATTTATAAGCCAATCTATTTGAATTTAAAATTTTCTTTTTAAATATGTTTTTATTATTTAGTTCTTTTTATCATTATATGACTCTTAATTTCTATCTCTTCATTTTCTTATTATTTTATATAGATAATTTTATAAGGTGAAAAGGTTCTAGAATATCTAACCTAAAAAAAAAAACATATGAATTGAGTTATTTAAATATTGAAATTTGCAAGTCGTTATACTTTTATATAAACTCATCGCAATAGATAATAGAGATTTGAGTGATATTTAAGTGAAAAATAAAAGATTAGGTGGTATATTTGTTAATATATTAGAAGTATATGCTTAATTTATAAATATGGCAAGGAAGTGTCAAGTGCATAAAAATATATTATAAAAATAAAAAAATAATTAATAAAGTATATACGTGAATTTATCTGTTAGAAAATAAAGAGAAATATATTAGAGAGACAATAAAAAGATATATAATCTATAACTTTTTTTTAATTGTTACTTTGTTTGAATAAATTTATATTAATTAAAAGTAGTCTAAAAAAATATTAAGATAAGAAATCATTGAATGAAGAAAACTTAAGCCTTTTTATATTCTTAATTATATTATTAATAAATTAAATGTCAAATCACGTATTAAAAATAATATAATAATTATAAAAAAATAAAAAATTTAAATAGAATAAATTTTTTGTCAAATTGGCTCACGCAAGTTTGCACAAGATTTCATTATATAGTATTAGAAGGAAAGTTAAAATACACAAAAAAAAAAAGTGTAAATATGAATTAGCTATGTTTAAAACCCATGTGAATGAGAGATTTATGACTCTTGGAGATCACACAACTAAAAAGACTCACATAAAGAAAAATAATCTTAAGATGAAGATGTTACACAATAATAGAGAAGTACTTCAAAATATGAACTCGAGGAGGAACCGAAAAGCTTTCAAAGCCAAATAGAGAATTTTGCATACAAAGCATAAGATTTTTATTTATTTATATATCTAACCCATAAAATTGTATATGTATAAAAATGACTCTTTTTCGATGCATTAAAAAGTATATTTATTTTTAAAAAGTAATTATGATAACATTTGTGATATAATAATAGAGATTTGAGTGACATTTAAGTAAAAAAGAAAATATTATGTGATATTTATGTAAATATATAAGATGTATATGCTTAGTTTGTAAATATATTAAATAGTGAATTTTGCATATATATATAGCACACAATTGTTATGCATTTACATACCAAAATCATAAAGTTTGATATTTTAAAATTTATTGTTTTATGCATAAAATATGCATTTGACTTTAAAAATTAATTTGATGATACTATTTTTGATATAATAATAAAGATTTGAGTGTTATTTAAGTAAAAATAAATAAAAGTTTAGATATTAGATATGTAAATATATATGAATTATATATTTTGTATATAATTAACACAAATTGTCATTTTTAACTTCTTCACTTCAAAGAGATTGTAAAATCTCATCTCACATCACTCATATGAGAAATGAATGGCCAAGATTTACTTTCGGAAGAAACATAAGTCACTTTTTAATAGTAGTAAAGATATATATATATATATATATATATATATATAATTAAAATTAAAATTTTCTACAAACAAAATATTTCTAATAGAATAGCAATGAAGAGAGGATTTTAAAATTACTTTTGATATAGCCCTTAGTTTATAAATTACAGTCTATATAAAAATATGGTATGCAAAATACCGTACTACTTAAAAATCAAGGCAGTTATAGTAAATCACTAAAATAACAAAACTTAATAAAGGATCCTATCATTGGCAATTATGTCATTTACTATAAGTCAAATGAGTTTTTGACTAAAATATGGAAACTAAATTATATGCGAACATATTATTGGCAATATTAATCATTTATAAACTTCATAAATTAGTCATCACACTATTGTCATCCATCAATTATTTCCTTAGTTGACCACCACTTAGTTTCTTTAAAGCATCAATCATCCGAGGATACATCATGTTGACCATAGTTCTCAAATACTACCATGCATGCCTTGACTTTCCTTTTGCCATGCTTTGAACTTCCTTTGTTCATCATTGACCACCCTCCCATTACAATAAGCTTAATCTTGCCATTCAAGTCCCCTTGCAATCCTTTTATTTTTTTAAGTTCGTTCATTCACCATGGATGTCATTAATCCAATCTTCTTAGTTGACCTACCATTATTTCCCATCAAATTTTAACACCATCACATACCAACATCCTCCTCATTCTTCTAAAGATGGATCATCCTTCTACCTCATTATCAGATTTAGTCTAATTTTAGAAATCAACAACTTGTCACCCTCAATGTTTTATTCAAAAAAAATTATTGCATGCAAAGTTTAGATGGTACAAATTTTGTGTACATGTAGTATGTTATATACTGTAAATAATATATGTTGTAGGCTCAGAAAATCCGCCACCTCTCGACAATTTATTTGAATTGAAGAGTATGATTTGAATGAGCAATTCTTAGAAGGTTGATGGAATAGTAGATAAGACACTACCAGATTTAGTCCTCATTTGGTGAGAACTTTAGATGGTTCGGTTTCTATGAAAACCCCATAGTTAATTTCTCCTCTCGGTGAGTGAGAGAACTTTCGATTAAGGCTAGTGGTTAGATAAAACATAGTAGTAGCATATGGAGTTCGAATTTAGATTATGAAATTTATCACTTGACTTAAATCGGATGGTTGGGGAATGATGATGCGCGTCTAGATCCCATGGTTCCATCATCACCGTGGTCCCTAGTCTACTTAGTCGGAGGTATCCAACTGTAAGGATCCTTCGCAATACATGGGTTATGTCATTAAAAGAAATCCTTGGAGACCTAGGGTGGTCTAAGGAGACAATCTTATTGACGTGAGTTATTTGCCTATTAAGCATACGACTCAAAGGGAAGAACCATTTGGGGAAGCATCACGGTGTGATTGTAATATAATGGAGCATGGCGGCCAAACCACTGATCAGAGAGGCTTCATGTCATCAGCCAACTCTGGAGCCGCCTCACTGGCGTACCTGAGTGAGATTGATTAAAGTGAATATTGATTTGACATTTGGCTTTGCCTTTTGAGTTTTCTTAATTTGTCACCCTCGACAAATAGTTATCGAAGGTGGATGGATTGAGTTTGATTTAAGTTTCAATGATAGAATTTCATTTAAGCAGTTTCAGATTGCTAATTAAAAATTGATTAGTTAGAATATGTTAAAGAGTTTTAGATTCTATTAACTCTATTTAGCTGCTAACAAAAGATTAGATCTATTGTCACCTGACAGAATCAGTTTCTCAGATATTTCACTTATTTGACATTCTTATAATAGATTTTTAGATTTTGTTAACCCCTCTAAGACTAAGAAGTAACTTGCGCATCCTGAACACTTGAATTTAACTATTGAAGACCGAAGGTAAGTAAATAATAATTTTAGGTAATTTTGTGTTTGAATTATGAGATTGATTTTATATTTTTATTTTTTATTTATTTCAATTTAGCCTGCGCAGCCTTTTTAGACATTAAAATTTGCACTTGAAATCTCTATGTTCGCGCACATGCAGAAATTTATTACTTAGATAATTTCATCCAATTAGAAATCATTGATTTTGAAAATCATAATTAGGATGAAATTCCTTAATTTTTGGTTGAATGAAGCCTTATGATTTTTTGTAGATTTTGATTTAGTATCGTCTTCTGTCTACTTGTACAAAGAGTTACAGATCCGGTGGTGAAGAAAGCGTTTTGAATTAGATTCCAAAAGATAGTTTAATTTGTTGTTTTAAAAGGAGATTTATCCCTTAGAGTAGCTTTCATTTTCTCCTCTTTTTTGTTTTATTTTTATGTTTGTTGTATGCTATTTTTCCTTCTCCTTTTGTCGTTTGGAGTTTTTAATTTGAATTTTAGCTTTAGGTTTCATTGCTTGACATTCTTAAGTTGATTCTTTTACTTTTCATTTTTTTTTCTAAATCTAAAATTTTGAAATTTTGACCTCGACATCATCCCAGGTGCATTGGTGTTTGGCTTACTTATGCCTCTTGAAGTGGTGTCTTACACCAGACTAGTTTTCATCTCATCGCGCCCTCTTGAGCATGACAAAGCCTTTAAACCTGAAAGAAGATATCCGCTGCAATATATATTTATCCCCCTTCCCCCTTTTTTTTTCTAAGTCTAGAAATTAGATAAAATTTTTTAGATGAGGAGGCGACATCTAATGGTTATTAGCTTACTCGATACGCCTTGTTGAGCATAGCGAGGGATCTTTTATGACACCACAACCAATTTTTTTCATCTTGTCTCACCCTGATGAGCACAACGAGATCTTCAAACCTACAAAGAAATAAAAACATATATATATATATATATATATCCACATTCATAGATTACACATGTTTTGATGCATTTTTGCAAAAAAAAACGAGGTTAGTATGCAATTGAGGTAATGCGAGTTATTTGGAAACCGAAAGAAGAATTTGTCATTGGTGTTCTCTCTTTAGGAAAAAAAAAAAGGCTGGGGAAAATCGAATTGTGATGTTCTTCCCGATTCTGAAACAAAATTGAAGGCGAAGTTCTGAGCCGTGTAGGAAGAGGACGGACTCGTCTAGAATTCTGTGGAGGAATGGCTAACAATGTCGTGTAAAGAAAGAAAAAAAAACAGTCAAGTGGTAGGAACATGATCAGTGAGGCCAGCGAGAAGAAAGCGGTCGGCGATTCGAGGACCAGAGGAAAGAGCAGTGGGGTTGGCGGATGGTGAGTGGCAGAATCATGAAGGCGAGCAGTCAGTGAGTCTGATGGAAGCTTGTCACCGGCGAGAGTGCTGCGGTGTAAAAAACTGAAAGGTTTCATGCCATAAGCGGGTGTGGTGGCAAGAGAGGCATAATTCACGGAGGATTTATAAGAGCTCTTACACCATCTACTATCTGCTTCAATGGCTTTGCTGAAGATCACTTTCTCTTATGTCATTGCAGATTTGAGTTTCCTCTAAATCTAGTTTCGTGCTTGGTTGGGTTTGATGGAGGAATTGGTTTACTTATTTTGATGAATAATTCCACTGGAGAATTAGTTTATCCATGCTTGGTCAGATTTGAAATTCCTTCTGTCCTAGCTTTGAGCTTGACGGACTGACCTGATTTGTCCCTATTGACTTATCAAGAAGCATATTGACTCCATGAATCTTGTGCTTGCTGCTTTGGCAGATTCGTTGAAGGATACATACAAATGACCCAGCCTTTCGGCTTATATAGGATCAATGTTGAGTTATTAGTCTAGCAACTTGTGCTTTAATAGACTGAATAACCACAAAATTTTTTCAGTTTGTCCATCGGCTTTGTATGAACTATATCCCTGGCGGACTTGATGAAGAGATAGACTTTGATTTGTGCTTTGAGCTTGATTAGATCATTTGAGAATAGATTAAAATATCACTTTGAGGGTAATATATAGATTGATATGAGGTAGCCCTGAATTGAGCGCTTCCTCAGATTGCCTTGATCTATCGATCAAGTAGAAAGATCTCTTAGATCCTAGTTGCTTGTAATCATTAAGCTGGATCTGGTTTGAGATTGATTCATCACAACGGCGGCGAAGGGCTCTTTCAGTCTTTTCTTGACTTGTTGAGTGAGGAGAGCGTCAGCAACTCAACCATATTTAGGCTTATTGAATTTGACCTTTAGAACCTACTTGAGTCATCGACTTAAGGTGTAGTGCGTTGATGGTTTTATCAGGCTGACAAACGGGCAGGGCTATTAACGAGCCGATTTCGAGCTGATCTGAGGCAAGCTCAAAATTGGTTTGAAATACTTTCGAGCGGCTCGAGATCGGCTCGTGGCTCGAACCATTCGATATCGAGCTACCTTGACTCATTTTCTAATCGATTTTGATTTCACTCGTTTTGATTTTGAGCCAGCTCGAATTGAACATTATTTACCTTTTTTGGGCTCGAATTCGAATAGAGTTGGCTCATTTTGATTTAGTTTGAATTTAATAAAAATGATTATTAAATATATTTTTAAAAATTGAATTAAGTGGATAAAATGAAAAAAAATGATTTTCAAAGAAATAATATTTATACTTATAAATATATTATATTAATTTTAAAAGATTACAAGTTATAATTCTATACACTTAATTTTAGGAATAATTTTATTATTTCAAACTTAAAAATATTATATATAAATTTAAATATTTTTAATAATAAATAAATTCGATCTCTCGATCGATCGTGTCGGCTTCGAGATAAAAGTTCGATCCAAATTTTTGGCATAGATGGCTCAATGTAATCGATTCGATCTCGATCCGATCCAAATTTCGATTCAATTTTTTAGTGATCATCAATTTTTGAGCTAAACTAACAGCCTTACGAATGGGGGCTCTTTCACTACGGCCTTTTCTTGCAGCTTATTGAGTGAGGAGAGCATCAGCAACTCAGCCATTTGTGGGCTTGTTGAGTCTAACCTTTAGAACCATCGGTGTCCTAGACTTCAGGATATAGAGGTTGATGTTTCTCCAACTTAGTTGATTGAAGCTTCTAAAATCAGGAGTTCTTCTGACTTGATCTCCAGAATTTGGCAAATCTAGGAGATAAATTTCTTGACATTTAGGATTATCTTTTCATGCGTAGAAATAAATTTTATTTATTTCTGCAAGAACATGTAACTTAACAATGATAATTATAGATATATTCAGGGATTTTGGCATAACGCTCGATGTCAACCTGAATCAGAATATATTTGAGGATCTCGTCTTATGGCACGATGTCAACTCAAATAAATGTAATATAAACTAAAAAATGCCCCCTATCTTGTAGGGAATTCTAAAGTATATTTAAGAGAATTTTCAAGATGAAAATATACAAATACATTCATATTTGAATTGATGAACTCTAAAGGAGATTTTAACATACAACATTGATTTCATGTATATAAAAATCTAAAAATTCCCTCTGTGTGACAGGAGAATTTTCACGAAAAAGTTCTTCATCTGGAGTATGTTTATTTAGGGATCTCGGCATGAAGCATGATGTCAACCTAAATAGATATACTAAAAAAATGCCCTGTATTGTAGGGGGATTTCTATTGTACCTCGAGAATGTGGGCATCAAGTATAGTACTTTTTAAAGTATTGATCATTAATTGGCGGCACTGATTTTTCACCCTTTAAGTTGATGAGTTAGTATGCCCCTCCTTGGTATGCTTTTTCAAGGACAAAAGGGCCTTCCCACTTAGGCTCAAATTTGTCACTGAATTTTTGATTGGGGATAATTGATCTTCTCAGCACCAAAACCAATTCTCCTTTTTAGAATGTTCGGGGCCGCATCGTATGGTCAAAAGTAATGGACATCTTTGCTCGATAGACTTCCATATTTTGATGAGCTTGCAATCTAACTTTATCAAGCACATCGAGTTCCTCTATTCTCAGACTGTCATTTTGATCTTCAGTTAGACTGTATTGGATGGCTACTCAAAGTGAAGGTAACTCAACTTCGAGCGAAAGAACTGCTTCAATTCCAAATACTAAAAGGGAGTGGCTTTAGTCGGTGTCTTGTAGATAGTTCGATACACCCATAGAGCCTCTATTAGCTTGGTATGTCATTCTCTATTTAATTTTCTTGCTTGATTTGACCAATGTCTAGTTGAAAGCTGCCAAACCATTTGCTCTTGGATTATATATTAAAGATTATCACCAATCAATTTTGTGTCGATGAATCAATAAATCTTTGCACTTTGAAAGTTATGAAATTATTCATTGGCAAATCTAAATTCATGGATTGATCACTTTCGGTCCTTCTTTAAATGGAGTAGCCTCACTTAGAGAAATAATCACTCACTATAGAAGCGATAATTGGATCAATTGGTCCCATATCCTTTCGATCTTCATTGGGTGTAATGGATTTGGGGTTGATGGATGAGATTCTCATGTACTTGACACTCATGACACTTTTAGCATGATTAATGCAATCTCATCATAGAAGGCCAATAATAGCCCATCCTTTTGATCTTTCTCATCTTGGGACTTGATTGTGCACCACAAAGCCCTTCATGAACTTCAACCATCACTTTGCTAGCTTCATCTTGATTTGTTCAAAGGATCTATGATATAAAGTATTGTTGATGAAAGCATAGCGTAGTATTCTCTTTTCGATTTGATCTGCTAGTGATTTATTACTTGGTAATTTGCCTTTTCTAAAGTAGTCGATGAAGGCTTGCCTCTAATCACGTGACTCCTCTAAAATAAAGGCTTCACACTACTTTTCTGAGGCAATGTCATTCTTAGCTCTTCTTGGTACAACTTCTTATTGATTTTGGAGAGTATGAGGAGCAACCTGAGTCACTTCTTGTTGTGTCAAAATTAGTAACTCCTCTACCTGCGAGGATTGATACTTTGGTGGCTCTAGAACTTGTTGAGTAAATATGCTGATCATGGCATAATCACCATTCATACTTATCATTTCTTTAGCTAATTTTGCCAAGCAATCGGCTTTACTATTCTCGGATCGAGAAACTCGAGTTAGTGTGATATTTGGTATCTGTTTCATAAGCTCGAGAACTCACTTGTGATAGAAAGATAACTTAAGCTTGTTAATTCTATAGATGTTAAGTACTTGATTTATAATAAGTTGAGAATCACCAAAAATGTGCAGGGTTTGAATTCCTATGAAAATAGCTTCTTCCAAACCTACCACTAATGCTTCATATTCAACTTCATTATTAGTTCTTGACTAGGTCAATCCATATGATCTTCTCATTATCCCTCCTTCTGGTGTTATGAAGACGATGACGATTCCTGCTCTTGCTCTTGGAAAATTTAGATGTTGGACTTGTTTGATCAATGAGGCTCCATCAAAGTACATTTTCCAAATTTACAATTTTTCTCTTTCATGAATGAGCATAATTTGCTCGTCGTGAAAATTGTCATTAAGAGAAGAGTCCGCGAGGTTGGAATGTACAGCTAGAAAATCTACTAAGACTCATCCCTTCCTTGCTGCGAGGCGTGATATCAAATTGTAGAAGCAATACTACCCATCTTGTCAAGTGACATGTCAACCCTGGTATTGTCATCAAGTACTTCAGCAGATCGATCCTTGAGATAAGAGTAATCTTATGAGATAACACATAATGATGAAGCTTGTAGACTGCAAAGATCAATGCTAAGCAGTGCTTCTCTATCATAGAGTATCTCATTTATGCTCCAATCAGCCTCCAACTAATATAATAAAGAGCTTTCTTTTTTGCTTTCTTCATTGTTTTGTGCTAATAATGCTCTAAGGGACTCTTCTAATGCAGCTGTGTATAGAATGAGAGGCTTCTCAGGAATAGGCGTTGCTAGGATTGGTGGATTTAACATGTAGATTTTAATACTATTGAGGGCTTCTTGGCACTCTTTGTCCCACCTGAATGGAGCGTCCTTCTTCATTAACCTTGCAAATGGTTGACAACATCCTCATAGGTTTGATATAAATCGATGGATGAATTCGAGCTATCCTTGTAAAGAACAGAGCTGATGCAAACTCTTCGGTGGAGGCATCTTGATGAATGCCTTGATTTTTAGCAAGATCAATTTCAATACCTCTATGACGTACAATGTACCCCAGGAATTTTTCATAGGATACCCCGAATGCATATTTTAGAGGATTCATCTTGAGATCATATTTCTTGATTCTCTCCAATACAATTCTCAAGTCTTCAAAGTGGTTTTCACAGTTTAATCTCTTCACTACCAAATCGTCCACATAACATTCCACCTTTTGATAAATCAACTCATCAAAAATATGCATTATGAGCATTTGGTATCTAGCTTCGGCATTTTTCAAGCCAAAGGGCATGACTGTGTAACAATAGATGCCATAGGTGTTCTAAACGATGTATGTTTTTCATCCTCAGGTGCCATTTTGATTTGGTTGTATCCTGACGATCCATCCATAAATAAGAACATGTCATAGTTGGAAGTGTTGTCCACCAATAGTTTTGATATTGGAAGTAAAAATTTATCTTTTGGGCACGCCTTATTTAGGTCACGGAAGTCAATGCAGAGATAGATTTATTCGTTCTTCTTACTAACTGGGATAATGTTTGATATCCAATCTGCATACTTCTCCTCTCGGATGAAGCCTGCTTCGATCAGTTTCTTAGTTTTTGCAATTACCTGTTCTTCAATCTCCAATCTCATTCGCTTAGGGGCTTGTTTAACAGGCATCGCATCTGATTTAATAGTTAGTTTATGAACTGCTACATCAGCGGATAATCCTGGCATTTCAGAAAATGTCCAGGCAAAGCAATTTTTCAATTCACAATGTAGCATTTTTTGCTCTTCAACTTTCCCGTCAGGCAGAAGGGCACTGACAAAAGTTGGATGAGGATCATCCTCAACTCCTAGGTTGATTTATTTAAGTTCATCCATAGTAGCTATTTGTCCCCCATCTTCAAGTTCTTTAGGTGCGAGATTGGCTTATACTTCTTCATCATTTTTGAGAAGAATTTTGTGGGAATCATATTCTTCATCGCTATGGGTTTCGATCCCAGCTTCTATTATGTTATAGCAGGCTCCATTTTGATGCTATTTGCAGATTAACCCAAGAACTTTAGTGATAAACTTATCACTTCTTCACGAGGCTTGAAGACTTTTTTGGCTCCATATCTTGTTAAAGATTTGAGTCCAATGTTTAGTAGTTCCAATATGAACTCCAAGCTTATGCATCCTTCTTCATAACTTCTGTGGATAGTATATTGATATTCTTATTGGCACTACCTCATCATAATTTTCATGTTGAGCAGGTTGCTCAAAATCTTGAGGCTGAGACTCTTCAGATTTACAAAATAGAGTTCATGTTCTGCCACTCTCACTCAACAGTGGTACCTTGAATGTTATCAATTCTTTAATATTATAAACCTCCAGTAGATTGATTTGTTTGAAGCACTGTTGAGGGATGGGTATAATTTTGAGTGAGTCATCTGACTTTGCCAAGTGAGCTATCCTCCTTGATGCAACCATTAACTCAGTAGATTCATAGTCCAGAGCTTATGGTTTCTTGAATATCTTCTCCATTATCTTCTTTCCTTCAGTATGAGCATGATATGTATGGATATGGATGTCTTGATTGATAATGATCTTTTGAGTTCTTCTCTTCTTGATCTTCCTTTTCTTGGCGACTTCTTTGATTTATGAGACTTGCGTTTAGTAGGATCATCTTGTGAAGCCTTATCAGAATCTTCTTTGAAAGCCCAAATACTTGGTTTAGGCATCTCTCTTAAGTCGATAGTTTAAGTGGTGATTTCCACTTAACACTAGGGGCGATCTTTTAGCGCTTTTTCACGCTCTTTTTGGAGACTACTATTTGCCATTCTTCACTCTGAACTGATTTCTCATTTTGTTTATCTTTGCTGGATGATACAGAAGATGATGTAATCATCCTTGTAGACTCTATTTTTGGGTTGACTAAAACATTATCGAATAGTGTAAATTCACCTCATCGATATTTCCTTTCTAGCTAATCTCTGAAGACATAACAATCTTCAATAGGGTGACTAATCATCCGATGATAGAGACAGTAGTTTAGATTATTGACTTGATCAGCTTCTTCAGACCTTTTAATTTATGGTAACTGTAGACCAACTTTGACTGCTTGCCGAAATAATTTAGCCACACTCTCTCTTATAAAGGATTATTCTTTGTTCATCTTTTCCTTAAGAGATGGCCGCATTCGCTCATCATCTCTTGTTGGTTGTTTTGGATGCTCCCCACCACTTGGAAAAGTCTGAGATTTATCATTACCTCCTAATACTAATTTTAGCTATGGATTAGAATAAATAGGCTTTTTACTCTTATCATCATTGTACACCGGCTGCTTTCCTTTATCAACATTGTATATCACCGCTTTTCACCATTTGAGCTATAAGAAGCAGCATGAATTTCATTTCTTCTTGAGTCTGAAGGTTTATTTCTCTTTGCTTTATCTGCATAGACTTCAGACTTAGGGTGATTCAACTTTTTGAATTTAGCTACCCTATCGAGCAAGTCCTGGAATGTTGAAATCGATGTCATGAATAAAAATGGTATTATTTTATCATCCATATTGCCCATTAGCAATCACATGTTCTTCCTCCAATTATTGCTCGCACTTCATACTTAGGTTGTGCTAACGGCCTATAAATTTTGTCACTGACTCAACTTTCCTCCTTTTAATTTATGGTAACTGTAGACCAACTTTGACTACTTGCCGAAATAATTTAGCCACACTCTCTCTTATAAATGATTATTCTTTGTTCATCTTTTCCTTAAGAGATGGCCGCATTCGCTCATCATCTCTTGTTGGTTATTTTGGATGCTCCCCACCACTTGAAAAAGTCTGAGGTTTGTCATTACCTCCTAATATCAATTTTAGCTGTGGATTAGCATAAATAGGCTTTTTACTCTTATCATCATTGTACACCGGCTACTTTCCTTTATCAATATTGTATATCACCGCTTTTCACCATTTGAGCTATAAGAAGCGGATGAATTTCATTTTTCTTGAGTAAGGTTTATTTCTCTTTGCTTTATCATAGACTTGACTTAGATTCAACTTTTTGAATTTAGCTACCCTATCGAGCGAGTCCTGGAATGTTGCAATCAATGTCATGAATAAAAATGGTGTTATTTTATCATCTATATTGCCCATTAGCAATCACATGTTCTTCCTGCAATTATTGCTCGCACTTCATACTTAGGTTATGCTAACGACCTATAAATTTTGTCACTGACTCAACTTTCCTCCTTTTCAGCAAGGCAAGGTCAACAATTGTGATTTTCTCAATTACACTGGCTAACCTCTTTACAAATATAGTCTTTAATTCAGTAAATATTTTAACTGAATCATTTGACAATTCTTCATACCATTCTGGTGATAAGCATGATTGATCATTACATCGTTCATCGTATTTACCACAAGTAGCATTAAATTGGGCTATGTTGCTTTGGATTAGCCCATGAAAATATTAAATTTTAGTCGAGTAACCTTTGTTACACTTGATCATATTCGTTGGATAAGGCGACCCTTCACTCATCTTTGAGGCTATGACTGCCTTTATCTTTTCATTGATTATTTTTTCCAGTTGAGCAGTTATTACAGTTCCCGATGTGCTAGCTAGATTTTGAATTGTCAATTGGAGAGGTAGTGGGTTAACTTCATTCCTTATTTCATGCATAGTATGTACTGTAGGAGCTTGAGGTACTATAGTGCCTGATGGTATAGAGGTTATTCTATTAACTGTCTTTTGATTACCAGATAAAACAGGTGCTGCACTTGATGTGATATTCTTCTGCAACATCTCCATCATGATGTTCATTTGCACCATCATATCATTCATTTTAACAAATCTCATTATCTTTAACCTTCATTTGACGATGCATTTCTCTTTGTTCTCTTAGCATCTTCAATCAAGATATAGCTCTTCCTCTTCTTTTATTTTTTGCTATTTTTCTGCTCCTTGCTCCTTTTCAAAAGAAGAACTTGACTATCCTTCTCTTTGTGCATTTTAGAGATACATTGATGGGGCTATCTGATCGTATAAAAGCGTGTAGTGATCATTTCTGGTTCAACCATATAAATCACACTCATGATCTTTTCTCATTCTTCTTCTTCTTCTTCATCGGATTGAAGATTCATCCTCTATTTGCTTCTGTGAAGACTCTTCTTCATAAGCGTCAAATTCAGGTTCAAATTTCTTGGATTTGCATTGCTGCTGATGGTGTTGGGCAGGGAGTTCATCTATATCTCTGACCATATAGACAACTTCCACATCCATAGAATCATCTTCATTATTTTCTTCTTATACACAAATTTCTAATCGACGTTTTCAGTGGATCTCTGGTTCAATGTGCGGAACAATCACTTCTTCTATTAAAGGTCCACGATCAACATCAACCTTCTCTTGTAGGGTGAAACGATGCGATGGGATCCGAGGATTCTCCATGGTGTATTATCATATCTTTCATCGATGTATCTTTTGGGTATCCACTTCTGATGAGTTGATTTTGAGGTGGATTTCTGAGTATATGTATCAGATATCACACCTCTTCCATTCTTTAAAGTTTCATTATGGAGCCTTGGCCTCCATATTTGCTTATCATTTCAGGACATTTGATGATTCTTACACGAGGTCCAAGTGTCACATTATGCACATGTGAGTGTCTTGGGACTAGTTACCAGAAGAGATGTCAACTTTCTCGGTGAAGCCTCGGTAATTTTCATCACCACATGCCTTTGAAATCTTCTTTTCAGTAGCCCACTTTGAGAACTTTATGTATCACGGTGTTTTTTGTCTCCTCTGTGGTGGTGGAGCTTGACATGGTTGGTTCCAGAAGGACTATTTTATTTTCTAAGTATTCCTCTTTACCCACTTTAGATTGTCAAAGTTGTGGGTAGGAATACTCGCTTCGCTTGCAGGTCATTCAAGATCTGCGAGCCCTCAACTCGTTTCTCCTTCTTCTTTGTCTTGTTAATTTGCTTCCTAGGAAGCTTCATGATCATGCTTTAATACAAAATTCGACAGTTGTACCATGAGAAATTAAAGACAAAGTTTGCCCCTTAACGACTCTTTTCGTCATGAGGGTTTCAGATTGACCTAGCCTTTTGGCGAAGCTCTGGAGAACTCCAGTGGTTGTTTGTTGGCTGGTTACATGGCTGGTAGTAGGAGCTTCAATAGAGGCCTTCAGTGACCTCGGATGAATGTACCACAGTGGGTACCGAGTTCTGATAGTTGGGAAATTTAAGCTACCAAATTGAATGGTAGCCTGACATCTGTGTTGATGATGGCATTGGCTAGCGGATGTTCACACCACCTAGTTGAGCGTGAAAGGAGTATTTTGTAGATCCATTTCTGCAAAAGTGAAAGATGGGGATTAATAATTAGCAATTATTATTTCAACCCATACTTCCAAGATGCAGAGGCACTACAGAATATAGTAATGGTGTAATAAAGATATACTTTATGAAATGATTCATTCTACATAGAGCCTCATATTAAGTTTATTACACACTTAAATCACCATTTCATTATTTTGAATTTTCAAAAATTTTGCTACTACTTATAATATGTGACTAGCCAAAGATGGAAAGAGAATCTTGTCCCCGTCAGAAATGCGAGCTCAAAATTGCCATCTCGATAATTTATTTGAATTGAAGAGAGTATGATTTAAGGTATTGGTGCAATTTTCAGAAGGCTGATGGAATAATAGATAAGACACTACCTAAAGATTTCGTCCTCACTTGGTGAGAACTTTAGATCTAGTTCCCGGCTTCCCATAAGTGCAAGCCCCTATAGTTAATTACCCCTCTCAGTGAGTGAGAGAGAACTTTCTTAAAATTTGTGGTTAGATCACTTAATGTGTGTATAGTAGCGCATATGAAGTTTCAAAATTTAGATTGAAATTTATCGTTAAAGGATGGTTGGGGAATGATGGCGGATAGATCTAGATCATGGTTCCGTCATCTCGGGTTCTCCAGTCTACTTAGTCGAGGAGGTAGTTGACCCAACGAAGGATCCTTATCAACGGTTACGGTTACGTCATCCAAGAAATCCTTGTAGACCTGAAGGTGTTTGTCTAAGGAGATAATCTTAAGTTTACTTTAGTGAGGGTTGTTTTCATCAACATACCTATAATTCACAACTCAAAGGGAGCCATTAGAGAACCTACGGTGGTCGTGATCATAATATAATGGAGTGTGGCCAAACAACGATCGAGGGATGTTCATAAATGCTTCATCACGGAACTTCTTCAAGCACTGTGAGGACACGCACGTCACTGGCATGAGATTGATTGAGAGTGAACATAGCATAACACTTGATTTGACATTAGCTCCTTTATGAGCTAGAGTTTTTTTTAATTTGTCACCCTCGATAAATAGTTGTAGAAGGTGGATGGATTGAGTTTGATTTAAGTTTTTAATAATAGAATTTTATTTAAGTAGTTTCAGATTGCTACTTAAAAATTGAATAGTTAGAATATGTTTAAGAGCCTTAAATCCTGCCAACTCTGTTTGATAGAATCAATTTCTTAGATATTTCACTGATTTGATATTCTTATAATAGATTTTTAAGTTTTGTTAACCCAGACCCAGTCCTAAGACTAAACTGGGAAGCAACACGCATAGCATCCTCAGACACTTGAATTTAAGCATTCAGCATAGTGTCGGGGCCCATGCAGGTGTAATGCAATTTTAGTTAATTTTATGTTTGAATTATGAGATTGAATTTATATTTTCATTATTTTTATTTCAATTTAGCCTGTGCAGCCTTTTCAGACATTAAAATTTACACTTAAAATCTCTATATCCGAGCACATGCAGGAATTTATACTTAGATAATTTCATCCAATTAATGAAATCATTGATTTTGAAAATTATAATTAGAATGAAATTTTTTAATTTTTGGTTGAAGGAAACTCTATGATTTTTGTAGATTTTGATTTAGTATCGCATTCTGTCTACTTGAACAAAGAGTACTAGATCCGATGGCGAAGAAAGCGTTTTGAATTGATTCTAAAAGACAGTTCAATTTGTTGTTTTAAAATAAGATTTATCCATGAGAGTAGTTTTCATTTTTCCCCTCTTTTTTGTTTTACTTTTGTGTTTGTTGTATGCTATTTTCCCTCCTCTTTTTATTGTTTGTAGTTTTTAATTTGAATTTTAGCTTTAAGTTTCATTGCTTTACATTCTTAAGTTGATTCCTATACTTTTCATTTTTTTTTTCTAACTCTAAAATTTTATTTTGTCCTCGGTCACCCCATGCGCAAGATCTGAGTTTTGCTTTACTGATGTCCTATGAGGTGTCTCATGACATCAGAATCTCATGTCGCACCTCTTGAGCACAACGAAGCCTTTAAACTTGAAAGAAAACATACACTACAATATATATTCATCCCTCATTCCCCCCTTTTTTTTCTAAGTCTAGAAATTAGACAAAATTTCAAAGAACATTTCTGGAGTAACATCTAATGGTGCTGCTTTGAACACCTATGAGTAGAGAGCTTCATGATACCACAACCAATTTTTTTCATCTCATCATAACGAGCACAATAGCCTTCAAACTCAGAAAAGAATATATATATATATATATATATATATATATATATATATATATATATATATATATATAGAATATATTATATATAATTAAATGAACGAGGAGTGACGCCAAAACCGAAAGAAGATTATTTTGACGATTTCCCGGTGGCTAAGAAAATGGCTAAAGAAGTGCAAAACCAAAGAAAAAGAAACACGACGTTCTTCGACGGAGATAGCAAAATCAAAGTGAGATTACCGCACGAAGCTGTATCATGCAAGAGGAGCGGACAGTGGGCTCGTGCAGCAGATTTGCTGGCTGGAGGAACGGGCCAGAATAGCGCTCGTGTAACAGTAAGAATGGAACAGTGCAGGTCGGGTCGACGGAATAGCTGGAGCGGATCAGGTGATGAAATAAGGAGAAGAGAAGAGCAGGTTGGCAGTTGCTCACGGAGCGCAGAGCAGCGGCAGAGTGCGCGGAGCGGGCCAACAGACAGCGGTGGTGGATAGAGCGCGAAGGGTCAACAGACGGACGCGCAGGCGCAGCCGAAGCATCCCGCAGAGGGCAGGCGCAGCGGAAGCGTGAAAACAGTTTGCACGCAGAACCATGCCGATGGTGGCGGGATGGCAGAACCACAGGAAGTGGACAGACATGGGTGGCGGCCGTGGACGCAGCGAAGGTCGCGCTGAGCGGGGGCGCGCTGGCGCGATGCGGAAGCACGCAGAGGTCTCATCACGGAGATGAACGGTGTAGCGGTGCGGTTTTGCGGCAGCGGGCTGGAACGGTGGCTGCGGAATTGCGCCGGAGCGCGGGCCACAGCGAACAGCGGCGGGACGGGCCGACGGGAGCAGCGGGCTCGTTATGCGATGCTCGGGCAGGCAGAGCGGGCCGAACCAGATGCGGGAGGCGCGTGCTGGCTGGCAAGTTTGAGGCGCGGAGTGTGCGACTGCGATGGAGCAGGTCGGCGGGTCAAAGGCGCGAATGCAAGCTCCGGGCCGGCAGGCGCGGATGCGGGCTATGAGTTGGCGGAGCGCGCGGGCTCGTTGCGCGGGACGCACGGGCCGGAGGCGGAGGTCATATGACACGCGGCAGTCGGTTTCGCCTGAGCGACGGCTGCGGTTATTTTGGTATTGCACTGACAGGATGCGGCAGAAATTGAGAGGGGAGAGGGAAATTCCGAGAGGGAAATTACGTTTTTAATGAGGGGGTGGGCTGGGAGAGAGGAAACGCTAGAAAAATAGGGAGGGAGAGAGGAAACGCGGGCAATGATTGGAGAAAATATTATGTCGAGTCCCGCACGGTCGCAGACTTAATCCATGACCACATCCGTCCTTATTTTTCCCCGCTTTACCGATTAACTGAGCGAGATAACGACGCAGACCCGCCCGAGAACGCCGATGGCGATAACTGAGGCATCAGAAATACATTTCTCCTACCACCCGCTAGCGCTCGTTGAGAAGAAGAACGAGAACATTACCGACGCTCGACATTCCTCGTCACGAAGGATTTTTTCGCCTTAGCTCGTTGTCGATGCGACGGACGCCGCCGGATAAGAATCATAAATTGATAGATCAGGTGACTACACATATTTCACATGCATTCCCTTGAATGAATTTAGGTTTACTCGTTTTTCGATACGAAAGATTAGCTATTTTATATGTTATTTTATCAGATTATCTGCACTCTTTGGAGGGTACATCATTTTATCCCTTTTTTCCGCTTTTTTTTACCACTTATGATTATGTTTAACATTGCAAAAGGAAGCATTTGTGGTTGGTTTAGTGACTCAGACTGTACCTCTTTGAGTGACCTCTTTTACCTCTTTTTGTTTTTTAGCCAACTCCTTATGATTATGTTCAACATTGCAAGGAAGCATTTGATGCTAGGTTTTCTGGTAATACTCATGCACTCTTTCTGAGGGTACGCACCATTTTGACCTCTTTCTTTTTTTCCAACTCCTTATGATTATATAGGCATTGCAAAGGAAGCATTTGATGCTTTGTATTTTGGGTATTTTGCATTGGTACCTCTTTGAGGCAGATCATTTTGACATTTTATTCCATTTTTTTCCAACTCTATGATTATGTATGAGCATTATAATGGAAGCATTTGATGGCGCTTATGGTTTTGATGATTTTTATGCATCTCGTTCTTTGAGGGTACAGACCTCTTTTTGACCCATTTTTCCAATTTTTTTTGCCAACTTCTTATGATTATGTTTAGAATTAAGGAAGCATTTGATATGATTTGGTTGGTTTATGCATTCAGACTCTACCTCTGGAGGGTACGACCTCTTTGATCTTTTGACGCTTTTTTTGCCAACTCTTATGATTATGTATGAGCATTATAATGGAAGCATTTGATGCTGGTTTGGGTATTTTGCATCTGTACTCAATTCCTTTGAGGGTACAGATCTTTTGACCCTTTTTTTCCATTTTGCCAACTTTTATGATTATGTTTAACATCAAAAGGAAGCATTTGATGTGGTTTAGGTGATGATAGAATCTTTGAGGGTAGACCATTTTGACCTTTTTTCACATTTTTTTGCCAACTCTTATGATTATGTATGTGAGCATTATAATGGAAGCATTTGATGGCGTTTGGTTTTGGGTATTTTCAGATTTGTTTGTAATTCTGAGGGTAATGATCAATTTTGACCTTTTTTACGCTTTTTTTGCCAACTCCCTATGATTATGTATGGAGCATTATAATGGAAGCATTCGATGGTAGTTTGGGTGGTTTCGGTGGTTTAGAGACTCAGACTGTGGTACCTCTTTGAGGGTACGACTCTTTTGATCTTTTTTTATAGTTTTTTGCCAACTCCTTATGATTATGTAGAGCATTATAATGGAAGCATTTGATGGCGCTTGGTGATTTTGTGGGTATTTTGTGATTCAGACCTGGTACCTCTTTGAGGGTACGACCTCTTTTTTGACCCTTTTACAATTTTTTTTGCCAACTCCTTATGATTAATATTGCAAAGGAAGCATTAGTTTGGGTGATTGGTGGTTTAGTGCCAGACTGTGTACCTCTTTGAGGGTACGACCATTTTGACCTTTTTTTCCCATTTTTTTGCCAACTCCTTATGATTATGTATAGAGCATTATAATGGAAGCATTTGATGGCTTTTGGTTTGGTGGTATTTTGCATTTGTACCTGTTCCCTTGAGGGTACTGATCAATTTTGACCTTTTTTACATTTTTTGCCAACTCTATGATTATGTATGGAGCATTATAATGGAAGCATTTTGATGGTATGGTGAGTGGTTTAGAGCATCCACTGTACCTCTTTGGAAGGTACGACCTCTTTTGATCTTTTTTTCGTTTTTTTGCCAACTCCTTATGATTATGTATGAGCATTATAATGGAAGCATTTGATGGCGCTTGATTTTTTGAGAGTATTTTGCACTCAGGTACCTCTTGAGGGTACATACCTCTTTTGACCTAATTACTTGTCTTTCAAGTTAATCATGTCCGGGAAAAGGATAACTTCGAGTGCGTGCCTACCACCGTGAGAAATGTGTTCGATAATATTACAAAGATGCTTTACGATGAAGCCACCGACATTTTAAAGAAGCTTCATCTCCATCAATTCATTCATCAAGCAAGACTCCTTGCCATTACATCGATCCCTCTGGGACATAAAAAAGCAAGCTTTCGGTGGGCGACATTCCTTTCACCCCTGATGAAGTTGCATTGATGATAGGGATGCCAAACAGAGGGGAGAAGGTTGTATGGCAAATCCTCACTTTCACTCACCACTACAAGAGCCTGAGAATTGATGGCTCGTTCGCAAAGACATAGCTTGTATATACGTTTTCTTCACAAATCATTTTTTTGTATATCACAATTACAGGGTGGCATCGAAATTGATTGCTTACGCCGATGATATAGATAGATTTGCTGAGTACAACTGGGCAGATGCCATTTGGGACTTCCTAGTCTCTCAATTTGATGTTATTGCATCAAAGATTCAGACCCAGAGGGCAGCTGGCTACATGAGTGGATTTGTCACTCTTCTGATGGTATGTTTTATATCTCCATTAATGTGAAATATAATGTCTTGAGTTTACCGCTTAATATATTCATTGTAGATATGGCCGAGCAATATAAGCATCATAAGCGCCATCCAACCTCGCAAAGCCAATGACCGCGATGGGCTAAAATAGAGTTCCCAAAAAATGCTTTCACCGGTTTGGGAGGACGCCGGTGACATATAATAATATCACTTAGTTCAAATAAGAATGTATCCATTTATGTTGTATGTCTTCAAAATTTTTTATCCTTTACCACGTGCACGCCTTTCATTCGAGGACTTATTGGAAGATGAGAATTGGCTCCTTCATTGAGTCCTCGCCCAACACCCTAGACATGTGGAGCCGATAGTATCCCGCTTTAAGTCCAATCAAGCCCCACCGACTCTCCCTATATCTCTCCTATTCTCCCAGAGCCTGCCCCAAGCACCCACAAAGACTCATGTGGAGAGGATGTCATTTGAAGGACCTCGAGAGAGATCGCCTTTCCATACGACAACCGAGAGGTTGGATGGGCTTGATTTCGGGTTCGCCATCGAGGATGTTCTATCCATGGGTCCTACCACCCCAAATGCAGGGGAGGTTCCTACCGGGGTCACCACAGGAGAAACTCTTCAGGAGGCTACCACGGGAGCTTCCCCTGTGGATGGTACCCACGGGGAGACTACCACGTGTACAGCCCCTGAGGAGGGTACAACAGAGGAAGCTCTTGTGGAGTCTACCACAAGAGATTCCATTGCGGAGTTGGATACTTCGGGGAAGCCCGCGGAATTGATCGGAGAAGTTCTTGTGGAGGCCACCACTACATGACGATGTTCAAACCGAATTGGCGATTGAGCGTGGTGTTAAAGCTCGCAGATAAGAAAGAGGAAAATTGTTACTTCCCTTTCACACACACTAGTGAAGTCTCGAAAAGAACAAATGATGTGGTGGCCTCACGCACGCAGAGTGAGGTATTAAGATACTTTCCTTTAACTTTGAGATAATAGAAATAGTCTTTAACTAAGTTTTGTATAGGTTAGTTGATGATGCAATAAAGGTCGATGACCCACAGTGCATCTTGTGGTGGAGGAGCACCAGGTATTAAGTTACTTTTAAATTGTAAATAGAAATAGTTTTCACTAAATTTTGTATAGGTTACAGTGATGATGCAATAAAGGTTGATGACCCATGTACATCTGGTGGAGGAGCATCGAGGTATTAAGTTACTTTCTTTTAAATTGTAAATAATAGAAATAGTCTTTCACTAAATTTTGTATAGGTTAGCAAGATGATGCAATAAAGGTCGATGACCCACGTGCGCATCTGGTGGAGGAGCATCGAGAGGTATTAAGTTACTTTCTTTTAAATTGGAAATAATAGAAATAGTCTTTCACTAAATTTTGTATAGGAAGTACGATGATGCAATAATGGTCGATGACCCACAGTCGCTACTCATGGAGGAGCATCGACCGAGGTATTAATAATCTCACGATCCAAAGTCATATTTAGCCTAGCTCACATCACTAAATTGTTTTATAGGTTAGCAAAGATGAGCCAATAGAGGTCGATGACCCACGACGCCATTGTCGTGGTGGAGGAGCATCACGGAGGTATGCATCATATCGAGATCGAGTATTTATTCATAGTGAATGTATCTCTTCATCGCTTTTGTCATCAATTTCGCTGCACATCGAGGCACTTCATGTTGTCGAAGTTCTCATCCGTGGCTATTTTGCCTGAATGCTCGATCTTATTGACACATCGCTCCATTCAAGGACAAGTAAGTCAAGCCTCTCGTCCTTCATAATGAAAAATAACCTACTCGCTTAGTTCGGATCACTTTAAAATATTTATTAATTGCGGGTGATACAAAGATTCGCTGGAATATCATTATTGCACGAGGGCAGATCGATGAGTTGCTGACGGATCAATATCTCTCAGATGCACACATTGATGCCTTCGCCTTCCTACTAGCCGAAATGCTCGCTCGCCCGGATCAGATGAACCATATTTGTACATTTCATGCTTGTATGTTACCCCGCATGAATGTTCGATATTGATTCGTTTGTTTGCTTAGATAAAGCTGTAATGTGTAATTGTTCTCTTCTTTCTACTGCAGAGTTATGCCAGGTACGGCCTGAAGATGGAAAGCAAGATGTTCATCCAAAGATATCATCATGACTGGCTGGGGTCGAGTTAATCTTAATGCCAGTTATAGATAATCAGCACTGGACACTCTTGGTTGGACATATTAAATCAGAGGCCTGGTATTTTTATGACTCATTGCCCAAACCAACCCATAAGAGCATTCTTCCTGAGATTGTAAGAACTATTTTCAAATCTAGTTCATCTTAACTTTTTTTTCCCTGATCCAACTTATTGAAATTTTTTTCTGCCTATTTAGATCAAATTACTTGTTGAAGATGCTGGGCAGGCTTTTGCGAGCGATCCAAGGAAATGGCCAATCGACATAGTGAGTGGGATACCAGTCCAAGAAAATAGTGTCATGGAATGTTTGTCCGCAAATACATGGAAGCAAAGAATCAAGAAACCTCCGGACCGGTAGACAGATTGGCCAAAGATAATGAATATATTTAGGGCTCCTGAGTTCGCTTACGCTACATTTTGTTTGGGACTTAAAAATCCCAGGAAGTGAGAACAATATTATTTTGTCTGATATAAGATTTTGTTTAATGCATCTGTTAGGTGGCTTTGAAGACCGAAATGATTTTTTTTTTTTTGAAGTGGACTGGATGATATTTTACTCGCTTTGTTTAACTTCTCCTCTCTCATCTCATATAGTTGAAGTGCATGGGCCTGGGATGATATTTTATTCTGCTTTGAAGACTCAGCTATTGAAGTGCATGCATCTGATCAGTGAAGCTCCCAAAGCTAATTCCAATAAAGATTGATTTCCCTGCCATAAAGTGTGATTCTGCATTGTATATTTTCCTTCAATATGGAGCATTTCCATGTCATGAATAGTGATTCTGCATTGTATATTTTCACATATGATACGGTGAGAAATGTATTTGATAGTGATGATTGATAATGTTCGGTTCCTATGAGATGGATCTATAAAAAATAACTTTTCAAAATAAATGTTTAGGTTTTTCGCTACTGGAAATGGCTCTGTTGTTTGTTTTATGATTAATCACTGTTATATATCTTTAGTTGATTTGCAAGTAGTTATATCTGGTGATGATGTTAAGTAGTGTGGTTTGTTGAAGCTATATATATTATTTATATTTCTGATTGTGAGGTTAATGTTGATTAGTAATTCTATTTACTTGGATAGAATGTTGCTTAGTTGTGCTTAACATGTCGTACTTTTTTTCTCACTTAGAAAATACTTATGAGCTCTGAATTTATGCTTTGTCACTTTAGAGGCTTAATTTATTCGATTACAGAGTCTGAATTGTTTATAATAGATTATAATATATCCTCTGTAAAAAAAGAACAAAAATGGTGTGTACCCTCCGAAGAGGTACAGAGGGTACAGATCCAAATACCCACTCAAAACCACCCAAACTGCCATCAAATGCTTCCTTCGCAATGTTCTAAACATAATCATAAGGGGTAGGCAAAATAAAATGGGAAAAAAAGGTCAAAATGGTCTGTACCCGCCAAAGAGGTACAGAGGGTACAGATGCACTAAAACACACAGAAACCACCCAAAATGCCATCAAATGCTTCCATTATAATGCTCTAAACATAATCATAAGGAGTTGGAAAAAAAAACCGAAAAAAGGGCAAAATGTTGTACCCTCCAAAGAGGTACAGATGATACAAAAACCACCCAAAATCATGCCCGACATAAAATGCTTCCTTTCATATTCTAAACATAATCATAAGGAGTTGGCAAAAAAATTGGAAAAAAAGGGTCAAAAAATTAGTCAAAGAGGTACCAGAATGCATAAAAAACCACCCAAAATCACCGACATCAAATGCTTCCTTTGCAATATTCTAAACATAATCATAAGGAGTTGGCAAAAAAAAATGGAAAAAAGGTCAAAATGATGTACCCTCAAGAGGTACACTGAGTCTGAATGCAAAATACCCACCAAATCACCAAAGCGCCATCAAATGCTTCCATTATAATGCTCTAAACATAATCATAAGGAGTTGGAAAAAAAGCGAAAAAGGTCAAAATGGTCGTCTCAAAGTGCAGGAGATGCAGTCAAACCAAAAAATCACCCAAATTGACATCAAATGCTTCCTTTGCAATACTAAACATAATCATAAAGTTGCAAATAAAAGGAAAAAAAATCAAAATGACCTCAAAGAGATGCACAGAGATGCACTAAACCATCACCCAAAGCGCCATCAAATGCTTCCTTTGCAATGTTCTAAACATAATCATAAGGTTGGCAAAAAAAAGCGGAAAAAGGTCAAAATATACCCTCCAAAGAGGTACAGTCTGGAAAACCACCGAAATCACCAAAGCGACATAAAATGCTTCCTTTGCTTGTAAACATAATCATAGTTGGCAAAAAAAAAAGGAAAAAAATGTCAAATGATCCTACCCTCAGGTACAATACAAATGCTACCAAATCACCCCAATGCTTTTCAACATAATCATAAGAGTTGGCAAAAAAAAGGGAAAAAAAGGTCAAAATGTGTACCCTCAAAGGTACCACATCTGCTAAACCACCCAAATCCTACATTCCTTTATGCTAATTAAACATAATCATAAGAGTTGGCAAAAAAAAAATGGGAAAAAGGGTCAAAATGATATGTACCCTCAAAAGAGGTATGAGTACAAATGCACTAAACCACCGAAAACCATCCAAAATGCCATCAAATGCTTCCTGATATTCAAACATAATCATAAGGAGTTGGCAAAAAAAGCACAAAAAAGGTCAAAATGAGAACCCTCAAAGAGGTAGAGAACAATACACTAAACCACCGAAACCACCAAAATGTCATCAAATGCTTCCTGATATTAAACATAATCATAAGAGTTAAAAAAAAAAAAAAGGTCAAAATTCGTACCCTCAAGAGGTACCATCAAATGCACTAACCACCCAGAAACCACCCAATGACATCAAATGCTTCCATTATAATGCCCTAAACATAATCATAAGGAGTTGGCAATAAAAACTGGAAAAAAAGTCAAAATTGATCATTATTTATCGTATTTATTGATTACAATTTCCGGAGGATTAACTCATTCACTATTGCTTAAAGAGCTACAAATTGATGTCAAAATCTCAGCTAAATAACAAAAGCGGATAATGTCATGTATCAAAATGTTTTCCTGAGATAATATCCATCATCAACTTAGTGTACCCTTCAGCCGATTGTTTTATTGTGGAGCTCGAGTTAAATTCCTGCACATAGAACATCATATTAGTTGATACATTCTTGTCGATATGATATTATGTATACCTCGAAAACACTTTGGCATAGCGAGAAAGGTGATGCAACTTGAGGCACCTTGACCACTATCGGGGTAGTTTGGTTTACGCAACAAAAAAGTAGAAGGGTTTGAAGATTAACAATATTTAAAATACCAAAAAAATATCAAGTAGAAAATTACTCTTGGCTTTCTTGGATCTCTCCCAATATCCCTTAAGCCTTGAGTTGGAAACACCCTTTGGACGTTGTAGCTTGGATCTTTTAAGATGTCTTTTCCTTATCGTCTTCTTCTTCCTAAGCTTTTTGGGTTGGAGAATTCCCACTTATTATAGAGTCAACATCATCATATAGTTTTTTAGGGATCCAAGCATATAGTCCTCGGCTCTCTTATTGCCTTGCCACGCTTATTTGATATGCATATCGACTTATGTGGTTCGAAAATAATGCCGAGCATTTCCATCTTGCCACATCTCTTAATTTTGTATGCACTATCATTGTAAATATCCCTCTTTTGCTCTAGTAGACCATCGCATGGAAGATACTTGTCGAATCGCATCTTCACTAAGAACTCGATATAATGGGCACAAAGTAATCCCATCATTTCAAATTTTTTATACAAGTCCTAGGGTAGTCCTATCGAAATACCATTATGTTGGATGCATTTTTATTCTCTAAGTTTCTTACCAAATACTCCATGGTGCGTCATCGACTTAACGATAGCCTCCAACCCCATGCAAAAATTCCTCTTCAAACATAGTGTAAACCTTTCTTGTATAAAACATAGCGACTTGTTTTAGAATTGGGTAGTCTTAACAACAGAACAATCGATGGTACACTTGAAGTCTTCGTCATGTTCATTCAAGCCATGTCTCCATAACCTTTTCCAACCCCAAGAAACAATCATGAGCGAACTTGTTGGTTTAGATATTCCATGGCATACATTGTTTGGACTCACTACGCGTTGACAAGATGCCCATGAGAATGAGTCCTTCGAATCTGATGGACCACTTGGATCTAATCTTATAAAGCTCGAACAAGCATGATCATGCAAATTGCCTTCTTCTAGCATGGCGCAAGCCTCTTTAAACTCTTCCTCAGTCACACTTACTCATGCATTTATAAAATAGCCCTCTTATCTTATTACTATTAAAGCAATGAACCTTGGAAGGAGCTTTCTTTGAAATATGCCATTGGCACAACCTATGATGAGTATCGGACAATTTCAATGGCTCGCCATAGCGATCTTGATCGATTGAATATTGTTATAGGATGTCTGTCATTCATCGGAAAAGTTTGGAATAGCCATGAGAATGACTCAATTATCTCTTCGATAAAAGGCTACTCCAAATAATACATTTTGCCGGTGATGATTCACTCCAACAAGAGGGCACAAAGCGAGATTATATTTATTGAGTCGATAGCTTGTATCAAAATTATCACATCCCAAAACAATCATATTCTATGACACATTACAAAAAAAAAACTTACTAAGCAATCCGACTCATCAACTTGCATCCCATGCAAACATCCCATCCGATCTTGCCTCTCCTTAAACAAACGTATTAATGCATTACCGTCACCATTCGCAATCCTCAATCTTTTCTCTTTCTGAATAAAATTAAAAGCATCTCTTTTGGTGAACCCGATATTCTCTACGCCAACTTCCTCGCTAGATACAATGCATCGCTTGCTCTAATACCTCTATCATTGTCTTCAACACGACCTTTTCATCGCTAATGCATCGTGGATCCGAGAAGATGTAGTCCAGTTTCGCCAAAGAATGATTATGACTTTCAGATGTTTTTTAATCGCCCAATTCCCTCCAAATCAACAGAATCTAATCATGGTCGGACATCCATTTGTATCAACCTTCCGAATTTTGTCAAGTTATTTAGACTGCACTTCTTCCACCTTTTGCACATAGAAAATCTTTTGATTTCAATTTCTTTGAGTTTGGCCAATAGTATGGTCCTTCCAACACCGAAGCCAATTTGATGTGCATAGTCACAAGATACATATGCTCCGCTTTCATTCTCAACAAGTGCAAGGAGTTTCTCCAAATATGGGTCATTGATCGATTTGCAATGTGATACAAAAATATGTTAGAAAATATGGATGGAAAATATCCACCCAGAAATCACCCAAGCTGACATCAAATGCTTCGTTTGCAATGTTCTAAACATAATCATAAGGAGTTGGCAAAATAAAAAAAAGGTCAAAGAGGTCCAGTACCTCCAAAGAGGTCCAGTAAGATGCACTAAACCACCAAAATCACCCAAATCGCCATCAAATGCTTCCTTTTAAATGCCCTATAAATCATAAGGAGTTGGCAAAAAAAAACTGGAAAAGAAGATCAAAAATGGTCTGTACCCTCCGAAGAGGTACAGAGGGTACAGATGCAATAAACCACCCAGAAACCACCCAAACTGCCATCGAATGCTTCCTTTGCAATGTTCTAAACATAATCATAAGGAGTTGGCAAAAAAATAAAAGAAGATCAAAATGGTCTAACCTCCAAAGAGGTACACAGTAGATGCAAAAAACCACCCAAAAAACCAAATTAAACCATCAAATCGCTTCCATTATAATATTCATACATAATAGGAGTTGGCAAAAAAATGGGAAAAAAGGTCAAAAATGGTCCCCTCAAAGAGGTACACAGATGCACTAAACCACCCAAAATCACATAAAATGCTTCCTTTGCATTGTTTTAAACATAATCATAAGGAGTTGGCAAAAAAATTGGAAAAAGGATCAAAAGAACGTACCCTCAAAGAGGTACAGATACAAATGCAAAACACCCCAAAACCATAGCCATCAAATGCTTCCATTATAATGCTCTACATAATCAGGAGTTGACAAAAAAATGGGAAAAAAAGGTCAAAATGGTCGTACCCTCAAAGAGGTACACAGTCTGAATGCACTAAACCACCAAATCACCCAAGCGACATCAAATGCTTCCTTTGCAATATTCTAAACATAATCATAAAGTTGGCAAAAAAATTGTAAGAGTCAAAAAGTGTACCCTCAAAGAGGTACCTGAGATCTGATGCAAAATACCCAAAATCACCCAAAGCCATCAAATGCTTCCATTATAATGCTCTATACATAATCATGGAGTTGGCAAAAAGCGAAAAAAAAAGATCAAGAATTCACCCTCAAAGAGGTACAGTCTGATGCACTAAACCACTAAACCACCCAAACTACCATCGAATGCTTCCATTATAATGCTCATACATAATCATAGGAGTTGGCAAAAAAGCTTAAAAAAGGTCAAAATTGATCAGTACCTCAAAGAGGTACAAATACAAATTAAAATACACCCAAACCAAAGCCATCAAATGCTTCCATTATAATGCTCTACATAATCATAAGGAGTTGGCAAAAAAATGGGAAAAAAAGGTCAAAATGGTGCAGTACCCTCAAAGAGGTACAGAGTCTGATGCACTAAACCACCCAGAAATCACCTAAACTGACATAAAATGCTTCCTTTACATTGTTCTAAACATAATCATAAGGAGTTGGCAAAAAAAATTGTAAAAAAGGGTCAAAAAGAGGTCTGTACCCTCCAAAGAGGTACGAGATCTGGCAAAATACCCAAAACCACCCAAACTACCATCAATGCTTCCATTATAATGCTCCATATATAATCATAGGGAGTTGGCAAAAAAAAGCGTAAAAAAGGTCAAAATTGATCAGTACCCTCAAAAGAGGTAATGACAAAATACCACCCAAAAAACATCCATCAAATGCTTCCATTATAATGCTCTATACATAATCATAAGGAGTTGGCAAAAAAATGGGAAAAAAGGTCAAAATTGCGTACCCTCAAAGAGGTACAAAATCTGAATGCACTAAATCCAAGTGACATCAAATGCTTCTGCAATGTCTAAAACATAATCATAAGGAGTTGGCAAAAAAAATTGGCAAAGAGGTCAAAAGAGTACCCAAAAGAGTACAAATGCAACTCAAAATTAAATATTCGACAAAAAACATCCAAATTACTTCTAATTGGAAGAAATGAACATATTATTTTGTAGAACAAGAATATCACTAATAAGTAGAAAAAATGCAGAAGCATTAGATGGATTTGTATTTAACATCCTCATTTGGTTGTTTTTTTCTTCAACGTTCATCTTCATAGTTCTTTTTAAAGGAAATGAGATTTTACGTATCTCTTCTCATTTCGTTTCTTGGAAAAACTAACCCCGAACCCTAAATCATATATATTTCTTTAAATTCCTCCGTTTTGACGGCGCTAAAGGCTAGGGAGAAATGTATTCTGATCGGTCAGTTAATACGCCATCGGCGTTTCGGGCGGTGAACGTCGTTATCTCATTTACTCAGTTAATGTAAAGCGGGAAAAATATCGGGACAGATGTCGTCCATGGATTGGAGTCCGCACGTAAAGCTACGTGCGGACTCCGGACGTAATATTTTCTCCAATGATTGAGTATGGGGGATAATTTAGGAATTTTTAAATAACTTTTAAATTGATTAAATAATTTTAATTTAAATTTTATGTCAATAAATTCACATAGTCATATATATATATATATATATATATATATATATATATATATATATATATATATATCAATTGAAGGTAATTCTATTGTTATGAATGCAATGGTGTAGTCCGTTTCACGATTGGAAGCCATTTGGGTTGATTTTGATGACGTCCTGTATATTTCGGCCTCTATTTGTGTGTTGTCATGTCAAATCATTCAAAATTTGCACAGACTCGTCCGAATTGAGCGCGAACAGTCTCATTTAATAGATTTTGATATTTTGAAGCTAACAGCATGATCAATTTAATGAACGGAGGTCGTTTGGTCAACATAACAGCTTCCCGACTTCGATATGCGCATCGATAAATTGATAGCTCGAGCGTTTAATCAATTGCTTGTTAGACTTTACAATATATATATTCTGATCGATTTTGACATTTCAAGCCAATGGAGCAATCAATTTTGTAAACGGAGATCGTTTAATCCTCATGTGCCTCCTGACCTGGATATGCGCATGCGTTGGCGGGCGCTTGATCAGTTGATCAGCAAGTCATGCAATATTTATATTCTGACAAGTTTCGATGTTATGAACGCGATGGAGAAGTTCATTCGTTGATCGGAGGTTGTTTCGACCATTTTGAGCCCCAATTTGCGCACTGTCACCTCCGAAGTCAGTCGAATTCGATTTATAGGCTTGACTTTGACTTATGGCACACATATGAAGGTCAACATATGTACATAACAAATTGAAATATTAGATTGCAAGTAATAATTTCTCTTCCTTTAGGGTGCTCTCTTAGTCAGCTTCAGTTGCCTTTCATACTTCTCCCATTTAATTTAACTTCTACCATCAAGCTATTCTATCTTATGACATTTAGACACCCATCATCATCTTATTGTCAACATCCATTATTGCTCTTTGGACATCTCTAAATGCAAACATATTGTCATCACCATTCATTTGTCCTATAGTAAACTACTTTTACTAAAAACCAAGTCCAACGATTTAAGCATTATAATCTCAACTTATTAGATTGGAGAGAAGAGCAAATATCTATAATATTCATCTATATAGTTTATTTTCTCACTTGGGTTAACCTTTTGAGTTTTTTTTAATCAACGTGTTTATAAATTTTTGTATATTATTATGATAAAATACTCATTTTATTATCATAATTTTTTAAGCATATAATAATATGATTTATTTAATTTATCTCCTCTTGATTGTAGGTCTAGGTGAAGCCAAACTTTGTAATGTGGTATTGAGGTATCAAGATTTCAACCAAGGGATCTTATTTTTTTTGACAATGAAGACCTAGTGCCACTTGGAGCATTAGTAATCATAATCTAAGGGGTACTTACACACTTACCACATAATTCTTATATATTTATAAAATTTTACATCTAAATTTTAATATTTAAATAAATAATATTTAAAACTGTAATATCACATCAAAAATATTATTATTACTATTTTTTAAAAAAATAAAATATGTATATAAATCTTAGATTTTAAGAATTATATATATATATATAAATATATTAAAATTGTGTAATATTTATATAAATCTTTCTAAAATTAAATATAGGATGATGAAGACAATTATAATGACATGTGGGTTTATCAAGTTACACAAGGTATAATTTGGTGAGACAATTTTAACAAAATTATAATGACATGTGGCCTTCTTATCTTCTTATTTAACAACGTCTTCTATCTAATTTTAGCCATGAAATCTCACTTCCATGATTTAGAGTAGGAACCAACATAGTAGCTCATCCTTCCGGTTAAAATTAGGTTCATTGGCGCTTCTCGGATCGCGTTCGAGCGTCGACAAACAAAATCTCCGATAATTAATGGAGAAAGAGGTAACTATGGTTCCGGTGATCATTGCCAACTTTCCGAGCAGAAGCTTGCCGGAAACATTGGGGGCTTCTTTGGTCACCAACCATGGCATGCACAGTCGGCGATATGAAGAGACCTCCGGTCTGTTCAAGATGCTGCCGAGGCCAAAGCCGTCATCCACTTGGATGGTGGGTTACGTTCCACCCAGTTTCTTAGCAACCACTCCATTTTAGGCCTTTTTTTTAAACTAAGTATCATCAAAAACTTAATTAGATAATTATATATTATTAAAAAAAAATTAAAAATATGTGTAATCACCCAATTAGTAGGCCATACGATGACGCGACTTAAGCGTGGCTATGCACATCTAAGCCTCACCCACTTTACGGCGGTTGGCCAGTTATCTAAAATTCGCTTGTGGCGATAGCCACTAATTGCGGCAGCATCGTTAATTTTTTTTGTGATTTGTGTGAGATGAGTATGACATCATGGTTTAGAGATATGAAGAGAACCGGGATTTTCACATATACATAGAGTTCGTACTCATCAAACAAATCTTAATCCTTCAATTTTTTGTTCTTAAAGTAATAAACTACTTTAAAACAAAGAAAAAAAGTGCGGTTTAAACTTGAAATGGTTAGTGCATCAAGTTAGTAATAGTTTAATGGATGATAATCATATGAAGTTAACAAATTCATTTCAGAAATGGACAAATAATAAGAAGTTCATTATGACATAACCAAATTTAACATGTACATGACTCTCAAGTTTGTAATGAAACAGATAAATAAAATGTAATACAGACACAAAAGTATACTGTCCTAAACATCTAACGCCTCTAGTGTCTGCATGGAATCGCACCACTCCCAAGTGTGTACTAGTGGTGCGGGATGGGCGATCCGCATGATGGTGACCTCTCGCAAGATCCTCGTGTGCGTCATATCATTCTATGACTGGAAGATAGGTGGCTGCGACTCATATGTAGGCTGATATGTAGAAGGACCTGGATCATCATACGTAGAAGGACCTGGATCAGCGGAAGTAGATGGCGGCTCGGTCATGGTGTGACACCCTCTGAGCACCAATCCATAATATGTATCACCAATATACACGCTCATCCAGTCTCTACATATGTCATTACTATCAACACATCATCCTGGGGTGATCATCCACCAGAGTATGGTGAATGATGTCAGCGATATGCTCACTACGAAAAATAGTATGTAAAATTAGCACTTACATAAATATTGAATTGAGATGAATACTTATATCGGGACTTACATACCTGTGCTCGGCGTAGTAAGTGGTCGGAGGATCTATTAGGCGAGATGCTGAAGCCGATCTAAACCGGCATGTATTGGTTGATAGTTGTCTTCTTGTCCATATCTCATAGGCCCTCGTGAGGTAATCCCTTCGCCTCTCCCAAGTAGCAATATGTGACTGGTGGTAATCAACCCTGTCGACATCCACTTTACCCCAACCATGGACCCTTTTGAAACTAGGGTCAACTAGGGCTACATCTACTTTAAGAATAAGGCGAACTGGCGCAGCACTCTATCTGGTAAATGTCACTCAACCCTCTTCCAGCTGATAAGAGGGACTCATGCTAACCATATGTCAGAGCCTGCTGAGCATGTATCTGATAGATGTGCTGTGATCTCTCATTTCAATGCGACACTGATCACCTATAATAAAATTATGTTAAAACATAATCGCATTCTGATATTTGAACTAAAGTGTTATCTAGATCCTGTGTTTGCCACAAAATCTAGCTCATTCTGGCAACATTCCATTTATTTTGTGGTGAACATACTTCTCATTATATATATATATAGTAAATATATATATATATATATATATATATATATATATATAAGCTATATAATTTGAAAGTGCAATTAACAACACATACCTCAAACCAATGCTGAGACCACCAAGCTCAGCAGGATATGGAATATGTGAAATTAGGCTGTCACATGAATATGCTCCCAATCCCAAATCAAGGAGGTGTAGGCAACGACCATGTTGGCCTGTTGGGCCTAGTCGACTCGTCACTCCCTATATAGATAGCTGCTCCACCCATACATCATGGTAAAGGAATCAAGGTCATCCAGAGTGGTAAATCTTGCGGGTGGACCTGAACAAGTATCAGGCAGTAAGAAGTAGCCAATCAGAAATAAAATATAAGCATAAGTGACGGAAGAACTCCTCCATGCTCGGGCGGTGTATGACTCCTTGTAAAGTCCACACGAGCCACCTCGGTGGCATGTATCGTGTGCTAACCCATCACGAATCACTGTCTGCGGATCATGATACATCACGTCACATTAAGGGTGTCGTCCCAAAATCATCGCCGAATTAGGCGTGTGTCATCTCTTCCTCGCCAATCACCAGACATGATAGGTGGCCTATCAACCATAGTCCGGATTATTGCCACATCACAGCATCAGTCATCTCACCTACAGGTGGAAGGTATTGGTGCGAGACCATCTCTCAACCAAGCGTGCAAATGATGATCTAACCGGATGAAGCGACTAACACGTCACCCGCTCAGCCACGGATGAATCATCTGCATGTGATGGGCCACTCTTTCAGCATAAGCAACTGTGATGCGGCCTCAAGTACGGTGCTTTGCAAAAAAAAATAATGTCACTAACCGAAATAAAAGGTAAGCGCGTAGCGAAATAAAAATAAAATCACTTACGGATCGGTGAGATGATGCATTATTAGAGGCAATGCTTAAGAACCTCGGAGGTGTCAATGGTGGGGTGGCCTCCCAGCATTCGTCACGTCTGGCGGCTGGCGGTGCTCCTCGCCATCATTACTATCGAGAAAAGAAGTGCAAATATAATAGTGTTAATATTGTAAAATCTAAGTAGAAGCGGCAACGAAAATAGAAAGATAAGCATTATCTTGTGTAAAATCTAACGACTATAAGTAAAGGGAAAATGTACATCGATTATTAATATTATGATGATGGCACGACTTGGTGACCGACTATTTTTATGCTTCAAGTTACGCTCTACCTACATTTTATACATTGTATTTTTGAATCTATTTATGCAGGTCGACCTTGCGAAAGTTAGGTATCATCACTAATTCATGCTCTACACCGAGAGATGGCCAATCGAGCGATCGGTAGAGTATGAAATTCATTTATGTATATCAGCTTATACAGCTATAGAGTGTAGTACTGTGACACACACATGAGATGGTTCAACCGTCGAAATCTAAATGTAGCAATCACATGTGGGCATGGATAATGATATATGATCATTCTGTCATAATTACAATGACAGAGGCCATTATCTAGCAAATCAACTCTGAATGATCGACTGGACCTATCAAATACCTGCATCTCATTAGAGTTGATATTTACAGGTTCAGGGAAATGCCTAGCCTCCCTTTCAGTACACTATAACAGTGTGGACATCCTTTGAGTATAAATAGACAAGCTGACTTCCTCTTGCTGAGTAGCAGTGGATAACCGTTTCATGAACAAGGCTACTAAGTTGTAATAGATAATAGTGATTAAAGCATCGGTAAACCACGCGTGCGTTTTGATACCATTAAAACACTTTCATGCATTTCATCATTGTCCCATAACGTATACCACCATGCGCCGAAGAGACCATTTAATAGGGTCACGCTCTACCAAGTAACCTTCTTCTTTAACATTTTTAATATCACATTAAATGGTTGAACTGACGAATATCATCAGTATTACCTGTCATATAAATTTTTTGGCATAGAAACTCAACATCACCAATCTCCAACCTGCGTACGATCTTTTTAAAATTTTTACGCAAATGATGAAAATAATGCCTGTGAGCTGCCCATGGAAAAATCTCTTTGCATCCACATAATAGGCCTGCATGTTTATCAGATATTATGCACAAATTACGTCTAGTAGACACGACAGGCAACACATCATGCAAGCACAACAAGAACTACAACCACGAATCAACATTCTCGGACTCCACAATAGCAAAATCTAGAGGAATCAAACCATTATTATCATCGATTCCTACGGATGTTAATAATGTACCACGATAACAATGTATGTCTCCTTCTTGGTGGCTACTCCATCCCATTGAAGAAGGCCCAAAAGTCTAAATCTTTGCGTAGTGGTAGATTGAATTATGTAGACTGTACCAGGTAAAGTACTACAAACTGATTTCATATAAAGACTTAGAGTCCTATAGGACTCTTCCCACCTGTCGAATATTGCTTTTATTGCCTTACTCCTTGCATCCCAAGCTTTCATATATGAAACTTTAACATTGAATTTCGACTCCATTCTACCTATAATCTCTAGGCTTGGATTAATCGGTGCGATCTCAGTATGATGAAGTGCTATGAATTTTGAACTACTATGCCGTGGATGCACTTACTACATTGACATCTATGATTTTCACCAACTCTTGATATTCTCCAAGCACCCCTAGCGTCTTTGTTACTGTCTGCAAGCCACTTATAGGGTGTAGGACTATCTTTGTACACACATACGCGTGTAGTTCTTCTAGTTAAAGGTAACTGTTTGAAATTGAACATTATTTACTATGCACCACTCAACAACAGCAAATTGCAGACTCCGTTTACTTGCGAAACACATACCTTCAACAAGGTCATTTGGAATTTCAATTTCATCTGTTAGGGCAGTTTCATCGGATGGGCTGTCAAAGTAAACATCGTTGCCCCCACTCTCTCGTAGTTTGACACATCTGGACATACTCGTTTGTGGACAACATATGACTCTCACTGTCAATATTCTGAAATGAGTGATTTTTCAACACATTATGAATATTTATATTCTCAAGCACAGTAGCTTCTAACCCGACTAAACAGTCATCATCACTAATATCCTGCTCAAACTCACTACTTGAGTCAGTACTCATAGTTTGATACTCATCTTCGACTGCAGCACTCTGAGGCATATATGGTTCATCTGAACGATAGTCGACATCGTCACTGCCACATAACTTATAAGTTTAGCAACAAATTATCATATTAATTATTACAAGTATAATCAGATAAATGTTGACCATATTACCTGGGAATCAACTCATCAAAGCTGCGTTGTATCCCCGGAGGTGCTTATGTGATGAAATCTTATGTATGCGTTAGCGGTATATCTACTGACCTTACTACTGGATCAGCTGATGTGGATGCAATATTAACATCTTTCACTTCGACATACAACACCAACATCTGACGGGAAGCTTCATTAAGTGTAACTTCGCAAATATCATCGTTAGATATTATAGATGCTATAAATCCGCCACCCACTGGATAACGACTTATTAGAGTGATTGTGTGCCGCTCTGGATCAATGTGCAAGATTCTAATAATTCGTTGCTTCAATTCCGAGGTGCTATGGCGAGAATCTTAGCGATTTCGACCTCCACGTAACTTGGGTGACGCTCGATACTTAGTTCACCTCCATAGAAAGAAACAAAAACAAATTTCTGTTCATTCTTGCCAAACAAACTATATAGCTACTTACACAAATCATAGCCTCGCAAACATAACTCAAATCCCAAACAAAAGTCTAAAAGTACTACTCAAATTCCTACCATACATACTCTATTACTTTATAAATTGATAGAAATAGGGATTTACTGTGAGTTTACAAATAACAATGGGGATGTACGCAAAAATAAGTCGAATCCGTCACAGGAAACTTCCTCGAATAAAATGGAGCCACCGGAATCGTCGCCGGAAGCTAATGTTGGCTTCCAAACCCTGCTATATGAGAGAGGAAAGTGTCAAATGCTGTAAACGCGATTGTCGGCAAGAAAAACAAGTTTATTTTGAATACAGGGGAGGCGACACAATCTGAGGTTGGAGATCGCTGACGGGTGCGGGAAGCTCCGATGTTCGCGAGCGGTGGTGAGGCGGGGATGTTGTCTTTCGAGCTCGAATCACGTCAAACAAACCGAATAGGCGATCGGGTTCCGACGGCTTTTAATGTTAGGTCAACGCCCAATTAGTGGGCGACTGGCTCCGGACTTAACGTGACGAAGCCACGCCACGTCGGAGTCAACGTGGCGTGACCAGTCACCCACTAATTGGGCGACTATACCTATTCTTAATTTTTTTATTGATACTTAATTAACTAATTAATATACTAACCATACTTAATTTAAAAAAATGCCTCCATTTTACAAGTCCTTCTACATCTGGCCGCCACCCATCGTCACTCTTCGCCCGTTTTGGAAGTCTCACTACACCAACGGTTTGATCTCTGTTTTCTTCATCCCTTCCTAGAAAATTTCATCTCATTATTTAATCCTTATTTTTGAAGGACGGTATTAATTCTATTCCAAATAATGAAACACACAGCAAAATCATTACAGATTATTTTGGGAAACTTCATGGGGTAATCACGGATATAGCTTCTAAAGTGGCAGAGTTTGGGCTTGGTGCGCTCCTTCAAGGAATGGTCTTGTCGCAAGATTAAACTCTACGACTTCAAATTTCAAGAGCATATCGGTCTGCTCCTACTCACATGGACTGGTTTTCTTCTTGCAAGACGATAAATGTGTTGGTGGGCTTGAAATCATGGATTCTAATGACAACTTTATATCCATCGATCCTTTGGGAACCTTATTTGTTCGATAATGCCGGAAGGTGATTACTTCATGCGCTAATTTTTTATATTATTCAAAAGATGCTAAACAAAAAATAAAATTATAACATACCGAATGATGAAGGTTTGGAGTAAAGCCGCAAACGTAAATATAGAGTAGTATGAAAGCCATGCCAACAATTTCCATGTCATGTTAACTACATGAAAGATGGCTATATAAGCTTTGACGATCATCCAAAGCTTTATCAAAATTCATTTAAAAGAATATCTTGAGAAACACATCGCAGTAAGTCCGCTTTGGCTCTTCGTTGTCCCCTCGACCTCAAGAACCGAAGCTTTAGCTCTTCGTTCCATCTCCCTCAACCGCAGGAACCGCGAGCAACCGCAGCATCTCCTCGATCCTCCTTGAAAACGACATTCAGACCCGCCGCATCGCTTTCACTCCCAAAATTTAGATCGAGTCCGCGATTAGCTTTACGCGGCGGACTCAATCAACACGACGTTGTCCCGGATTTTTGCCCGATGAGATTAACAGCAAGATAACGGACGGCTTTCCGGCAGCCCAAAACGCCGATGGTATTATAACGGACGGCGGCGGCGATAACGAATTGACATTTCCTGTCCGTACCCAGCTCAATGCGCAGGAATTTTAAAGAAATATATAGCAGATTTAGGGTTCAGGGTTAGTTTTTTCGCTTAAACGAATAGAGGAGATGAAAATTGATCTCTTTAAAAAGAACCATGAAGATGGAGAAGCGTTGAAATAACAACCATTTTAGAGGATGTATTAAATACAAATTCATCTAATGCTTCTGCATTTTTTCTACGGTTTATTAGTGATATTATTCTTCTATCTGAAGAGAATATGTTCATTACTTCCAATTAGAAGCAATTTGGATGTTTTTTTTGTCGAATATTTAATTTTGAGTGTAGATCTGCACTCGTACTTTGGAGGGTACTGATCTTTGATCTTTTTCCATTTTTTTCGCCAACTCCTTATGATTATGTTTAGAACACTATAATGGAATCATTTGATGGCGCTTGGGTGATTTTGGGTGGGTATTATGCATCTGCACTCGCCTCTTTGGACTGCACTTTTGATCTTTTTTCCATTTATTTCGCCAACTCCTTATGATTAGTTATCGCAGGAAAGCATTTGGCGTTGTATTTCTGGTTTAGTGTATCTCACTTGTACCTCTGAGTGTACGCACTTTTGATATTTTTTCCAGTGGCCAACTACTTATGATTATGTCTAACACTATAATGGAATCATTTGATGGCGCTTGGGTGATTTTGGGTATTATGACTGTCTCACCTCTTTGGAGGTGCACCCTTTGATCTTTTTTTTTTATTTGCCAACTCCTTATGATTATGTCTAGGCATTGCAAAGGAAGCATTTGATGGCGTGTGGTTTCGGTGGTTTAGTGCATCCAGACTCGTTCTGAGGGTACACCCCTTTGATCTTTTTTCCATTTATTTTAAACTCCTTATGATTATGTCAGCATGAAAGATTTGATGCTTGTGGTTTTAGGTGATCTGCACTCAGGTACCTCTTGAGGTGCACCCTTTGATCTTTTTTCCGCTTTTTTGGCCAACTACTTATGATTATGTCTAGAACACTATAATGGAATCATTTGATGGCGCTGATTTTGGGTGGGTATTATGCATCAGATCTGTACCTCTTTGAGGGTACGCACCTTTGATCTTTTTTTCCATTTAGCCAACTCCTTATGATTATGTCTACATTAAAGGGAAGCATTTGATGGCGCTTGTGTGGTTTCGGTGGTTTAGTGCATCTCAGACTCTGTAATTCTTTGAGGGTACCCCTTTGATCTTTTTCCATTTATTTCGTTAAACTCCTTATGATTATGTCTGGGCATTGCAAAGGAAGCATTTGATGGCGCTTTTGTGGTTTCGGGTGGTTTAGTGCATCTGTTTGAGGGTACAGACCCCTTTGATCTTTTTTTTTCCGGCCAACTCCTTATGATTATGTCTAGGGCATCAAAGGAAGCATTTGATGGCGCGTGGTTTTGGGTTTACATGCACTGGTACCTCTTTGAGGGTACAACCTTTTGATCTTTTTTCCATTTATTTTGTTAAACTCCTTATGATTATGTCTACATGCAAAGGAAGCATTTGATGTGGTGGTTTGTGGTGGTTTAGTGCATCTCACTGTACCTCGAGGTCTGACCCCTTTGATTTTTTTTTTCCATTTATTTCAAACTCCTTATGATTATGTCAGGGCATTGCAAAGGAAGCATTTGACGCTTTGTGGGGGTGGTTTAGTGCACCACTGTACCTCTTTGAGGGTGACCCTTTGATCTTTTTTCCATTTATTTCTTAAACTCCCATGATTATGTCTGGCATTGCAAAGGAAGCATTTGATGGCGCTTTGTGTGGTTTCTGGTGGTTTAGTGCATTCAGACTGTGTACCTCTTTGAGGGTCTGACCCCTTGATCTTTTTTCCATTTATTTCTTAAACTCCTTATGATTATGTCTCAGCAAAAAAGCATTTGATGGCGCTTGTGAGGGTGGTTTAGTGCATCTGCACTGTACCTCTTTGAGGCAGACCTTTTGATCTTTTTTCCATTTATTTCATAAACTCCTTATGATTATGGTAGCAGGAAGCATTTGATGGCGCAGTGTGGTTTCGGGGTTCAGACGTGTACCTCTTTGGAGGTACACCCTTTGATCTTTTTTTCCATTTATTTGCCAACTCCTTATGATTATGTCTAGGCATCAAAGGAAGCATTTGATGGCGGTGGTTTGGTTTTAGTGCATCAGTCTGTTCCTTTGAGGGTACGACCCCTTTTGATCTTTTTCCATTTATTTTGCCAACTCCTTATGATTATGTCTAGGGCATTGCAAAGGAAGCATTTGATGGCGCTTGTGGTTTCTGGGTATTTTCCATCCATATTTTCTAACATATTTTTGTATCTGCTCGCTGTAAATAAAATAATGACCCATATTTGAGAAACTCTAGCACCAATCGCTCGAATGAAACGGAGGCATATGCACTGTACTGTGACTATGCACATCAAATTGGCTTCAGTGTTCGAAAGGACCATACTAGTTATTGGCCAAACTCAAAGAAATTGAAATCAAAAGATTTCTATGTGCAAAAGCGGTCGAAAAGAAGTCCGCCACTAAAAGGCTTAACAAAATTCCGAAAGTTGATACAAGAACCGGTTGTCCACCATGATTAGATTCTCGTTGATTTGGAGGGAATTGACGATTAAGAAACATACGAATGTCATAATCATTCTTTGGCGAGCCCGACCTACATCTTCTGCATCACATATGCGTTAATGATGAGAAGGCGTGTTGAAGACAATGAAGAGGTCTTAGAGCAACCGATGCATTCGCCTCTAACCGAGGGCGTAGAGAATGTCGGGTTCACAAAAGAGATGCCTTCAATTTTATTCAAAAGAGAAAAGATCGAGGATTGCGAATGTGATAAGAACGCAACGCAAATAAGGAAAGGCAAGCTGATGGGATGTTTGCATGGGATGTACAAGTTGATGAGTCTGCTTAGTAAGTTTTTAGCAATGGCATGTCTAGGATAGAATATGATTGTTTTGGGATGTGATAATATTTGATACAAGCTATCGACTCAATAAATATAATCTTGTTTGTGCCCCTCTTGTTGGAGTAAATCATCACCGGCAAAATGTATTATTTGAGTAGCCTTTTATCGAAGAGACAATTGAGTCATTCACATGGCTATTCCAAACATTTCTTAGGTTGATGAATGACGACATCCTATGACAATATTCACATCAAGATCAAAGAGGAGCTATCGAACGCTTTTGCCGCACACTCATCATAGGTTGTGCCAATGGCATATTTCAAAGAAAGCTCCTTCCAAAGTTCATTGCTTCAATAGTAATAAGATAATAAGGGCTTTTTTTATAAATGCAGTAAGTGTGAGGAAGAGTTTCAGAGGCTTGGTCTCCGCCTGCTAAGAAGAAGGCAATTTGCATGATCATGGTTGGTTGTCCGAGCTTTATAAGATTAGATCCAAGTGGTCCATCAACAAGGACTCATTCGCATGGGCATCTCAACGCAACGTAGTGAGTCCACTAACAATGTATGCCATGGAATATCTAAACCAACCGCCGCTCACATTGTTTCTTGGGGTTGGAAAAGCTTATGGAGACATGGCATCAATGAAAATGACGAAGACTTCAAGTGTAGCCCCATCGATTGTTCTTGTCAAGACCACCAATTCTAAAACAAGTCGCTTGTTCTATACAAGAAAGGTTTACGTTATGTTTGAAGAGGAATTTTGCATGGTGTTGGAGGCCTATCGATAAGCCGATGACGACCATGGAGTATTTGGTAAGAAACTTAGAGAATAAAAATGCATCCAAAACATGGAGTGTGCATTTGATAGACTACCCTAGAAGTAACTTGTACATGCAAAAAATTTGAAATGATGGGAATTCTTTGCCAGTATTAAGTTCTTAGTCGATGTGCGCATTCCGACAAGTATCTTCTCATGCGCGGTGGTCTACTAGAGCAAAGAGGGATATTTATATTGATAAATACAGAAATTAAGAGATGTGCCAAGCAGATGGAAATACTGCATTATTTTTGAACCACATAAGTCGATATGCATATCAAATAAGCATCGCGAGTGGAAATAAGAGAGTCGAGGACTATATGCTTGGATCCCTGGCAAAACTATATGATGATGTCGACACTATAATAAGTGGGAATTCTCCTCCATCTTACAAAGCAATTAAGAATAAGAAGTTAACCACGACAGATAAGGGAAAAGGCATCTTAAATGATCCAGTCAAGCAACGTCCAAAGGGTGTTTCCAATTCAAGGCTTAAAGGATATTGGGAGAGATCCAAGAAAGCCAAGAGTAATTTTCCATTTGTGTATTAGTTTTTAGTATTTTAAATATTGCTGTTAATCATACTTTTTTTTTTGTTGTAGAAACCAAACTAAAGTCTGATAGTTCAACGGTTTCTAAGTTGCAACACCTTTATCCGTTATGCCGGTTTTTCGAGCATATAATATCACATCGATGTAAGAAAGTACCAACGATACAATGTTCTACATGCAGGAATTTAACTCGAGCACAATGAACCAAAGAAGGTACACTAAGCTCATGATGGATATTATTTCGTGAAAAACATTTTGATACATGACATTATCCGCTTTTCATTGTATTTAGCTAGGAGATTTACACGGTCTTTCTGCTTTTAAGCAATAGTGATTGAGTTAATTCGTTGAGGAAATTGTAATCATTGACGCATTAAATATGTGCAAAAATAATAGATCATTGCCTTTTACGCTTTATTGTGCATACTAGAAATAATGTTCATTACATGCTTGTTTGGGTGGATTGGTTGTATTTTGCATCAGACCGTGTACCTCTTTGAGGTTAGATTATTTTTTGCGCTTTTTCCAAATTTATTTGCCAATTCCATATGATTATGTTTAACATCAAAAGGAAGCATTTGATGGCTTGTGGTATCTGGTGGTGCATCGTACCTCTTTGAGGGTACGATTATTTTTTGCGCTTTTTCCAAATTTATTTTGCCAATTCCTTATGATTATGTTTAACATTGCAAGCATTTGATGGCGCTTTGGTGGATTGGTGGTTTAGTGTCACTCGGTACCTCTTTGAGGGTACATTATTTTTGCGCTTTTTTCCAAATTTATTTTGCCAATTCCTTATGATTATGTTTAGAACATTGCAAAGGAAGCATTTGATGGCGCTTTGGTGGATTGGTGGTTTAGTGCCAGACTCTGTACCTCGAGGGTACGTGATTATTTTTGCGCTTTTTCCAAATTTATTTTGCCAATTCCTTATGATTATGTTTAGAACATTGCAAAGGAAGCATTTGATGGCGCTTGATGGATTGGTGGTTTAGTGCAGACTGTGGTACCTCTTTGAGGGTACAGATTGTTTTGCGCTTTTTTCCATTTTAATTTGCCAAATCCTTATGATTATGTTTAGCCATCCTGGAATCATTTCTGCAATTTGGGTGGTTAAGGATGGGTCTTTTCCATCTCAGACTGGTACCTCTTTGAGGGTACTGAGACCTAGCTTTTTTCCATTTTAATTTGCCAACCTTATGATTATGTTTAGCCATCGAGGAATCATTTGATGGCGATGGATTTGGGTGGTTTAGTGCATCTCAGACTTGTACCTCTTTGAGGGTACGATTGTTTTTGCGCTTTTTCCAAATTTATTTGCCAATTCCTTATGATTATGTTTAGAACATTGCAGGAAGCATTTGATGGCAGCTTGGTGGATTTGGTGGTTTAGTGCCAGACTGTACCTCTTTGAGGGTACATATTATTTTTTGCGCTTTTTCCAAATTTATTTTGCCAATTCCTTATGATTATGTTTAACATTGCAGGAAGCATTTGATGGCGTTTGGTGGATTGGTGGTTTAGTGCATCAGACTGTACCTTTGAGGGTACGTGATTTTTTGCGCTTTTTTTCCATTTTAATTTGCCAAATCCTTATGATTATGTTTAGCCATCCCAGAGGAATCATTTGATGGCGCTTTGGTGGTTAAGGATGGGTCTTTTCCATCAGTACCCTCTGTACCTCTTTGGAGGGTACACATGGTTTTCTGCAGTTTTTTTCCATTTTAATTTGCCAAATCCTTATGATTATGTTTAGCCATCCCAGGAAATCATTTGATGGCTTGGGTGGTTAAGGATGGGTCTTTTCCATCTCACGTACCTCTTTGGAGATGGCAGCTTTTTTCCATTTTAATTTGCCAAATCCTTATGATTATGTTTAGCCATCCTGAGGAATCATTTGATGTTGGGTGGTTAAGGATGGGTCTTTTCCATCTGCACTGTACCTCTTTGAGGGTACAGATGGTTTTCTGCAGTTTTTTTCCATTTTAATTTGCCAAATCCTTATGATTATGTTTAGGCCATCCCAGAGGAATCATTTGATGGCAGCTTGGGTGGTTAAGGATGGGTCTTTTCCATCTGTACCCCGTGTACCTCTTTGGAGGGTGATTTTTTCTAGCTTTTTTCCATTTTAATTTGCCAAATCCTTATGATTATGGCCATCCCAGGAATCATTTGATGGCACTTGGGTGGTTAAGGATGGGTCTTTTCCATCTGCATGTCTCCCTTTTGAGGGTACAAATGGTTTTCTGCAGTTTTTTTCCATTTTAATTTGCCAAATCCTTATGATTATGTTTAGGCCATCCCAGAGGAATCATTTCATTGCAATTTGGGTGGTTAAGGATGGGTCTTTTCCACATTAATTCATAAAATATGTTCAAAGTAAAAAAAATAAATGTTAAGCATAACGAGCAACAATCTACCCTAATAAATAGAACTACTAATCAACATTTAGCTCACAATCGTAAATATAAAAAATATATGTAAAAAAAAAACACTACTTAATTAAATCAGATATACCTACATTGCATATCAATCAATATATTTAACAAATCATTAATCATAAATCAAAGAATAGAGCCATTTATAGAGTGAAAACCTTGGCATTCACTCAAAGAAAATTGAATATTCTGAATACAACACTACCTATGCACAATATTCAAGGAAAATATACAATCCGTAACCAAATTTTATGGCAAGAAATCACCCTTTATTGCATTCTTTATCAATACCTCAAAATCCTATATGAAACAAAATAATATTGTTCTCACTTTGGATTTTAAGTCCTAAACAAAATGTGGCGTTAACTCAAACTCTAAATAAATTCATCTTCTTTGGCCAATCCGGTGGTCTACCCAATCCACCGGAGGTTTCGATTGTCGCTTCCATGTATTTGCAGACAAACATTCGCATGACACTATTTTCTTGAACCGGTATCCCACTCACTATGTCGACAATATTTACTGATCGCCATAAAGCTCCAAAGATCTTCCACAAGTAATTTGATCTAAATAGCCGCATAAAATCAATAAGTTGGACCGTGGAAAAAAAATAGTTATGCGTAACCAAATTTGAAAAACAGCCAATTTCGTGAAGAATGCTCTTATGAGTGGGTTTGGGCAATGAGTCATAAAAATGCCAGGCCTCTGTCTTAATATGCCCAACCAGGAGTGTCCAGTGCTGATTTTCTATAACTGGCAATATGATTAACTCAGCCCTCGACACACTGTCCGCAGTGATATGCTGGATGAACATTTTGCTCTCCATCTTCATGCCGAACCTGGCATAACTCTGCAGGAAAAGAAGAGAACGACATTACGCCTTTCATATAAACAAAAGAATAATCGTAATACCGAACATTCCTGTGTGGGAACATACCCAATGCAAGCATGATATGTACAAATATGGGACATACAGCCCCGGGCAGAGCGAGTTCTTCTCGGCCAGAAAGTAGGCGAAGGCATCAATGTGTGCATCTGAGAGATATTGATCCGTCAGCAAGTCATCGACCGTGCAACAATGATATTCCCACCGAATCTGACGCTCGCAAGTAATAAGTATTTTAAAGTGATCTTAACTAAACGAATAGGTTATTTTATGTATGAAAGGACAATAAGTCTTGACTTACTTGTCCTCGAGCAGAACGACGTGTCAATAAGATCGAGCATCGGCAAAAGAGCTCACGGATGAGAACTCAACAACATGAAGTGCCTCGATGCACCAGCGAAATTATTCATGACGGCGGTAGTGATGAAAAGCTACATCCATATGAATAAACAACCCTCTCTAGATGATGCGCATACGGATGCTCCTCCACAACGACAATAGGTCACCTTATTGGCTCATCTTTGCAAACCTATAACAAACTTTAGTCATGACGAGTCGATTAACTATGAAGTAAGAGATGATTCATACCACCGGCTCCACCACCACAACATAGCCGCACTGGGTATCACTCTTCTAAAACAAAAAAAAAACATATTTCAATTATCTCAAATAAAAGAAAGTAACAATCACCGCTCAGTTGAGTGGAGGCCACCACATCGCTTATTCTTGCTCGAGACTTCTGTAAGTGTGTGTGAAAGGGGAAGTAATAATTTTCCTCTTTCTTATCGTAGCTTTAACTCCACGCCGCCGCCAATTACAGGGTTTGAGCACATGTGTAGTGGTGGCCTCCACGAGAACTTCTCCTACTGGCCAAGTCCACGTGGCTTCCCCGTTGAAGCATTAAACTCAGTGGAAGCTCCCTGTGGCTCCACAAGAGCTTCCTCTGACCCTCGTGTGCATGGTGGCCTCCCTGATTTGGGTGTGAAGCTCTAGAACATCCTCGATAGCAAAGAACCCAAACAGAGCCCATCCAACCTCTATTCTGATGGAGACGACATCGTCTCTCAGTCCTTCAAACCCGCAACATCCTCTCCACCGCATGGTGGGGTGAGTAGCAGAGGCGTGCTAAACCTGACAGGAGAATATCAGGAGAGCTATAAGGAGAGTCTCTGCAGAATTGGACTTAAAATGGGACAACCATGCCCACGCTCAGAGGTGGGAGCTGAAGGAGCCACTCGCCTTCCAATAAGTCCTCGAATGAAAGGCACTGGTAAGAGGATAAAATTTTGAACAAACAACATAAATAAATACATTCTTATACTAAGTGATATTATTATATGTCACCGCCGCCTCCCAAACCAAGAAAGCATTTTGGGAACTCTATTTTAGCCCATCGCAAAGATAATGGCTTTTCGGGAATCTGATTATGATGCTTATGTGCTCACCCCATATCTACAATGAATATATTAAACAAGAAACTTCAAGACATTTTATTTCACAAGAATGGAGATATAAAACATACCATCGGAGTGACAAAGCCACTCATGTAACCAAATGTCTCTGTCTCAATCTTAACATCAAATTGGGACACTAAAGTCCCAAATGGCATCCATTGTCAAAGAATTTTCATATCATCGTAAGCAATCAATTCGACCAGTAATTGTGGTATACAAAAATAGATTTGTGAAGAAAACGATATAACCGCAGACAAATCATTGCAGTAACGAGCCATCAATTCTCGAATTTCAGTCGATGAGTAACAACGACAATGGATTTCGCCATACAACCTTCTCATGCTTGGCATCCCTATCATCAATGCAACTTCATCAGGGGTGAAAGGAATGTACTGCCCACCCAGCTGGAAAGCTTGTTTTTTTATGTCCCAGCAAGACAGTATCGATGTAATGGCAACAGTCTGCTTGATGCGGAGTCTAATGAATTGATGGAGATGAAGCTTCTTCAAAATGATTTTCCGCTGAAGTCGCATTATATTATCGAACACATTTCTCACAAAGAAAGCTACCTCGATGTTATCCTTTTCCCGCACATGGTTAACTGAAAACAAGTAATTAGGTTAAAAAGAGGTCTGCATTCTCAAGAGGTACACATACATAATTAAACCACCCAGATACCACCCAAATCGCCATCAAATGCTTCATTTGCAATATTCAACATATTCATATAAAATTGTCAAAAAAAATGTGAAAAATCAAAAATAATCTGTCTCCAAAGAGGTGTACATGCACTAAACCACCCGATACCACCCAACCATCAAATGCTTCTTTTGCAATGTTCTAAACATAATCGTATGGAATTGGCAACATAAATTTGGAAAATCAAAATAATCTGTACTCCAAAGAGGTACACAGTGATGTAACTAAAACCACCCGATACCACCAAACCGCCATCAAATGCTTCCTTTAAATGTTCTAAACATAATCATATGGAATTGGCAAATATAAATTAAAAAAAGAAAACTATATGTACCTCCAAAGAGGTGCACAGATACGACTAACCACCCAAACCACCAAACTGCCATCAAATGCTTCCTTTGCAATGCCCTAGACATAATCATAAGGATTTGACAAAATAAAATGGAAACAAACTGTCAATAATGGTCTGTACCCTCCAAAGAGGTACACAGGGTACAGATGCACTAAACCACCCAGAAACCACACAAACTGCCATCAAATGCTTCCTTTGCAATGCCCTAGACATAATCATAAGGAGTTGGCAAATAAATGGAAAAAAAGATCAAATGATTCTCCAAAGAGGTACACAGGTGATGCATAATACCCACCCAAAATCACCCAAACCGCCATCAAATGATTCCATTATGTGTTCTAAACATAATCATAAGGAGTTAAAAAACCGGAAAAAAATATCAAAGGGGTCCAGACTACCCTCCAAAGAGGTACACAGATATGCAAAATACCATCCTAAATCACCCAAACGCCATCAAATGCTTCCTTTGCAATGTTCTAAACATAATCATATGAAATTGGCAAAATAAATTTGGAAAAAAAAAACCATCTCAGATTCCAAAGAGGTACAGTACAGATGCACTAAACCACCCAGATACCCAAACGCCATCAAATGATTCCTTTGCAATGTTCTAAACATAATCATATGAAATTGGCAAAATAAATTTGGAAAAAAAAAAACAATCAGAATTCTCCAAAGAGGTACACAGTGGTAATGCAAAAACCACCCGATACCACCCAAACCGCCATCAAATGCTTCCTTTGTAATTCTAAACATAATTGGAATTGGAAACATAAATTTAAAAAATCAAAAAAACACCACCTCCAAAGAGGTACAGTGATGCACTAACCCACCCAAACCACCCAAACGCCATCAAATGCTTCCTTTGCAATGCCCTAGACATAATCATAAGGATTTGGCAAAATAAAATGGAAAAAAGGAAAAATATCAAAGGGGTCTAATTCTCCAAAGAGGTACACAGTATGCAAAATACCCATCCTAAATCACCCAAACTGCCATCAAATGATTCCTTTGCAATGTTCTAAACATAATCATATGAAATTGGCAAATGGAAAAATCAAAAATAACTGTAACTCCAAAGAGGTACACAGGTACGATGCACTAAACCAATACACACCAAACCGCCATCAAATGCTTCATTTGTAATGTTCTAAACATAATCATAAGGATTTGGCAAAATAAAATGGGAAAAATTGTCAAAAATCAGACTTCCAAAGAGGTACAGGTACGATGCAAAATACCCATCCTAAACCACCCAACCATCAAATGCTTCCTTTGCAATGTTCTAAACATAATCAAGGAATTGGCAAAAATAAATGGAAAAAAGATCAAAAGGGTCTGCATTCCAAAGAGGTACATGTGGTACGATGCATAATACCACCCAAAATCACCCAAACCGCCATCAAATGATTCCATTATAGTGTTCTAGACATAATCATAAGTAGTTGGAAAAAAATGGAAAAAAGATCAAAAGGTCTCATTCTCCAAAGAGGTACACAGTGATGCACTAAACCACCCGAAACCACACAACCGCCATCAAATGCTTTCTTTGCAATGCCCTAGACATAATCATAAGGAGTTTAAATAAATGGAAAAAAGATCAATCAGAATTCTCCAAAGAGGTACACAGGGTACAGATGCATAATACCCACCCAAAATCACCCAAACTGCCATCAAATGATTCCATTATAGTGTTCTAAACATAATCATAAGGAGTTGGCCAGAAAAAACTGGAAAAAAAGATCGGGGTCCAATTCTCCAAAGAGGTACACAGTGCAGATGCAAAAATACCCATCCTAAATCACCCAAAGCCATCATGATTCCTTTGCAATGTTCTAAACATAATCATATGAAATTGGCAAAATAAATTTGGAAAAAGAAAACCATCTCAGCATCTCCAAAGAGGTACTGTGGTAGATGCACTAAACCACCCTGATACCACCCAAACGCCATCAAATGATTCCTTTGCAATGTTCTAAACATAATCATATGAAATTGGCAACATAAATTTGGAAAAAATCAAAAAAACAATCTGTACCCTCCAAAGAGGTACACAGGGTACAGATGCACTAAACCACCCAGATACCACCCAAACTGCCATCAAATGCTTCCTTTGCAATGTTCTAAACATAATTATATGGAATTGGAAACATAAATTTGGAAAAAACTGCAAAAAACTATCTGTACCCTCCAAAGAGGTACACAGGGTACAGATGCACTAACCCACCCAGAAACCACCCAAACTGCCATCAAATGCTTCCTTTGCAATGCCCTAGACATAATCATAAGGATTTGGCAAAATAAAATGGAAAAAAACTGTCAAAAATGGTCTGTACCCTCCAAAGAGGTACACAGGGTACAGATGCATAATACCCACCCAAAATCACCCAAACTGCCATCAAATGCTTCCATTATAATGTTCTAAACATAATCATAAGGAGTTGGCAAAAAAAAATTGGAAAAAAAGATCAAAAAAGGTCTGTACCCTCCAAAGAGGTACACAGGGTACAGATGCAAAATACCCACCCAAAATCACCCAAACTGCCATCAAATGCTTCCTTTTCAATATAATGAACATAAACATAAGGAGTGGCAAAAAAAAATGAAAAAAAGGTCAAATTATCAGACTCCGATGAGAGTACAGATACAAAATAACATATAAAAAACAGCCAATCTTTCACGATAGGAGAAGAAGAGTAAACCCTAAATTCATTCAAGTTCGGAATGCATGTGTAAATACCTCATGTAGTCACCTACAATACCTCAATTTATGATTTATACCAATGAGTGACGTCCGACGCTCCGACGGCTGGAAGCCGAGAAAAATCCTTCTAGACGAGGAATGTAACGCCGTTTCGCTCGCCTCGCTTTGAATACCACGGGGAAAATGTCAATACAGCCGCGCGCCGTCTGCGACACGTTATCGACGCGGGCGTCGGGCTAAAGCCGCCCGTCTGCTAATGCTAAATCGCAAAATCCCGACACGCGTCGTTGATTGAGTCCGAGAAGCTACGGCGACCGGATTTTTCTCCAGAAACACTTACCGACGTGGATCTCTTCCCCTCTCATTCGTGACGTGAATTAAAACGAAAGCCTCGGCCCCATTTTCCCCAAATCGGTAAGCAACTCCCTTCTAGCTCCATCTTTCCAAGCGATTAGGCCATGTGTGTCATCTCTTCCCCTCTCCAATCACAATCGGGCCTATGATAGGTGGTCCATCAACCCGTACTCTGTGATCATCGCCACGCCCAGAAGGCCATCTCACCACAACAGAAGGTATTGGTCTGGAAGACCATCTCTCTACCGCGTACAAGAAATGATGATCTAGGATGAAGGAGACTAAACGCGGTGCACTCCACCGCTTCTAACCCACCGATGAATCGCACGCGTGATGGGCCACTCGGATAAGCAAGTGTGATGTACTGCATGATGCTGCAAAAAAAAAATTATTGACATTAACCAAAATAAAAGGAAAAGATGTAAGTTAAAAAATAAAAAATATTAGTTATGACGGGGCGACATGTCGCCGCACAGGATGCTAGGCAGATGAACCTCAGGTGCTCGCTCCAATGGTGAACCTAGCCCTACGTCATCGATGTCTAGCTGGTGGGTGGTACTCCTTGTCATCGTACCTTATGGACATACAAAATGCTCTTTAATCATTTATATTAATCGACACCCTAATTAATACTACATTTGGCTACTTAACACCTAAACCACAACACCAACACAAACTTAAAAATCAAATCTCAAACAAAAGTCTAATCATACAACTCTAACCCCTAGCACACGTACTCTATTAATTTATAAATTGATAAAGAAAGTGATTTACTGTGTGTTTACGAAGAACGACGGAGAAGTGCGCAAAAAAATGTAGAATCCAGCCAAGGGAATTTTCCTCGAACGAAATGGAGCCGCTGGAATCATCATCGAAAGAAAATGTTGACTTCCAATACGCTAGATGGGAGAAAAGCGAAAAGCTCCGGAAAAAAAAGTTTCTATCAATACGGACAAGACGCAATAAGCACGGACTGCCGGTGGCAAAGTTCCGGAGGGGGAGGATCGTTCTCGGGCGTGAGTTTCTGAGCTCCTACGGGTGGAGGAAGCGATTTCGGGGACGAATCGAGCAAAATCGAGGAGATAAGGTCGATCGGGGCCGATCGACCCTAATAATATGTTAGGCGCCGAATTGGGGCTACCCTCATTTGATAGCACGCCATGTCGAATCGACGCGAGATAGCCACCCACTAATCATAATTATAATTCTTAAATTTTTTATTAATACTTAATTACCTAATTAAGATTCTAATGATACTTAGTTTAAAAAGATTTCCGAAGTGAAATTCTATGTGGAATTATTGGAGTCTTGAGAAACACTAAAGAATGGTTTGAATGTGTGTGGAAATTATATGCATATATGCTTGTGTCTTTTTTGTATATTTCAAGATCCTACTAATGCCTAATAGGGCGTAGTGGGTGCAAAGACATGCTAGTATCGAAAAATACCGCCCCTACCAATAAAATAAAAAAGCCAAAACCATTAGATGTGATCTCCTATCAAATATCAAATTTGTCGAAATTCGGGACTTAAATAGATTTAAATGAAAATAATCTAAATTAAATAAAAGATGCATAATAAATATGAAGATAAATATTAAATCAAAGAGAAATAGAAAGAGAGCACTTAAAGAAAAATTTTTAAAGAATAAAACACTTACTTCAAATGCAAGCAAATTTTCTTCTTTACTTCAAAATCCCTAAGACTATAAAACACTTTCAAGCAAATGGCATGAAATGTAAGGCCCTCTCTTAGTCTTATTTATAGAGGAGGAAAGAATTAATATGGGACCTACTCTTATTTAAAATTAATAAGTATAAAGATGAGTACAACATATGAAAAATGTGAAAGAGCTACACTTAAAAGCTATGGCAAGATATAATGATTCGTTGGCTAACATGGATTAATTGAATCTTTTAGCCTATATTATATAATACCTAAAATAGTTGAAAGAGAATAAGCCAAATGCAAACATAACTTTTGAATTCATGTCATACTCATGGGGAGGTTACATGAAGATAGATGTTTTTTTTTTTTATAAATAAGACAAAGCTCAAATCAAGCTCTAGAATAAAATTCACAAAGAACAAAGCTTCCTTATTTAATTCTTACATTGCAATATCTATTTTAAAATGAATTGAAGAAGGCACAAAAATGGACATGAAATTTAAGCACATTAGATTTATTGAGTGCCATTTTCAAACTAAAGTGATAATCAAATAAAATTCATAAAAGGTTTTCACAATAACTAAATAGCCTATTAGCAAACATGATCGAGATTTCTTACTAAATAATCGATCTATATTCAAAAGAAGTTTGAATTCAAATAAGCTCGCTTAAAGGAAGTATAACAGCTGGCTTAGAAATTCTATGAATAAATAAAATGCAAGTAAAGATACAACATTTAAAGTGCAAATATAAATCTAATTCATACATTCGCCACCAAATCTATAATTCTTCATACAAGTAAATAAATGATACTAAATTAAATGTTATACTAATTATGGAGCTTCATTCAATCAAAATTAAGAATAATTATGATTTTCTAATCAATGATTTTATTAATTTGGTAAAATTTCTATAAGTACCGCGCTTGTATTACATGAAAATTTAGTAGAAATTTTAATATTTGAAAAAAGTCACAGACTAAGTTGAGATTAAATAAATATGAAATTAATCTCATAAATAAAATAATAAAATAATCTGAATTATTGAATACCCGCATGGGCCCCGACACAATACTAAATGTTTAGATTCAAGTACAAAAATTTAGAATTTATTTTGTATTTGAAAATACATTGCAAATTTATAATTATATCTCAAAAACACAAATATTTAAATGAACTAATCGTTGAATTTTTAAAATATAAATATATTTTTTGAAACACAAAAAGATATTCAATTGTAAAATCATGCAATACAGCTACGAGCTTTAACCTGCAGATTGGATCCTCTGTTAGGAGCTAATACTGTTGATAGGATCTAAAGTTCTTAAATATATTCAATTCAATCAATTAACTACCATAATGATAGTTGTGTTGAATAGAGATTTCAACCGGAGGAGATACTTCCATCAAAATGTAATTTAAATTTCAGATTAAATTAACTTAAATTGAGTATCAAATTAAATCTGAAATCTAATATATCACTATGCTATTAATGATTAAATAAAATTTAATCCTTAATTACTTAAAAAGAAAACTCCATTCAATCCACCTTCCGCAACTGTTTGTTAGTGGTGATAAATTAAGAAAACTCTAGCTCACAAAAGAGCCAATGTCAAATCAAATATATTTTTATATTCACTCTCAATCAATCTCATGCAGGATGTGGCTCGTCTCTGCTCACGTGATTTGACCAATAGACTCCACTTATGATGTAGTTACGACTAGAGTCCTCTGATCGTGTGGTTGTCGCCAAATGACACCATCATATTACGATCACGACTATAGCCCGTATGCTCCCTAATGGCTATGTATCTTGAGATGTGAATCATAGGGTATATCTGATAAGGCAAAAATCCATTTGTCAACTAAGGTATAGTTAAGTCTATCTTTTTAGGCAAACATCACCCCGTGTCTATAAAATTTCTTGGACGACGAACCCATGATCAACAAGGATCCGGTCAAGTTGACAACCTCCTCTGATTAAGAATTAGACCGAGCGTAGGATGATAGAAACATGGGATCTAAATCAGGCACGTCACCATTCCACCAACCATATGCTTTAAATTAAATAATGATGAATTTCATAAAATTCTAAACCCCAAATTTTATACTCCACATACTGCTACTATAAGCTACGCTTTTAGTGATCTAACGACTAGCCTTAATCGAAAGTTCCCTCTCAGCATTGGGAGGAGAAATTAACTATAGTACTATTGAAACGAACCAGATCTAAAGTCCTCATAAAATGAAGATGAAATCTCTTGGTACTATCTTATTTACTGTTTTATCTGCCTTCTGAAAATTTGTCCAACATAATTCAAATTCTCTTCATCGAGAGGTAGGATGTGAATTTTCGAAGCCCACATTCAATAAGTGAAAAATGCATTCTTTCATGATTGGATATTTCATAATTTGGACAAATTTTTAAAAAGATTATCGATAAAATTTGAATCATTAAAAGAGTATTTTTAAAAAAATAAAAAGGAGATAATCCCCCAATGCTTGGGTGAGTAGGCTAGCTCCTTACAACTTGCATTTGGGCAAGCTGCGAGACTTGTAAGTTATTTTTTTATATTAAAATTAATTTATTTAAAAAATTTTAAATTTTCAAATAAAATATTTTAATGTTATAAAATATTATTTGATAAAAATCTTTTTGCATTAAAAATATTAATTAAATAAAAATATTTTTAAATGTAATCTCTAATTTATAATATTTTAAAATTTTTTAAATATTTTTATAATTATTCTAGAACTTTTTATATTTATAGAAAATATATTATATATTTTTGTTTTGGTATGCTTTAACTTCAATAAAATAATTTTTTAAAATTATAAGAACTTATTCAAGAGTATATTTTTAATATTTATAAATTTAATTTTCTTATGTCTTAAATTAAAATATTTTTTATTTAATGATCTACTTATGTTTTTGTAAGTTACATATTTTATAAAATATTTTATAATCACTTTTATCGTTAATTTTATAATTAGTAGATGGGTAGTGTAGATGATGGCTACTTGCTACATACCCGAGTGACTAGGAATGTATTTTATAAAACATTTTGTAATTACTTTTATATTAGTTGTTCAATTTAAAATTTTCCTCTTTTTCTTAGTTTTATAATCACTATGAGAATTATATTAAAAGGTAGCATAATTATTACATATAAGGGATTTGGATAATTAAAATATAATTATAGAGAGTTGTAAAAAATACTTACAATATCATTTCATGCAAAAAGAAAAATACATATTAATCATTCTTACACAAACTAAAAAGTAGCTACTAATATTGCCTTTCTCGATAGGATATAATGTTAAACCATAGTGTGTATCAATTTAATCCTCTCCATGATTGTTAGTGCAATCATGAGCATAATCTTCTTCTTCTTCTCTTTCCTAATATTATGTGAATTATTAAAGAAAAAATGACTATCATTATGCTTTGAAAAAAAAAGAGAACATGTTGATACCTTTGATATTTCTTGTTGCACTAACATAATGATTGTCATGTAGATTTAGTAAGAAAATACTTTATTGTTGAGTATATGAGCTTTTTCATGTTGACCTCATTCTATATTAGAAAATGATCATGTTTATGGGTAGAATAAATAAATTTATAAGAGAGTTCCATTGGAGATATATAAGGCTAATACTAGCAATTGAAATCTCTCTTTTTTAGTTATCTTATCATATATAAGGCAATCAAAATATGAGAAGGAGAATCCAAAATTGGCTATCGAAGCTAAATAAAACTAACTTAAAAATAGATCATAATCAGACTGTCATAATAATGCATTAAAAAGACACTATTATTATAAAATGTTACCATTTTTATTCTATCATCTACATATCAATTAAGAGTCTCACTATCATATAATTCGATAATGTTTAGTCATATGAATCACAATAGGTTGAAGAAGTTGACTCTAACAACCAAAACACAAAGAGAGGAATCTAAAGTTGAATATGAGAGATTAACAAAATAAATAAAAAAATTAAGTCATAATTATATCATCCTAATGATGTATTAAGAATCGGGGGATATTATTACTTAAACTTGCTCTTTTTATCTCATCATTATATGACAAATAAAGTCAAACCTCAGGATGAAAAGGTGGGCCCAAGCAATCAAAGCATTAAAATTGTCAACTCTTAAATAAAAATTTATATAAAGTTTATTAAAAATAAGAAAATAATTAAATATTTTCTGAAAATATAAGAGTTATAGTATTAAAATTTTTAAATAATTTCAAATGTTACATTACATTTAAAAATATTTTTTAACTAATAATTTTTTAAGATATAAATTTTTATCAAATAATATCATTCTAACATAAAATGTTTGTATTTTAAAATTTATCTAAAGTAAAATTATTAAAATAATTAAAATAATTAAAATTTAATATAAAAAATTAAATAAAAAATAATTGATAGCCAATTGCCAATGCCCATGCATCGGGCAACAGGCAATTTATAAAGAAGCCTAGTCTCCCATGCATTGCGCAACTCGCTTCTTTTGATGATTTAATTTTTATAAAGATTCCTTTCTAAAATTTGTCTTTCACAATCGAAAGAAACTCTATAAATTGAAATCTCCCTACTTAGAGCAGGAACCAAATAATAGTAACCATCCGTTCGCTGCGGGGCGCTTCTCAGATCGCATTCTCGAACGTCTGAATTAAAAAAAAAAAAAAAAAAAAACTGGAAAGTTTATAATGTTGATTTATTTTCCAACGCAAGTTAATTAAATTGTTATCGTTCTTTTCAAATATCTTAATCATTTCTTATCCACTATTTTAATAAAATAAAAAAATATGATAATTTAATATCTAATAAAAGAAGTAAAATATATTATGTTATAAACTTAGGTACGTAAGCCATCTATAATATTGATACACGGTGACTTAAGTTAGCTACTTTATATTTCTATAATTAAATATAGCCGTTCATTTGTTATTGATCTAGTACGTTATTTTTTTTTTCTAATGCAAAAAATTATTATTTTGACAATTAAATAATTATTTTGCCCAGAAAAATAAGAAAAAGAAGATGAAGAATTTAAAATTTTAAAAATATTTCAAACCTTTGAAATATTTTGTATTAATAATAATAATAATAATAATAATAATAATAATAATAATATTAATAATAATATTTTTGTTATTTTTTAAATCTCTAAAAATTCAATAACCAAATATACCAAAATATCAAGTTTTTCTCCAATAAAATTTTATGTTGATAATAATTGATGCTAATTACATTATTATAATATCGCACATCAGAAATAATTATATGTGGACACACAGCAAAATCATTACAGATTATTTTGAGAAACTTCATGGGGGTAATCACGGATATAGCTTCTAAAGTAGCAGAGAGTTTGGGCTTGGTTGGCTGCTCCTTCAAGGAATGGTCTTGTCAGGCAATATTAAACTCTTACGACTTCAAATTTCAGGAGCAAATCGGCTGTCTCGGAGTTCCTATTCACACGGACTCTGGTTTTCTGACAGTCTTGCAAGATGATGAATGTGTCGGTGGGCTTGAGTTCATAGATTATAATCGTAACTTTATATCCATCGATCCATTGCCTGGAACCTTAGTTGTTCAACTAGGTGATGTTGGGAAGGTAAATTTTACTTCATATTTCTACTCTTTTATATTTAAGAAATTTATGCTAAGTATTTAAAATATGAATAATTATGTGTATGATCGATGAAGATTTGGAGTAACGGTAGACTACAAAACTTGAAGTATAGGGTGGTCTGTAAGAAAGTCATGCCACGAATCTCCATCATTCTGTTTCTACTCGCACCAAAAGACGGTCACATAGAGACTCAACTTGCATTTATTGATGTTGATCGCCCAAAACTTCATCAAAATTTCTTCTACAATGAATATCGCAAGCAGAGAAACATAATAGGTGAGCTACTGAGATCCTCCCTGTCTCGAATGCAGATCATCATGCAATGGGCTTAAGAGATATAAATGCAAACCTGGCATGTACAACTGCTGAAATAAATATATAAACCTTCTTGGATTCAAATATATTTGTCAATTTGTATTATACTGTTCAATGTAATTTTAGTTAGAGCTTCAGTGTTTTACATCAAATAATGATTTTCTTGGAATAAAATTTTACTCCTTAAATAAAATCTCAACAAATCTCAAAGAAGAATGATAGTAATGTTGATATTTATATAGTGCATTAGAGATGATCAAAGATATAAAAGTGGATGTCAAAGGATTGTGAATGTTTATGTGGATGGATTGTGTGTGTGTATCAATATATATATATATATATATATATATATATATATATATATATATATATATATATATATATATATATATATATATATATATATATATATATATATATATATTCCTAGAAAAATAATAATATCTTTTTTAAAAAATGATCAATAATTAAATTTTAAAATTTTATAGAGAGCACAACATAAACTTTTTTCTAAATGAAAGCAAAATTAATAAGAATATTAAATATGCCTTCCATCGAACAAATTAAAGAGATATTCTTTATGACCCACTAACTTCTCTAACAAAATGCTCTTCCGTCCCATTCGCTTGTCATTAAATACCGCAAGCTAAACTACTTTTATTATCATTATAGTCTTTTAATACATAAGTTTTCTTTTTAAGAGGATATCAACTATATCGGTGTTTCTGCTCATGGATCATCGTGTAAGAAGATGGGCCTCTTAATGCGCTTGAGATCAAAATGCTAACGACAACATTATATCCATCGATCCTTTTGTCAAGAATTGTGTTTTCTATCATAAGTGATATATAATAGATAATCACTTCATGCTTTTAATATTTTATTTTAAAATTTTAAAACAAATATAAAAATATTCTTAATAAATTTATGCATGTGAGTGTGATGAAGATTTCGAGTATTGGAAGACTATAGGATATAAAATATAGAGTGGTCTAGCTATAAGATAGCCATGTTAGAATCTCCATCACTCTATTTATAATAGCATCAAAGATGACATTGTAGAGATTGAAACTTGCAATTATTGATGCTAACCTTTACTAAAAATTCTTTTATAATGAATGTCACAAGCATAGAAGAAAATCAAGTTTTATGCAAGTGATATTTTCCTATCTTAAAGTAGATCTTTATGCAATAATGTAACATACAATGATGGCCTGTTGAGTTCTTAAAATAAATACATAAATTTTCATGTATATAGATTTGTCATTAATGTTGTCTAATAGAGTTTTATTGGAAACATCTAATGACATAGAATGATGTTTTTCTAACCATAAACTTTCACTCTATACATAAAATTTGAATAAATCTCTAAAAATAATAATAGCAATATAGATGTTTTTTACGATGAATAAGAAATGATCGAAAATATAAAAGAGAATACCAAAAGATTATGAATAATGAGATAGATGGCATTAGATTTTTTTTCTTTTATGTTCAATTTGGAGATTAGAGCATTAATCATTTTTTGATTTATTAGTCCAAATTTGATTTGTTGAAGGTTATGGATTCAAAATTTTCTCTTCATTAAAACTCAACTAGATATAATTGAGCCCTTCTATTTATTGTAAATATTTAATTGATATTTTAATTTGCGGAGGCTTGTGAATAAGACCTTTTGGTAAAGTGAGATTAGAAAATTATGAGGTATTTTATAATTACTTTTATATTTGCAACCTCATCCTTTCTTGCAATTCTAAATATAACTTTAGAAGGAGATGTTTAGTGTCATATAACAACAAGCAAACAATGAGGAGAGAGAGCTACCTTTGAAGAAGAGAGTAAAGATTATTTTCGGTGCTTGTAAGCTAAGTGTTTTTTTTTTTGGCTTTTTTGTGAGGAAATAACATTATTTCATAATAGGAAGAAGCTCTCAATTGAACTCTTATAATAAAGTAATAAAAAGAGTATTTTTGGCTACATCTTTTCCTTCTCCAAATTTAACTATCATTTGAGAAATTAAACTTAGCTCAAATGGCCGAAATAAAATTATTTTAAAATAAATATATAAGTAATTAAGGCTACAATTAAAAGAATTTCATATGCTTCGTATATCAATTTCAATTTTTAAAATAACTTTTTGAGCAAAATAGTACACTTGAGTTTATTTATCATATAATAATATTTTTCTGGTCAATGACTTAATTTTGAGTTTAAGAAAAGTATTTCCTTATCCATCAAATAAATATATATTAAGTATTACCATCACCCACATGAAGCCAGCAAAAAAAAAAAAAAAAAAAAAAAGAAAGATACCATTGAAGGTCGGCCAGCTTTCCTAATAATATGCTCAATCTATCCCCTTGTCCAAAAAAAAATATAGCAAACTAAGCTACTCTAAGCTATCACCGAAAAAAAATAATTTATTATGTTTAATTTAAAATTGTTAATGATTAAAATATTTTTTTATAATTAAATGAAATATCCTCAAGTATTAATTTAAACATGTTTTCTTATCCCAATTATTTCATAATTCATATTATGAATTCTTATTTTTTTTATTCGATTTTACTAAAAACTCTTAGTGCTATTTTTCTTCATGAGCTTTATCTTATGCATATTTCTTCATTATCTTTCTTCTTTATTTTGTACAAATCAAGGTATACCTAAAACAATCTCTTATAACTAATTTGAAAGAAAAAAATTTTGTGGAGTATGATGTACAAAACATATATTTAGATTATTAAAAATAAATATATTATAGATAATAAATAATAAAATATCGATATATAATTATTATTTTTGAACTAAATTAGAATTATAGATGTAACGAGATAATTATCAAGACACAACCAGATTGAATATTCTAGAGACGTCTATAAAAAAAATCACAATTCTCATAACCCACAGGCTAAAAGTCCTACATCATATAACCCTTTCTTAAGTTGGTGCACATCTTCCCTTGGAAATGACTTTGCCCTTAAGTTGCCAACTTTACAAGCAAAAACTTATACCTTTTGAATTACAATAATTCATACAAAATCATCAACTCTTTCAATTGACAACTTTCTGACTATCACTTCTACCCACTTCTTTCAAAATTTCCTAAACTAATTGTATTTAAAGAATAATCAAATTTTCAATTCTCTTAGTCATGTTATTATTTTGGTAAATTTTACTATGCTCTCTTTTATTGATATTTCATTATATTGCATAATAATATTATTATATACTTGCTCATCATTAATCACTACATTCTACACTCTCCTCCAATATGATTGCTCCTCTTATAAGATGATATGCATGTTACTAAGGTCTCATTGACATTCTCATTGACCTGATGATAATAAGTGAAGAATGAAGATAATTTATAGCTGAAACTTAACTTGTTACACGAACAACAATAAGAAATAGCTTATAAAAATAAAATCTAGAAAGCAAGAGCTCCTCAATTCATGAAAAGCATTTCTCAAGTTAAAAAGCTTCCAACCAAGAGACATGAGGCTATGAAAATTCTAAGCACATAGATGCACGGAGAAATTCAAAAAGTTCATTCAACTTAGTCTTATCATATTGTAGGCCTCAACATACAGTAGATTAGTTAGCATGACAACATAAGGATAACTATAAATACATATGCAACATCACAGGAAAATGTCTTAATGTACTTAATCCCAGACTTTTATCCTATCATTGTTCTATTGCTATAGAGAATATCTACACCCTAGATCATCCACAATTATAGAACTAAAAAAGTAATTTTGATTGTCAAAGGAATATAATTTGTCCTAAGATATCATGATTAGTTTTAACTTAATAATTTTATATTTATATTATGAATACTTATTTTTATTAAATTCTATTAAAAATCTTACAATTATTTATATTCATTGTATTTATCATATTCAATTTTCTTATCTTCATCATTATTTTTATATATCAATATAACCTCAAGTTTTTTTTTTCTTGAAACTCTTCAATATTGATTTTAAAAAGAAGAATAGTGCTCGAATCATTTCTCGAGTTTAATACGTGAAATTTAAAAAAAATATATTAAATTATAATAAAATGAAGTATTAAAAGTCATTGTTATTTTCAAAAGCATAGAGATTTGCAACCGGGGCGAGCGAGGGGAGTCCTACTCTCAAATCCCAATAAAAACCTCTCGGCTCCAACAAGACAGTTACCTATTTAGCAGAGCTATTTGACGTCCTCCCCTCCGCCATTGGCACCTCTGAGTTGTTCCTATCCAAAGCTCAGAATTTTTCGGATTGCAACAATTTCAGTAGTCATTCATTTAGATATCACAAACTATTTGTACTACAGAAAGCGGATCGATCCGACTATATGTCGACGGATTCGTTTGTGCTTCCAGTGATCGACATGGCAAACTTCCCTGCAGAGCTGGAGAAGTTAGCTACAGTGGCGACAGGGTTGGGATGCTTCCGCCTCATCAACCACGGGATGCCGGCTACTGTTCTAGCGGAGATAAAGGCCGTTGTCCGATCTCTGTTAGATATGCCCATCGAAGCGAAGCTGCGCACCGTCGACGACAGAATTCACAACGGCGGCTATTTGCCACCCGGAAAGCTTGATCGATTGGTCGAGACCTTTCGCATTTACGACGCCGCTTCGCCAGCGGACGTCCACTCCTTCTGCTCCATCATGCAAGTCTCGCCGCGCCAACGGTGCGCTCTTCTATTTTCCTCTGTTCTCTTTATTAATCAAATTAATCATTGAATGCTACTAACTCCATTCGGTTGAAACATGCATTCAGTGAAATTATTTGTGAATATATTGCGAGTCTCCGTATGGTGACGATAGAAATAGCTAGTAAATTGGCGGAGAGTCTGGGTTTGGTTGGCTGCTCATTCCACGAATGGTCATGTGATGCGAGATTTCATTACTATAACTTCAAATTACAAGAAGATATTGGATATATGGTCGCACCAGTTCATACAGACTCGGGGTTTCTAGTCCTCCTGCAAGAAGATGAGTGTGTCCGTGGACTTGAGATCATGAACACTGACGGAAATTTTGTGACTATTGATCCTGTACCAGGAACTTTTCTAGTTAACATTGGCGATGTTGGAAAGGTCAGTTTTTTTCTGTTTAAAAATTAATACTTTTTTTTTTCTTGTTAATCAGTACTTGAGGTAATACATGATCTTTATCAATACATGCTTGGCGAAGGCTTGGAGCAATGGAAGGCTTAATAGTTTGAAACATAGGGTGGTGTGCAAAGAAACCATGCCTCGAGCAACCAATCTTATGTTCTTACTCTCACCGAAGGATGATAAGATAGAGCCAGAAGCTGCACTCGTTGACTCCAATCATCCAAGACTCTACGAAACATTCAAGTATAAAGAATATAGAAAGGCTAAAAACCTATCAGGTGTTAGGACGGATGAGATCCTCCCACTCATAAAGAAAGAACTCATAAAGCTGTTGAAATGAGAACATTAAACTACACTTTATATACTGTATATGCGGTATATATTAGTATAATAAAATACTGAAATCAGTATCAGTGCGTATGGTGTTTTTATTTTATGTGTGCTGTGTTTTTAACGGATGTCATTGTTAATATAATAGTCTTTGATTGTTATCACATGAGAAAAAAAGAAGAAACTTAGCAATAACTGGCATCAAAACAATGGCCACCTGGTTACTCTATTAATTGGGATTTTGTATCTTCTTCAAGAGAGAAAAACTGTTTGGAGTACTAACTCTTCGTTCAATACTCCCCCGAAAAATTTAAATCAAATTCAGTAAAACTTTTGGTGGCCAACTTGGCTTTGACCAAATGGCAACAGCTGATCATGCTTTTGAGCTTGACTTTCAGAATGAGAAGGATTCTAGAAATAGGCATAGACTGAAGAGAGAGAAGAAATTTGAAGAGATTTTTTTTTCTCACTTATTTTTATTTGATACAAATTCAAGAATATCACCACTATATAACTAAATATATAGAATTGTGCTAAGCATTTCAATCCAATAATTAAAGTTAACTCTGTAGAATGTTCTTCTAATTTCTTTCGCTAACGATAATTAATGCTATTTTAAGACTCTTCTAATAGATAATATGATTATAGACTATTTTTAAATATCGCTCTAGAAATTAATATTCTAAAATTTGGGCTAACTCAAACAATTTACTAATCTTGGGCCAAAATAAAGTTTAATCAACATTGAGAACCAAGCAGATAGGGACTTTTTTGACATGTCTTGGGCATTAGATGAGAATGGCAGCATGTACGTGCTAACTTGGTTGTTTTTATATTATTTAAATTATGGCAAATTTTATTATTATTATTATTGATATATCTCTCTAAAATTTATAAATCAAGCACTAATCTCAAATTAGAGCATATATACAAACAAATTAATTGACTCAATAAGAAGAGTCCAACAATGCTAGTCAGAATTAAAATGAGCTCAAATCGGTCAAAAACTACATATAGAAATTTCAAAACAATGAATGGATGATCAAATGACTTCCAAATTTGACGTGCTTATAGTAGAATCGAGCGTCTCGACGAGAAGAATCTAACAAGCCTAAGATCACTCAAATTAAAGATCATTTGAGCGAACAAATCACCAAAAAAATTTAAGATCAAATGAATTGATATACACCGTTCGTGGAGTGTTTAGGGATATTGGCTACATAACTAAAATGTCTCTCTCAGAATCCTATAAATAGGACCACATTCTTGTCATGAGGGGAGGAAGGAGCTGGAAACGAACTTGGGAGAAAGATGAGAGAGAGCTAGAAGTTCGAAGTTCATCATCACCACAATTGTCATCGATCGCTACCTATTATCGTCGCCGGCTGCCACCAATAACCGTTACAGCCCAGCTACTGCCGCATAGCTGTTGTAACATGATTCTCGAAATCCCATTATCAAGATTTCTTACATACAATCTTGTAATCCCGTTATCGGAAAGATTTAAACTTTGTACTCCAAAGCAGATATATAGTAGAGCATTTTTACTTAGCAAGGCCCTATGACTTTTCCCATCTTTTTTTCTCCGTAAAATTCTTGGATCTTTCCATTTGTGGGTGTGCTGGATTCTCGGCAAGCGCAAGTGAATATTTCCTTTGTATCTTCACGACAATCTATCCAAGATATCACCATGATGAAGAAAATCCTACTTGAGAGTAACACATATGAGAAATGAAGAAACATCAAATGCTGGTCCTTCAATTCTTATCAAAAATTGGAGGGTAATCTTTAATCTCAAAAGATCATCTAAATTAAATATTATTGATATCTAATTGATTATCAGTTGGAGAAGCAAGTCAATGATAAAGAATAATTTCAACATTGACAAAAAAGAGAGATAACTTTGCAAATTGTGATTCTTTAATTGTACTCATGAAAAAGGCAAAGATCAAGGAGCAAATTTGGTTAGAATCTCAAACGGATGTTTTGATTTGACCTCTTTCACATAATTTAACATTATCGAGTAGTACTCTAACAAATAATCTCGAAAGAGTCAAAATATTTAACCTCTTCCACACAGGTTAACGTCATCAAGTAATACTATTACAAAACAACCTCGGATGAGAGTTACAACTATTGATCTCTTCTACACAGGTTAAATGTCACTGAGTAACACTCTGATGAATAATCTCAGATAGGTCAAAAATCCTTCATGGATTCCTCTCCTATAAGGCATACCCATGAGGAAGCCTATACGGGAAGCTAGTACTAGGCAAGGTGCTCATTAGAAAGACTCAAAAGAAGAGAGTGGTTGTGAGTCTCCACTCAAAAAAATCTCGAGGCAAAAGTCTTAGAAGGTACAAGTACATTAAAAATCTCAGAAGGCAAAAGCCTAAGAAGGTACAGGTATATTAAAAACCTTATAAGACAAAAGCCTTAGAAGGTATAGGTACATCAAAATCTTAGAAGATAAAAGCCTCAAAAGGTACAGGTACATTAAAAACCTCAGAAGGTAAAAGCTTCAGAAGGTACATGTACATCAAAAATCTTAGAAGGTAAAAGAAGGTATATCAAAATCTCATAAGGCATTAGACATCAAAAAACTCTCTCAGATAGGTACATCAAAAACCTCAAAAGGCAAAAGCCTCAGAAGGTATATGTACATTAAAAATTTTAGAAGCCTGTTGATGTTCATGTATATCACACAGGCTAAGTTGAATGGGCACAATGAAATAAGTGGGTGATAGGCATGATGTAGCTTTGATAGAACTCAGGGATGTCCTTAGCCGTCATTAAAGTCACTCAAATATCACTCATTCGCAAGATGGCAAATGAAGAATGTCTCATGTGCGAAATGGACTCAAATAGTTTCAATCTCCATCGAAATCATTAAATGGTTTGTTCATGAAATGAAATATTTTGATGCCCTCATAACATAAAAATTTATCAAGTGAAGCCTCTCATAATTAATTTGATCGCATATGATGATGATGACAAGCTACGAATATACATTCTATAAATTATACTAATCGTACATAGATGGCCGTCGATGTCACACAAGTGATGTTCATTGATTAAATGATCTACTCTAATCTATTTAACAAGTCGAATAGACTTAGAAAATATATTTATTTTGATAAGAGAGGTGCACAAATGTGAAACACAAAATTACTTATGCATGCAAATGGCAATATGAATTGAGAGATGAGCTAGTGATGAAATGATGAGAATATATATTTAAATAATAATAATAATAATAATAATCAAGTTAATATACAAAATGTTCTCATATAGATTTAAATAATAATAATAATAATAATAATAATAAGATAAAAATAGTTTATGTAAAGAAAGTAATCTCATACTCGAACTGCGTTGCTCGACCTATCCTCCGCTTTTGTCACATCTCTCCCTCGTTGAAATAATAATAATAATAATAATAATAAGGGACTTAAATGACTACAGCTCTACGACTTGTTTTGGGGTGCTCTTTTTCGTTCAGATATCCCAAGCACAACCAGGTTGCGATCCCTCTCCCTCTCTCTCTCCGGCAAGCTCCCTTCATCATCTTCTCCAATTTTCCCTAAACCTCCTTCCCACGCCAAACTACACCCCAAGTCTCGGCACTCTCGCTCTCGCCGAATTCATAGGTAATTTTTCTCTAACTCTCATCTCCTCTTTGTTGCTCCCTAGCGCATCACACTTCTTCCAAATCATGCCATTCTTCCCTTCAACTCTCTCGGCAGTCCCTTTTCTTTCTTTCCTCCACCCACCGAACACTTTATCAAACCATCTCACTCGCTCGAACCTCTCCTCACTAGAGACGTCTTAGCTCACAACAATCTTGCTACTGAGCAACTCGAGCTCCACCTTGACTTCTAACAGTATTTCTTAACAAAAGTTGCAGCTCAATGCAGTACTCCACCCTTCCCAACCCGGTCTTTGGCAAGCTCATTCCTCACTCGCCGACAACCTGCGTGCATCCCTTAGAGAAGAAATTTTTAAAATAAGGATTAAATAATAAATAATTATTATTTTCACGATAAAAAAATTTAGGCCGCCCCATAAGACGATCGCCACCTCATCGCCGAGTGAGCTGGCTTATGGGCGATCGCATCGCCAAGCTGTTACAGTCGACCGATCGAAAGTAAAACCGATTATTGGATCGATATAGAGTCGGGCCGCCTAAGGCGATTTTCTGCTATGTTTTTTTTAAAAGAAAAGAGATGTCTTTTTTACAACGGTTTGCCTTCAATTTGCATATAAACTCAACAAGCCTGCAATTTGTATATAAACTCAAATTTAAACTACTTTACATGAAGTTGTTGTACTACTAAACAAATTATACCAAAAAATTTCATTCATATGTTAAGTAAACTCAATTACAAATGCAGATAATACAAAACTATAGAAATATCCAGTGACAAATACACAATACAAATACATCTCTATATACTATCGCCTACGGTGACATCTATATGCTATCGCAGCACTACCTGGAGTGTAGTGTGTAGGTGGCTGCAATGGACGATCACATAGTTGATTGGAGACATCATGTGTTCCCTGATCCTTGCCTGCAACTTCTGACCCCATCTCTGGTTGCGAGTCTCCTAAAGATACCCAATCTTGTGATGTTGCAACATCCATATGGTTTTGAGACTGAGAGCTCTCTTGAAAAGTAGATGGCCCTAGATCAGCATAAGTGGATGGGTCCGCGCCCATGTCTACCACCTGTGTAGTCAGAGCTGAATCGTAGCCATGTGACACCTGCTCTGCTGTGGTGTGCTGGAGCCTATAGTCGCTGATGTGGGTTCTCAATCTCAAATCGTGGCACATGTGCTCATACTTATTTATAGCCAACTAGAAGTCCGAGTCACCTAGATGTCCAAAGAAAGGCTGAAAGAGGTCCTTCGTCGCTAAGATATGCTCTGCCTATATGAAACAAATTTAAAAATGTTACTATAAAAATCTGTAGACACAATAGCTAAGTAAATTGGTAGATTGTAGTGTTATCTTAACATATGCTCGCCGACAGTTCGGGTAAGAGGGCTGATCAATGGGCCGCCTTTAAGAAAGTACAACGACGCCCATGACTCGAGCCAAAATAGCCGCCAGTAGGTTTGCCGCACATCTCAGATAAGTGTCATCTACTACAATGTGATCTCTCGCGAGCCTCCCGTGAGCAGCAACGACATGTGCTGGTGGTAATCAACCCGCCGCAGATTAACTTTCCTCCTTGAAATGGGATCCATCGTACATCAATGGTAAATGACCAAACTGACAAAGAACTCGGTCAGGAAGGTGCCACTCCACCCTCTTCCAGCTGATCAGTGGAACACGTGTCAGCCAGACAGGTTGGCCATCAAGGTAAATATCAGATAGGCGAGCTCTAATCAGAATATCATATGGCTCCCAAGTCACCTGCATTTTTTAGTGGTTATTATGTGGTAGTATGATAAAATTTAATTAAACTATATTTTAATATTTAAGAGTTGTACTTGGCTCAATAGCAATCCATCTAGCTCATCCCAAAAAATTATGATATTCCCAAATGGCATCCGCCGTACATACCTTTCGTTCCACCTGAGTAAACTAATTTTCATATGTAAATCAGTTACTTGTAGCTCAGTATATTAAAATAATTGAAAAAAAGTTATGTTTTCTCGACCAAAACCGATGTCAATCGAGATCCTTAGGACATGTAATGTCTCCTACATGAAGTCGCTCCCAAGACTAGATCTATAAGAATCAAGACAACGACCATGTTGGCCTCACCTGGTAGACTCATGCATAAGTGTGCCAACACTGCGCCACCTACCGAGAATGTGCTGAATGTATCTAGATCTTCTAACAAAGGTAGATACTGCAAGTGCACCTCAGACCCTAAAGTATCTGGAAGTAAGAAACTCTTAAGAAGGAACAACACATAAGCTCATACCTATTTGCTGAAGTCCAAATATGCGAGGTCTGTGTAGGACTCTAAAAATATCCAAGAACCACCTGTCGATCATGGTGTGTTCGAATGGATGTCCACTGAGCTCATCGCAGACTAAAGCCAACTCGCCACCGCTCGGGCCAACTACGCGCCCACGGTGGTGGTGGTCCATCTATGCGCAAACCCAAGATCATTGCAATGTCTTGCAATGTCATTGTCATCTCTCCTACAGCAAAATGAAAAGTGTTGGTCTGGGGAAAACCAACGCTCAACTAGCTCTGTCAACAAGTGATGGTCAAGTCTGGTGTATCTCATCTGGCTAACATAGTGAAGTCCTAGTGCGCGGAGGGTAGCTATGAACCGTGGGCACTTAATGGGCCACTCCCTGAGCATCAGAAGATGTGAAGCTGCCTCTAAAATAGTACCCTACAATATAAAAAAATTATTGTCAGGCTAGGTTGAGCAATTAAAATATTATAGCAAAAAAAACTTGAAAGTAAATTCATACCGACACGGATGGATGGACCTGAAGCGTCGATCTGACCTTTTGTCATCTAGTGAAAGGTGTAAACAAAATGAAATATTGTTAGAAGACAGTAATATTAAAATTATGAAAAATTTAGAAGAAATAAGAAAATTCATGCAGTTTATGTACATGTTATTTTACTAGATTATCCATACTAACCTCCTACTAGTAGGGTTGTGTGGACACGATGTCCGGTAATGACCAACTGATTTACAAAATTGCACATCTGAGTGCTCATGCTTCCTCGCCCATTGTGTTCTTGTATCTACTTGATCGTGGCCTACCTGATCTAACTTTAATAGTTGTTGGTAATAAAGGATAAAGACCCGCAACATCGAGTCCGGCTATTGATCATGTAGAACGTGAAAGTTTGAAGAGTATGTATGCCCATACATTGCCATGGTATAGTACTTCGACACATAAGCCAAATGATTCAATCTCCGATGGACTAAAGCTGCTATGGAATTACCACATGGTATGTGATAAATCAATGTTCGGGAATAACTACATGAATTGAATTGCTCTACTGTTAAGTCAACTCTGAATGATCGACAACTCATATTGAACACTTGCACTTCATTGGCATTAATATTGACTGGTTGTGGATAGTTCCTGACCTCACACTCAAATCTGCTGAGTACTGTCTGTGTTCTAAGAGAGAATGTGAATTCATCAGTCGGCTCTCCCAAATCCATGATACTGGCCCTCTTATAAAATAAACCCATAATGCTATAGTAAATAACAATGATCAGTGGTTGATTTGGTAACCCCCGTGCCCATTTGAGTACCTCATTAAAACATTCTAACATATTTGTCATCATAGTACCGTAACGCTTGCCACCATCATGAACTAATGACCACTTGCACACATCACGATCTACTAACCACTGATATGCTTCAGATTTAATTTTCTTTATGTCTGATATGTGACGGTTGAATATGTTGATGTCATCCGTGCTGGCAGACAAGTACATTTTCTTACACATAAACTCGACATCCGCAATACCCATTCTCCGCACTACTTTTTTGAAGTTTTCCCGCAGATGTCTTAAGAAATGACGATGTGCGGCCCATGGGAATACATCACGGCATCCGCGTACCAACCTCGCATGCTTATCTAAGATAATACATAAATCCATCATTGCTGAAATAATAGGCAACAACTGCTATATGCACATAATGAATCAGAGCCAGGACTCATTGTTCTCAGATTCAACCACAGCAAAAGCAAGCAGAAATAATCCGATGGTCCAAAAGCCCAAAATAATCTCTGAAACCTGCATGTATTTGATGATAAAATTCTATTAACAGTTCCTGGCAGCACAGAGCATAATGAATCCATAAATAGGCCAAGAGAGCGGTACGACTCCTCCCAACTGCCAAATATTGCTTTGATACTCTTACGCCGTGCATCCCAAGCCTTCATGTAAGACACTTTAATATTAAATTTTGATTCCATCCTTCCAATGATCTCCTTAGTGTCAAGTCTATCTGAAATCGCATAACTGACATTATGAAATAACTAATGAACTTAGAAGTGCACTGATGATATCCAGAACTATTGATAGTGCTAATGCATGTGTGTGGTGCACCTAAAGTTGATATCCTCCAAGCACCTCCCAACCTTTTGCTTCTACTACAGTGCATGCGCCATTGGCAAGATCTGTTAGGATTACAATATTGTGCACATATAACAGTAAAATTCTTCTGATTCGAAGTGACGGTAAGAAATTGAACATTACTAAGAATTGACTAACTAGTTACTATTAACTAACGCTCCTTCTTATTTGAGAAACACATACCTTCATATAGCTCAACTGGAACTTCGATGTTACCTAAAAACTTGGACTATCAGATGGACCATCAAACATAATATTTGCATCCTAATCTTTTGTAGTTCGGCATATGCGGACATAGTCATTATTACAAATCATAGCATCATCATTTGACGAATTCTGGATTGAATGACTCTGAATAAGTTCGTGACAAACATTGGTGTCACATAAATTGGCATTACCCAGTAAAGAATCCTCCTCAGCATCGCTATCATCGATGGTTGCTATTCAGCTATTCATTTCATACTCATCGACAATACTTAGATGAACTAGGTTGCTCATGCGGCTTTTGCACGTATGAAGTTCTATTAAAATCCCTTAAAAAATAAAAGATAGTATAAACCAAAAATTGAAGACACTAACACTGCTGTTGAGGTAAATGCTTACTTATTTTTGGGTCATCATAAGTATGGTACAACGATTAAAAGTGAACTCATGAGCATAATCGATGGAACATTATCATGAGATCGATCAATTTCACCATACATTTGTGGCTTGACTCACATAAAGAACTAATGTCCGACGAAGCTTCATCCAAGATGCATCGACTTCATCGAATAGAAGCTATGTATCTCGCGCAAAAAATGACACATAATCTCCACTATGAAGTTATTAATGTCATAACACAGAGATCTAAGCACTTTCTGTTTTAAATCTTCTAAGCTTGCATGATGCGAGACTCGCTTTGGATGATTTTTGCCACCAACATAACTTAGAATGAACTGATCATCAATGATCAGTTGATCGTCATAGAAGAGAATTAAGGAAATGAGCTCTTGACTCATCCTAGTATATACTCAGCAAACAAATTTCTAACGCAACCTAAAAGTAACTCATCACTCATCAAAATAAGTAGTGGTTATGATGTAACTTAAATGTGATGATGAAGCTGTTGGCAAGTATTTTCAAAAAGATTATAAGTTTTCACACTTAGCATTCCTACATTGTAATGATATTCTCCATGAGTAACATAAGAAAAAAAAAAATATAACATAAATAATATGCAATAGCAATCATGGATCTAGTAATTAGTTTTGTTGATCTAATAAAATTAATGATGTGTAGTATCATTTTATGTGTCTCAATTGTAAGAATAGATTTCAACTCGAGGTGAGTTGAAACTTGAAAGGCACTATCAATGTGTTTTCAAGTTGATCTACAATATGATTAACCTCCAAATTCTTAGGTTATATAGGATGCTATGTATTAGCCAAATCTTTATTTAGTGGATTTAGGATGCAGATAAGGCACTCATAAATTTTTCCCCATTACTTCAAATAAGCTAATAAATTTATTCTTTAATAATTTAATGGTTTTATATATTCTAAATGCTTGTTAATACCTCCAAAATGCAATTCGTCCGTCAATTAAAAATCCCAAAGAAGTCGTAAGGATGCATAAAAATCTATTTGTGTAAAGGAATTCATCAATACACACCAAAATCATCTCTAAAAAGATAAGAATTGCATTTTGGACTTGCGGTGGCACCCATTAATACCCACCAAAAATACCTTGCCTATACCTTCAGACTTGCGATGGAGCTGGACCGAAATCTTCGGGTGGAGCGACACTATGTGGAGCCGAGAGTGGGAGAACAGACTGCACGAATCAAACCGTGGAGTGATCAAACCATAATCACTCGTCGGAGGGGTCACGAGGGTGATGTCGAAGAAAAAGTCGGGTCTACCGAGCGACGCCGAGTTATTTAAGGCATTGCCACTGATATCGACCGACTTTTCCGCCACCGTAGCCGATCGACATCGGACGACTATTGATAAGGCTAGCCCCATAAATGGTTTCTGCACTCGGTGAGGTGGGCTCGCCCACTTATGGGGGATGATACTAAACTCAAAATTTTTTTATACGTACTTAAAATAATAATTATTTATTATTTAATATTTATTTTAAAAATTTCTTCTCTCACAGACACCTCATCAACTTCTGCTAGCAACATTAAACTAAACTCGTGTTCTTCACGCCATTTCTCTCCACATGAAATTGCCACCTTTGATTTTTTATTTTATTTTATTTTATTTATTTTTTCTCTCTCCCTAAACAGAGAGTAAAAAAGAAATCCATTTATCATGTTATTTTATTTTTTACACGCACTCCAGTCTTCGTTGAACGCTCACCGTCAGCGATGACTTACATATCTATTAGAGCATCTCAATCTCATAATCCCTCACCTAGAATCACTCTTTATCTCTCTCTCTCTCTCTCTCTCTCTCTTCCTCTCTTTTTCAATTTTCTTGTAGTAAAATTTTTTAAAATTATTTTATTTCTTTTTTTACTCTCTCTCTCTCTCTCTCTCTGGGTTTATGTAAGGAACAAAAAAAATTCTCTTATTTTGTTTCTTTCTACACTCCATAGTTGAACTATCTCTCTCTCTCTCCCTCTCTTCCTTTCTCTCTCTCAGGTTTTACAGCTAGCCACCTGAGCATCTCCTCTCTCTCACTACCTATTTCTCTCTCTCATTTGGCAAAACAGAAAAAAAAGAAGAAAAAAAACTAAAATTCTCACTACCTATATATATACATCTCTTTCACTTGAGAGTAATTTTCAAACGGTTAAGATAATATAATCTCAAAATGAATCCCCTGAAGTGTGCATTCGGAGTAGTTTCAAGAAAATTCCTTAAGTTTGTTGTCTGACACTGGGGAATAGAAATATATCCAAAAAAGATCAAAACTATCTTATAAATGCCACCTCCTAAAAGTTTAACTCAATTCAGATCTTTCCAAGGATGATTGATGTATCTGAGATGCTTTATCTCCAACCTATCGGGGAGATGCAAGCCATTTTCAGTACTTGTCAAAAAGGATGCCAAGTTCAAGTGGGATGACAAGTGACAACATGCCTTTGAAGATATCAAACAGTATTTGGTGAAGCTACCGTTCTAGGCTATCTGGCCACTCATCCTCTACACTATCGCATTGACTCTCTCTCTGACTGGACCCAAGCCAATGGTGAAAGGAAGGAGAGTGCTCTATACTACCTCAATCGTTGTCTGATACCTGCTAAAGCGAACTACCCACCCATTGAGAAACATTGCTTAGCTTTGATCTTTGCATCCCAAAAGCTACAACACTATATGCTTTCTCATAAGGTGAACTTCATTTCTAGAACCAATCCACTGTAGTATCTCATGATATGACCAACGCTATTCAAACGTTTGGCACGATGGTCCATGATCCTTTTGCAATTTGATATCACATTCGTACCCTTCTGTGCGGTAAAAGGACAAGCACTAGTAGATTTCTTAGCAGCACACCCACTTCCTGCTAATTCTTTGCTTAGTGATGATCTCCCTGATGAACAAATCATGAACTTAGGGGAGGTTGAGAACCACCGATGGGATATGTATTTTGATGGTGCAGCTTTTTTTCATAAAGGGGAAGCACCACGATCTACTCTTCCAAGAAAGGCAGGGGTAGGAATAGTTCTTTTAACTCCAGACTATGTTGTGATGAGATTCTCATACTATCTTTCCAACCCTTGCACCAATAATGAAGTCGAGTATGAGGCTTTGATTTCCAGTCAAGAGTTAGCTATCACGGTATATGTCAAGAGTATCAACATCTTTGGGGATTCTCAGTTGGTCATCAATCAGATTATCAGGTCCTACAAGGTTCTCAAACCCAAGCTTCGTGATTACCACGAGTATACCATGAAACAGTTGACCCAAATCCCTGAAGTCACCATCTACAAGATTCTCCTAACGGAGAACACAGTAGCAGATGCTTTGGCCAAACTTGCCAAAGAATTGGCATGTCCGGAAGATGAGTTCATTCTAATAAGGGTTCAAAATAGACATGTCCTATCTCGTATTGATGTTGAACTCATCGAGGGACTTCCTTTTAAAGGGGAGGTTGTCGTTACCTATAAGGACAAAGAGCTGGATTGGAGGCAACCATTTATAGACTATTTGAACACCGATAAACTACCTCAAGAAAAGTCACAAGCTCATCAGGTGAAATAGAGAGTTCTCTTATATCATTGATGGTACTCTATGCCGACGATCCTTTGATCAAATGTGGTTACATTATTTATATAAACACAAAGATCATGGAATTATAACTGAGGTACATTTAGGTTTATGCGGAGCGCATCAATCCAGTCTGAAGATGAAGACGAAGATCAAGAGACTAGGATACTACTGACCTTCGATGATTACAGATTGCATGGATGTAGCTAGGAGATGTCATTAGTGTCAGGTACACGGTGTGAACTTACATCAACCACCCAACATTCTACACCCTACATTAGCCTCATGGCCATTCAAGTGTTGGGGGTACTGACATTGTGGGTTCGATCGATCCTCCTTCTTCCAAGGGTCATCATTTTATCTTAGCTACCGCTGACTACTTTTCTAAGTGGGCAGAGGCAATCCCACTCAAAGAGATCACAACTCAGAATGTGCTTCAGTTTTCAATAACCATATCGTATATAGGTTTGGGGTGCCTCGATAAATTATATTCGAGCATATGCATTTCAAAAGTACCAAGATCAATAGCTTCGAAGACACGATAGATTGGAGATACTCCACCATCTACTTCCAAGAGCAAATGGCTTAGCATATTCAACAAAACTCATCCAAATACTAAAAAGACTCTTGATGACATATAGCATAGTGAATGAGTATTGGTTTGTGCCTACCGCACCACATACTGAACTCCAACTCAATCTACCCTTTTTTTCTTAGTGTATGTTTCCAAAGCCGTTCCACCTTTAGAAGTTCAACTCCATTCACTAAGGATAGCATTGGGTAGCAAGATCACTACAGAGAAGTGCAAGTTGCTAGAAAAGAGCTCAAGGGTTTGGAGGAGAGTCGCCACTGCAAGCGAACCTGAGGCCAAGGCCAAATGATTCAAGCTCTGAACAAGTTGGTCTACCCTAGTATTTCCAAGTTGGAGAACTTATATTAGTCTTAAGAGACCAATTGTTGCCCGTCAAAAGATGGGAGGAAAGTTTGAACCCACTTGGGAAGGCCCCTATGTCATAGAGAATGCCTACTAAGGAGGATCTTATCAGCTTATTGATTGTAAAGGGGAACACATGATGCTTCCAATTAATGGACTCTATTTAAAGAAATATTACCCATAAAATATGTTTGAAGATAATTATCAATAAAAGAATAAAAATTTGATTATATTTCATCACAATCTTCTCTTCTTTCAAAGCGCTATTTGCTTGTCTTGCGAATCCACCATAACATGTCTAGGATATGTGTAAGAGTCCCCCAATGACATCCTATCCCTCTTTCATAACACAAACATAATCTCCCGGCACTATTAGAATATGTGTGAGAGAGCCCAAGAGACATTCTATTTTGATTAGCACAGCTAAGTTAGGTGTAAGAGAACTCGAGTGACATCCTTTCTTAGTGGGAAATTCCAGTTGCCATCCGTGGTACCATTTCATCAAAATCCCCAACGTATTTAAGGTAGGTGTAAGATAACTCGAGAGGCGTCCTATTCCCTTTAACACAAGCACAAGAACAAACACATATCTTTTATCTTGTGCTATCTTTGATGTGGGAGAAAGCCCCTATGACACTCACTCATTAACTGCTCTAGGTCGGGTCTACATGCTATCTCGCTAGTATGTCACCCAAATGGTCATTTATTTGGAAGATGTGAGTCCCTGCGCTTTCTTCCTAACTTGACCATTGCAAACCAATGAAAGCCTTGTTAGTATGGTAGACTTCACTGCCCAGCCAGTAAGCTACCTCATGTCGATTTTATTTAAGAGGATGTGAGTCTCCGAGCTTTCTTCTTGAACTAATCATCATGATCTAACTAGGTCGAGTGTATTTGAGGTTTAGGATAAGTCCCCCTGAGGCCCCCTTTCCTCTTGACTGCATTTGAGTCGATGTAAGTCCCTTACTGACATTCACTCAATAGTCACCCTAGATCGGATGGTACCTATCGAGCCGAAGACATACTATCCCAGCAATCAGTTCCGCAATATGAGGATGTGAGTCCCCGAGCTTTCTTCCTAGGCTGATTGTTGCAAATCGACAGACACTTTAGGTTGGTTGATGTTCACTATGCTAACAGTGACTCAACTGATGGATACATCACTCTTGGCAGATGTGAGTCCCTACGCTTTCTTCATGAGTTGGCCATCGAATACTTATTTGATATATGTCTAATCATGTTATCTTCTCCAGGATTTTGGATTAAGTGCTTAACGGCCCCTCCCTGTAGGCATTCTATTTAGATCACATCCTTTGCAACCCCATTTAGACACTACCAGGGTTACTATTAGATTGGACGGTCACCCTTTCCTAGTAGCCACTCTTGTGGTTGGATAATTTATTCAGCGGATGCGCAGATTCTCCTTTGGTTCAGTAAATTTGAGATAGGTCTAGGCTGATATAAGCTCCTTCTTAGTTTGATCCCTTGCAAACTAACAGGGTCCACGATAAACAAACTAAACGAACAAAAAAATATTCACTTGTGGATTAGGAATTCAAGCTCCCAAAGGGCCTTTTCCTAAGCAGACATCCTATCTTTAAGGTGTCGTTAACTCCCTATAGAATTGCCCACTAAGTTGAGATAAATCCCTGGTTGGTACTCACTCTAGTCACCCAGGTCGGTTTAATCTATTTTTTTCCATAAGTTACCTCATCATTACGCTTTGGAAGATGTAAGACTATACGCATTCTTTCTAGCATGCAAACCGACCTTAGGTTCGGGTTTGATTTGTTGCCCAAAGCAACTGATCACCTCAGTGGTCTTTTGTAGTGGAAGATGTGAGTCACCGAGCTTTCTTCCCTTGAATTTATCATTGCAAACCAAAAGACACTCCTTTGGTCGGATAGCTCTCCCATTGGCCTGGAAGCTACTCTCTTTTGTTCAGTAAATTTGAGATTGGTCTATGCTGATATAAACTCCTTCTCAGTGTGATCCATCACAAACCAACAAAATCCATCAAAATAAATTAAAGAATGAAATTAATTTTTGACTATCTTTGAGTTGATCTAAGTCCCCTAGTGCAATTAACTTAATAGTCAGCCCTAGGTTGGGTTCAATGCTTGCCAAATAGATCACCCTGGTCCTTACTTTGGAGGATGTAAGCTCGTGCTTTCTTAGCAACCATCGCACACCAAAAAAGCATCCTTTTGGTTGGCTAGTCCTGTTATGTGTTTCGTAGACTACCCATTTAGATTGGTAAATCTGAGCTAGGTCTAGGCCTCTGTGGCTCCTACCTAGTACAATCCATCGTAAACCAACAAGATCCATCTCAAGATCTAAAATCAAAAAAAAAAAACCTGAAACAAATTCTACCCTCCTCCCTTAGTGGAGTGAAACAAACAAACAAAATAAAAGAATCAATCAATCCAAATCAAAATCTTTTGCTTCTTCTCAGTGAGATGCAAGTCTTTCTAGCTCTCCAGTGGATCCAGAATTCTAATCCCTCAGCAGATTTCATAACTTTTCTTGCCTTATGGATGACTTGAACTTGCCTCCCCAGTGGAGAGTTCACTTTTCTATCCCCAGTGGAGTCAAAATAAATATAATTAAACAAACAACAAATTAAATCAAATCAATTTCTCTTCCCAGTGAGAATCAAATCAAACCTCCCATCCCCTTGTGGATGATTTGAACCTGCTTCCCTAGTAGAAGGTTCACATACTCTATTCCTAGTGGATTCCTCCTTCCCTCTCTTATGTCATTGACATGAGTAGAGTCACATTGTACTAAGCTTTGGATTACTTCTACACCCTGGGTTAGGAGTAGACCATTTCTCTTAGTGCTTGTGAATCGTTCGGTGTTGTTGATCATTTTGCTCAACACCAATACGTGCGATATTCCTTATTAGTCACACCACACCTATTAGGCGCCCTTTGTTGACCTCATTTTTAGAGTGAGCTTTCAACCCCTCCATCTTAGACATATGACTTCTCTTAGAATTTAAGAGTTCCTTAGTCTTAAGTCACATTTGTTGATTAGGTGGACACTCAACCTAACCCTAGAGACTTAGAAGAGTTAGCCATAGGAATAGGTCATGCCTTTGGGGTGTTAGGAAAATTTGCCTATCTTATAGCTTGAAACCTTCCTCACTTCCTTCCATCAAGTCAAACTCCAAATCAAATCAACATCAATGCTTAAATCAATTCTAACTTAATTAATTTTCTCCAAACCCAAATCAATTCTACATGATTGAAACCCATGATTGAAACAAATGATTGAAGCTCATGATTGAAATTCTGAGTTCAAAATATTTTCTAAGTCCTTTGATTCCCTCTCATGGACTTAGCCTAAATCAAATCTAAATCAATTCAAATTCAAGAAATTTTCTCACAATCCACCTATATTCTCATTTATATTCACATATATAAATGAAATATAAATTCCAATCAATCAAACCAAATTCAGAATTCAAATCTAAATAAAAAATCTTTCCTAAGTCACTTTGATTCCCTCTCATGGACTTAGCCTAAATCAAATCTAAATCAATTCAAATTCAATGAATTTTCTCACAGTCCACTTATGTTCTCATTTATATTCATATATATAAATGAAACATAAATTCCAATCAATCAAACCAAATCCAAATAAAAAAACTTTCCTAAGTTACTTTGATTCCCTCTTATGGACTTAGCCTAAATCAAATCTAAATCAATTGAAATTCAAAGAATTTTCTCATAACCCATTTATATTCTCATTTATATTCACAAATATAAATGAAATATGAATTCAAATATCCAAAACCAAATTCAAAAATTAAATCCAAATTCAATCAAACTTCAACCTAAGCCTTTCAAGTCAAATTCTTGAACTTAGCCAAATCAAACTCAAATCAAGCCAAACTCTTGATTTTTCTTCATGATTCAATCAATCCTACAATCATGAATCCAAACATAAATACGAACTCTAATCATCAAACTAAAAGTAAATTCAAAAATTAAACCCAAGTCAAACTCATGTTTATCTTTTGAACTTGAAATTGTCAAATGAATCAAAACCCATTTGACTTCAAATCACTTGCAAATGGATTTCTATTTCAATCATAATTCCATATGTGAGTTCAATCAAACTCAAATCAAGCTTCGACCAAGTCATTTGACCCACTTAGGCTCACTTGACCCAAAGTGACCTAAAGTATCCTTATGAGCCAAATTTTAATCCTAACTAAATTGGATTGAACTAAATCCGCCTAAGCCTCACATTGTGAGCAACAATCATTATAAGATGATCAATCACTCAAATTGGGTCAAATCAAGTCAACACTTAACCAAAATGAAACCTAAACTAGCCAAAATCTACCATAGACCAAATTGATTGAAACCATTGATCAAAACTCATTCATGACCAATGTTTGAGCTTGACCAAGTCATCATTTGAGCCTAACCTAGCCCAATTGGCCACTTATTTGACCTTGACCTAAAAAACTAAAATGTGTCAAAACTTGATCTGCAAATTGATTAAAACTAATGGGTCAAGTTCATTCCAAATCACTTGTTGAACTTGAGCCTCAATTGGCCTAGACCCAACCTAGCCCAATTGACCATTAAGCCATCTTGACCTAAAAGGTCAAATTGAGCCAAACTCAAATATAAACCAAATTGATTGGAAACAAAAATACCAATCCATTTCAAATGACCAACCTAAACCAAATGACCTAACCCAAATAGGTCAAAATTCAACTTGACCCATTTGACCTAAATGAAATCAAATGAACCAAATTCAAATATAAATCAAATGAACCAAAATAATGATGCCAACATATTTCAAATAGTCATATGAACTTGACCCAACCCTTAATTTGACTCAATTTGACCAATTGGCCAACTTGACCCAAGTTGACCCATTTTGATCTAAATGGGTCAACATGAGCCAAATCATATCTAATCAACTCCAAATTCATTGAAACTTGACCCATTTTTTCATCACATATTAAATTAAAATCCAAGCCAAATAATCATTTTACCCCTAGGTTAAAGGGTGAATTTTGGCCAAATTCACTTGGAATTTGGTATATCCTCTCCATGACCACTTAACACCCTCCTAGTGGACCAAGTGGACACTAGTGAGTGTGGTGCACCTAAGCCATTGGGTTTGGGTCAGCCCAACCCAACCCAAGGTCAAAACTGACCACCCCTATGGACATAAGCACATGGGATTCTTTTCTCTACTTGAATTAAGCACATGGCAAGCTCCTCCACTCATTCTCTGGCCAAAACCAAATGACATGCCCCTCTAAACGGCCTAAACAACCCATTGAATAGAGTGTATTAGATCAAAATAGCAAAGCTCTTCATGGTCGTCTGATTCATCCAAGGGGAGATATACTCCCCCTAATTCCACTTGAATTCAAGACTCTCCAATTCGATTGAGCTAAGGGAACTCAAAGGAACCATGTCCAATCTCCCCTAGCTCTCTCAACCCAATTCAACTTTTCCATTTTCAGATTTCCTCAAACCGAGAATAGGGAAGCTCAAGCCAAATTCAATCTCACTCCACACTCAATACCAACCCAATTAACTTTGCAAGCTTCATGAGAACTCAATCGAGTTCACCCAAGCCTTCACACAAGCTCTCCAAGCAAGGGAGGAGTATTCTTGATCATCGAGCCCACTTGAAGGTGAACTTAGCCTATAGAAAGATCCATCCAATTTCAACACCTCAAAACTTCAACAAGGCTTCGTCTTCATTAGACGAAGCTACTTCAAGGAAATCGAGCACCGGTGACAGCCTTCGGTGAGGTATGCCATTTTAAACCGAGCATAATTTCATCTCCTCTTGGTCCTTTGTGAAGTGAAGTTTAATCCCGTAAGGATTTAGCCATTGGATGTGTTCCCCTTTACTCTTAGATGGTGTGGGTTGATTTTTGTTTCAATTCAAGCTCAATCAAGCTTGGATCTTCCCCTAGAAGATGGACGGTGGCCATCTCCCGTAGGGAAGATCAGGGATGGATCATGGCCGTCCATCCATGCATTCTGGATAGACGGTCGTGATCGAGACATGTAGATCTATCATTTTAACCCTTAAGAATTGCGAGCTTGATCTCAACCGTCCGATCCTTGATCAGATAGATGAGGAAAAAGTATGTAGCGCCACCGCTGACGCGACACTATGATGTGATAATTTAAATAGCCTCTCCCGTTGCTCCACGTGGAAAGCGCGCACCGTATCAGCCTCCATGTGGCGCCAATGAGATTAACTATTTAATTAAGGGATTAATTACCTAATTAATCATGAAATCTTCAAATATTCATATCTAAGTGTAGAAAAATCAAAAAAATATGATTAAATTGCATATAAAAGATAATTGAATGTAGAATATTATAAAATTGATTTTGATGGATTTTGAATAATATTATTTTCTGAATTTGGGTTTTATCGAGAATATAATTAGGCTAATTACTCTGTGATTATTCCATTAATTAATCTCAAACTTCTCATGTGTATTTAGTGGGATGACTTATGTCTCCCCTAATTTTCTTGGGATTTATTAATGGTTTTATTAGGATAATTGCTGGATTCATTTTTAATTACTCTCTTAATGTAATTATGCCTAATTAAGTGTGTAATCAGTGGTTTAATCCCTTGGTTGAGTTAATTAAGATTTGTTTAAATGAATAGAAGGTTTAGGGAATAATTTTGGGATATTTTTCTTAAGTTATTTTTTAAACCCCCTCTTTCTTCCTTAATTTGAATTTAATTAAGGATTAATCCATTAATTACCTACCTAATTAATTTGATAAAAATTCTAAAAACTTCCAGAATTTAACAAATTCATCTTGGGTAGGTGCTTAGGTGTTCAACAACCTAAGTACATTAAGAAAATCAAAATCCAACTCACATGTGTGAGAGGGGTTATGAAATTACTTAAATTAAACCCTTTAGCTTAATTAATCATTAATCATGAGCCAATTTTATTAGGCCCCTTTCTTTCTTAGGTGCATTGCTGATTTAAATTGCTTGTGTGATTTTATATCATCCATTGGCTCATAATTATTTGATTAAGTATGCTTAGGTGGTGTAGGTAAGGGGTAATTAACACACTTAATTCACACTTTAACCTAAAAAAAATATGAAAATCACCTAATGATCCTAAGAACAAACTAAATTAACTCACATATGGAGGAAATGGGTTAGGACTAGCAAACATTCTTTCACATTTCCTAAATCAAACATAAAGCAAATTAAAAATAAAAATCACAATAAACAAACTTTGATTCACTTTGAACTTTCTTATTTCATAGGATTGTCTTTAGGAATTAATTAGGGTGAATGAGTTTACATTGCTTTCATCAATTTATTTCTTTCCTAGCATGTTAAATGTGTATGTCATATAAAAATCATGCATCCACCCCTTATAAAAATCCAATTAAAAATGGAATGTTTTCTTTATGCCAAATTGCATGGGTTGGCTAAAGTAAAAATATGAATGGCTATTATCACTATTAAATCTAAAATTATTTTGAAAACTTATAGATCAAATATCAAAATTGAAAGGTATGCTACTTATACTTTATTTATAAGTTTGCATGTGAATATAAAAATGTGTCTTATGTTTGCGTCCTTTCTTTCCTCTTAACCTAGATTTGAATAAGATTTTCATAGTGTATAGTTCTTTTAAAAGAATATAACACTTGCTTAAACTCTACTCTTATCCTCTTCCATGTTATAACTTAAGAAGGATCTTTATATTTTCACACATAAATTGTATAAACAAACCAAAAGTTAAATAAACATAAACTCTGCATCTTTCTTTTTCCATTTATCTCTTTTATACATGCATATGTATTTAAAGAAAGTGGTATATTAGTCTGGACAACTCTGGGGTTGCGAGGCTTTAAGTAGCCCTAAGTAGGTCTTGTACCTTACACCCTTAGTGCTAATAATGATGTCGTACTCACTTGTGCCTTTCATACATACACATGTGCATATTAATATAATGATAAAAGAATAACCCTTTTCTACTTAATCAAAATCATGCATCATAAAGCATTCCAATTTTCTCAAGTAACATTTCGTAGCATTCATCATAAAGTGTGCTAAATATTTCCATTTGTATGTACAGATATGCTTAGGATTCATTCATTTGCATGTTATATATGTTGGGAAAGAAATGAAGTGGTGCGTGTTTTGTGATATTATTTCACTTTACTTAAACTTAAAATGCCTTTCTTTTTGAATATGTTTATTTAGAGTTAATCTAAACTTAGGATTAATTAAAACACATAAGAAAACATTCACTAAACAAAATCAAACATGAACCTACTTTAGAATTTACTTAGGGTAGGGAAGGAAAGAGAAGTTCTCTTCTTTTTTCTCTCTCTTTACAACTTGGTAATTAATTGAAGGATTCACCTAAACCAAATCAAAAATACAAAATAAAATTAACTTAAAACAACTAAACAACTTAAATTGAAACCATCCTCTAAGTTGAACATTTTCATACTTATAAAATTTAAACCCTAAAGCCATAACTAAGCATACCACACAAATCTTAAATGGCACACACATTAGACTAAGTCACCATTTCTAGCTTTAGGTTAGGGCAGTGCATGATTTAATGTTTGCTCTCATTTTACGATGTAATATTTTAGTCTGAATGTTAGAGTGAATTACATAGAATAAATTGTAGGATGATTTAGTCTGATCATTATTTTTTGTAGGGGATTGTGCTTAAGAGGCGCTGTAGTAAATAAAAATGTAAATGCTTTTACTGTGCAGATGCTTATACCCCTAAGCATAATCCAATAGGTCAGGTGGACTTAGTTACCCATGTGTGGGAGTGTTAAGTGCAATATGCATGCTTGGAATTTGTATGGTTTGTTTAGTAAATCTCTATTTTGTAGGTTTTAGTTAGATTTTTTTCCCTTTTCATGTACCTTTGCAATTAAGATTTTGGAATGATTGTTATGGGGGATTAGGATGAGCATTGGTTATAAGATCACATCTTATGTACCATATGAATCCATTGGAGTATCCACATTTCAACCATCTAAAAGAAGGAACTAAAAGAAGAAAGAAGAAAGAAGAAAAGAAGAATGAAGAAATGAAGAATGAAGACCCCCAAAACATGAATTCCTTGCTTAATTGTAATTAATTCATTTGTAATCCGGGTTATATAAGGGTAGAGCTCAGCTACCCAATTTATTTTCGGGTTTGTGCGGTGGTGCCCGACCACACTTGACATCTTATTTTTTGCGCTAGCTTTATAAAATATTTGATGTTTGTTTAGCTTATGCATTAGGAATGACATATTTTCCTAGTTTTTTCATTGCTCTGATGTATGGTCTGGATGATGATTAGGCTCTTAGGGAAAAATAAATCTTCTACCAAATCAAACAACTCAGAATTTAAAATAAACAACTCATAATCTCACCTAAAGCTTAGGCTATAAATCAAGATAAAAGAATTAGCTACCCCTTAGCTGAATGTTACCTTTTCTTTCTCACATCATGCATAAAAGCATATTGATTCACTCTTGACTTGGAGGGCTTCCACCCGTGCTAAAGAACTTGGTTTGACCTTTGAAAATCATGGTGGAAACACACCACCCATCTTGCTAATTTTGTCCCATAATTTAATTTCTCATACATTAGTCATAAAAATTCTCGAAGCCTGTGTCAAATGAATTGTCCAAAAATGAAAATAAAACATATGAAAAATTTGCATTAGATTTAAGTAATCATGTCACATGATCACGATAACACATTTTAAAGCTCGAAACTAGCCTTTCGGCCAACTTGAACCAAATAAACCGATCTGAAAAACGACTACGCCGTTGCATCCGGAACATCATAATAACCTCAAATCTACATTTACATTAACTACATAATAATGTCTTCATAAAATCTATATTAGGGCTAATTAAACACTTAAAAAATTAACAATGCCTATACATATCTCTCTAACCACTGCAATATATATATATATATATATATATATATATATATATATATATATATATATGTGTGCGCACACGATCCGAGCCGGTCCCAAGCCTTCGGCTTTGGCTCTTCGTTTTGTCTCCCTCGACCTCAAGGAACCGCAAGCTTTAGCTCTTCGTTCCATCTCCCTCAACCGCAAGGAACCGCAAGCACGATCTCCTCGATCCTCCCTTGAAAACGCACTCCCATTCACCTGTCCGAACCGCTCGCATCGTCTTCACTCCCAGCCGAACACTTCACTCGACGTCGGATCTCTTTCCCCTCTCATTCGCACGTTGAATTCCAAAAACCGAAAAGCCCTCAGCTCCCATTTTCCCCAAATCAGTAAGCAACTCCCTTCTGGCTCCATCTTTCCAAGCGATTCTCCGTCTTTCTCCATCGTCGATCCATTCTCCGTCTTTCTCCCTCGCCGAACCATTCTTCGATTCTCGCCTCTCCGATTAATCTCAATTTCGCCACAGTCGCTGATGATTCTTATCTAAAATGAAGATTTCTTTACTCACAAGAAGCGCTTCTCCCATTCTAGAGCAGATCTTTCCTATCGCCTCTCATTTCAGCCTCTTCATTTTGCCGCATCACATATTTCTCTCCCTCATGTCCTTCATTTCATCAACCAGACTACTTGAAATCTGATCAATGGAGAATTTCGGTGTTTACCTTGGTTCCAATGCCAAAAGTGCAGTTTTCGATATATGTTTACACATGAAGTTTCTCATCAGATTATTATCCTTAAATCTCCATGGCCTTAATCTCCCTTGCACAAGTCGAAGCAGCTTTCATCCTACCACCTACAATCATCACAATGTCATTCACTCCCTTGAAAATAGATCAGAGAAGTGAAAGATAATTTTTTTAAACTAAGTATTATTAGAATCTTAATTAGGTAATTAAGTATTAATAAAAAAAATTTAAGAATAAGTATAGTCGTTCAATTGGTATTGAGCATGCGTCGATTTATGGCGTGGCTACGTGAAATTGAGTCGGTCGCCACTAAGTGGGCGGTACTCAGACCTTAAGTGGCGCCAACTTCGAAAGGTCGCCCATTTGGCTTCAGTGAAAAGAATTTGTTGATACTTTTTTTATAGTTTGTTATTATTGATAATATGATTGGTGTGATAGTGTTATTAGATTTTGAGTATGGTGATTGAAATTGTGATATGACAATCCATCAAGCTTTTGTGATAGAAGTTTATAACTATTTCAAAATAATTTTGTGATTAATATTTTTGCAATATGACTTGTGATAAAACTTTCATCATAAAATCATTATCTATTTCAAAACTAAATGGTTACCCCTTCAAGTACCAAGGATATATACCTTTAAGCTATTTTCATGAAAAATTCACACATCCGTGCATTTTCTAAAGTTTGAACCAGAGAACCAACAGATTGACACAAGGACTATTATAGATTTATTCTTTTAGTTAAGGTATCATGAAAAAAGATTTTAAAACATCACTATCTATTTCAAAACTAAAGAAAGAATTTAGAGACTAAATTCTTTTATGAAAAGTAGAAAGGAGTGATCCTCACCAATGGAGTTAACAAATGTCGTATACAATTCTTAATGGAAGACAATCACATGAAGTTAACAAATTCATTTCAGAAATGAACAAATAATAAGAAGTTTATTATGACATAACCAAATTTAATATGTACATGACTCTCAAGTTTGTAATGAAATAGATAAATAAAATGTAGTACAGACACAAAAGTATAATGTCCTAAACCCTAAACCGTGTGACAACTGTCTTCCTCCGGCGTCTGCGTGGAATCGCACCACTCCCAGGTGTGTACTGGTCAGGTGCACGGGATGGACGATCACGCAGCTGATGGTGGTCCTCTATTGCAAGATCCTCGTCAGTGTGCATCATATCATCCTGTGACTGGAAGATCGGTGGTTGCGACTCATATGTAGGCTGATATGTAGAAGACCACGAATCGGCGTCTGTGAAGGACTTGGATCGAGCATTAGAAGGACTGGATCGGGAGTAGATGGCGGCTCTAGTCATGGTGTGCGACACCCTCTGTAGGCACCGATCTGTAATATGTGTCACCAATATGTACACACTTATCCAGGCCTCTACATATCGGCTCGTACCTATCAACACATCCCTATAAGGGGTGATCATCCATAGCGCCGAAGTATGGCTAAAAGATGTCCCGAAGTCGTATGATATGCTCCTACGAAAAAAGTATGTAAAATTAGCACTTACATAAATATTGAATTCAGATGAATATTTATATCAGGACTTACATAAATACGCTCCATTAGTGCTCTGGCGTAGTAAGTGGTCGAAGGATCTGTCGGGGCGGCCAGTAAATACAGAGAAGCCCACGATCTGAACCAACACATGTACTGGCTGATAGCTGTCTTCTTGTCCACATCCTCATCTAGGCCCTCGATGAGGAAATCCCTCCGCCTCTCCCTAGCAGCAATGTGTGACTGGTGGTAATCAACCCAGTCGACATCCGCTTTACCCCGACCATCGACCCTTTTGAAACTAGGGTCAACTAGGGCTACATCTACTCTGGGAATAAGGTCGAACTGGCACAGCACTCTATCTAGTAAATGCCACTCAACCCTCTTCCAGCTGATAAGATGGACTTGTGCTTTATATGTCGAATCACGCATGTATCGATAGATGTCGTGATCACTGCCTCACTCGGATCACCTGCACATATAGTAAAAATTGTGTTAAAATATAACATGCATTACAGATATTTGAACTAAAGTGTTATCTGCAGATCCAACTTGTGTTTGCCGCAAGCCATCTAGCTCATTTCTGTACACTGCAACATTCGCCATTGGCTGCTGGCGAACATACTTCTCAATCCATCTGTACATAAAAAATAGTTTAAACATATATATAAGCTGCATAATTTGAAAGTGCAATTTACAACACATACCTCAAACCAACGCTGAGACCAGCAAGCTCGGTAGGATATGGAACATGTAAAGTCGGCCTGCCCACATGAATATGCTCTCAAGCCCAAATTTGAAGGAGGTGTAGGCAACCAGCCATGTTGGCCCTGTTGGGCCTAGTCGACTCATGCAGCTCTCTATATAGATGAGCTAGAACTGCTCCACCCATAGACATCATGCTAAAGGAATCAAGGTCATCTAGGAGTGGTAAATATTGCAGGTGGACCTCCAACCCAGTATCGGCGGTAAGAAGCGATCGAATAAAATATAAAGCAAGTGACGGAAGAACTCCGCCATGCTCAGAGTGGTGTATGACTCCCTGTAGAAGGTCCACCTGAGCCACCTCAGTGGCATGCATGTCTGGGCGTGTGCCTGGCCCATCCTGAATGTTGAAATGATCTGTGGGCTGAACGGGTCATGATACGCCACATCTGGTATAGGGTGTCATCCCAACAAATCATCACAGCAATTAGGCCATGTGTGTCATCTCTTCCCCTCGCCAATCTGTCGGGCCTATGGTGGGCCCATCAACCCGTAGTCCCGGGATCGCCATGCGTCCAGGCGTCACATTCATCTCACCTACGCAGGTGGAAGGTATTGGTAGGAAGACCATCTCAACTAAGCGTCACAGAAATGATCTGGCGGATGAAGCGTAGTTGACTAACACAGTGCAGACCCACCTGCTCTAACCCATGGATGAATCGTCTGCACATGATGGGCCACTCCTTCAGCATAAGCAAGTGTGATGCAGCCTCAAGCACGGTGCTTTGCAAAAAAAAAATTATTGACATTAACCAAAATAAAAGGAAAACAGATGTAATTTTAAAAAATAAATTAAATATTAGTTACAGTATCGGGGTGAGCGACTCGATGTCGCCCGCATAGGGATGCTAGGCTAGGATGAACCTCAGCAGGTGCCTGCTCCAACGGTGGGCTGACCTCCCTAGCGGGCCTACGTCATCGATGTCTAGCTGGTAGGTGGTGCTCCTTTGTCATCGTACCTTATGGACATACAAAATGCTCTTTAATCATTTATATTAATCGACACCCTAATTAATACTACATTTGGCTACTTAACACCTAAACCACAACACCAACACAAACTTAAAAATCAAATCCCAAACAAAAGTCTAACCATACAACTCTAACCCCTAGCACACGTACTCTATTAATTTATAAATTGATAAAGAAAGTGATTTAATGTGTGTTTACGAAGAACGATGAGGAAGTGTGCAAAAAAATGTAGAATCCGGCAAAGGGAATTTTCCTCGAATGAAATGGAGCCACCGGAATCATCGTCGAAAGCAAATGTTGACTTCCAATGGCTGCTAGATGGGAGAGGGAAGTCGTCAAACGGCGTAAAAGCGGCTGTCGGGAAAAAAAAGTTTCTATCAAATACCTGGACAAGACGCGCAATGCAGGCGGTCGGACTTACGCCGGCGGCGGCCAGGAAGTTCCGAGAGGGGAGAGGACCGTGCTTGGTGGGCGGTCGGAGTTTGGTTGGAACTCCTACGGGTGGAGGAAGCGATTTCGGGGACGAATCGAGCAAAATCGAGGAGATAAGGCTGATCAACCCTAATAATATCAGGCAGTCCGATTGGTGGCGACTCCATATAAGCGATTGCCCACTAATTGGGGCGGCCTCATTCACGTGGCACGCCAGCGTCAGCGACATGGTGTGGCCAGTCACCCACTAATTGGGCGACTATACTTATTTTTAAATTTTTTTATTAATACTTAATTACCTAATTAAGATTCTAATGATACTTGTTTAAAAATATTTCCAAAGTGAAATTCTATGTGGAATTATTGGAGTCTTGAGAAACACTAAAGAATGGTTTGAATGTGTGTGAAAATTATATGCATATATGCTTGTGTCTTTTTTGCATATTTCAAGATCCCACTAATGCCCAATAGGGCGTCGTGGGTGCAAAGACATGGCTATGGTATCATGAAAATCGCATTCATCGATAGGGTGTGTAAGTAAACCATTAGATCGATCCCCATCTTTGAAATCTTAGAAATTTGTACTGAAATTCAGGACTTAAATAGATTTAAATGAAAATAATCTAAATTAAATAAAAGATGCATAATAAATATGAAGATAAATATTAAATCAAAGAGAAATAGAAAGAGAGCACTTAAAGAAAAATTTTTAAAGAATAAAACACTTACTTCAAATGCAAGTAAATTTTCTTCTTTACTTCAAAATCCCTAAATACTATAAAACACTTTCAAGCAAATGGCATGAAATATAAGGCCCTCTCTTAGTCTTATTTATAGAGGAGGAAAGAATCAATATGGGATCTACTCTTATTTAAAATTAATAAGTATAAAGATGAGTACAACATATGAAAAATGTGAAAGAGCTACACTTAAAAGCTATGGCAAGATATAATGATTCGTTGGCTAACATGGATTAATTGAACCTTTTAGCTTGTATTATATAATACCTAAAATAGTTGAAAGAGAATAAGCCAAATGCAAACATAACTTTTGAATTCATGTCATACTCATGGGGAGGTTACATGAAGATAGATGTTTTTTTTTTATAAATAAGATAAAGCTCAAATCAAGCTCTAGAATAAAATTCACAAAGAACAAAGCTTCCTTATTTAATTCTTACATTGCAATATCTATTTTAAAATGAATTGAAGAAGGCACAAAAATGGACACGAAATTTAAGCACATTAGATTTATTGAGTGCTATTTTCAAACTAAAGTGATAATCAAATAAAATTCATAAAAGGTTTTCACAATAACTAAATAGCCTATTAGCAAGCATGATCGAGATTTCTTACTGAATAATCGATCTATATTCAAAAGAAGTTTGAATTCAAAAAAGCTCGCTTTAAGGAAGTATAACAGCTGGCTTAGAAATTCTATGAATAAATAAAATACAAGTAAAGATACAACATTTAAAGTGCAAATATAAATCTAATTCAGCGATATAATTCGCCACCAAATCTATAATTCTTCGTACAAGTAAATAGAAGGTGATACTAAATTAAATGTTATACTAATTATGGAGCTTCATTCAATTCAAAATTAAGAATAATTATGATTTTCAGAATCAATGATTTTATTAATTTAGTAAAATTTTCTAAGCTATAAGTACCTGCTTGTGCTTAGACATGAAAATTTAGAGTAGAAATTTTAATATTTGAAAAAGCTGCACAGACTAATTTGAGATTAAATAAATATGAAATTAATCTCATAATTAAAAAAATAAAATAATTTGAATTATTGAATACATGGACTGACCATGAATGTTTAGATTCAAGTGTGTGAGGATGCTATGCGGGTTAAAAATACAAAAATTTAGAATTTATTTTGTATTTGAAAATACATTGCAAATTTATAATTATATCTCAAAAACACAAATATTTAAATGAACTAATCATTGAATTTTTAAAATATAAATATATTTTTTGAAACACAAAAAGATATTCAGTTGTAAAATCATGCAATACAGCTACGAGCTTTAACCTGCAGATTGGATCCTCTGTTAGGAGCTAATAGTGTTGACAGAATCTAAAGTTCTTAAATATATTCAATTCAATCAATTAACTACCATAATGATAGTTGTGTTGAATAGAGATTTCAACCGGAGGAGATACTTCCATTAAAATGTAATTTAAATTTCAGATTAAAGTAACTTAAATTGAGTATCAATTTAAATCTGAAATCTAATTTATCACTATGCTATTAATGATTAAATAAAATTTAATCCTTAATTACTTAAAAGAAAACTCCATTCAATCTACCTTTCGCAACTGTTTGTTAGTGGTGATAAATTAAGAAAACTCTAGCTCACAAAAGAGCCAATGTCAAATCAAATATATTTTTATAATCACTCTCAATCAATCTCATGCAATAGGGACGTGGCTCGTGTCCTCTGTCTACGTGATTTGGCCAATAGGCTCCACTTATGATGCAGTTACGACTAGAGTCCTCTGATCGTGTGGTTGCTGCCAAATGACACCATCATATTACGATCACGACTATAGCCCGTATGCTCCCTAATGGCTATGTATCTTGAGATGTGAATCATAGGGTATATCTGATAAGGCAAAAATCCATTTGTCAACTAAGGTATACTTAAGTCTATCTTCTTAGACAAACATCACCCCAGGTCTATCAAAATTTCTTGGACAACGCAACCCATGACTGCTAACAGGGATCCTTCGGTCAAGTTGGGCCGACAACCTCCTATGATTAAGTAGACTAGGACCGCGACAGCCCAGGATGATAGAAACATGGGATCTAGATCAGGCACGCCATCATTCCACCAACCATATGCTTTAAATTAAATAATGATGAATTTCATAAAATTCTAAATCCAAAATTTTATACTCCACATCTCTTCTTATAAGCTACGCTTTTGTGATCTAACATTCTTGTCGAAAGTTCCCCTCGGATTGGGAAATTAACTATAGGTGCTTGCTATAAACACAGAACCAGATCTAAAGTCCCACAAAATGAGGGTGAAATCTCTTGTCTTGTCTTATTTCTTGTTTTATCTGCCAAAATTTGTCCAACATAATTCAAATTCTCTTCATCGAGGTAGGATGTGAATTTTCAAGCCCACATTCAATAAGTGAAAATGCATTCTTTCATGATTGGATATTTCATAATTTGGACAAATTTTGAAAAAGATTATCGATAAAATTTGAATCATTAAAAGAGTATTTTTAAAAAAATAAAAAGGAGATAATCCCCCAATGCTTGGGTGAGTAGGCTAGCTCCTTACAACTTGCATTTGGGCAAGCTGCGAGACTTGTAAGTTATTTTTTTATATTAAAATTAATTTATTTAAAAAATTTTAAATTTTCAAATAAAATATTTTAATGTTATAAAATATTATTTGATAAAAATCTTTTTGCATTAAAAATATTAATTAAATAAAAATATTTTTAAATGTAATCTCTAATTTATAATATTTTAAAATTTTTTAAATATTTTTATAATTATTCTAGAACTTTTTTATATTTATAGAAAATATATTATATATTTTTATTTTTGGTATGCTTTAACTTCAATAAAATAATTTTTTAAAATTATAAGAACTTATTCAAGAGTATATTTTTAATATTTATAAATTTAATTTTCTTATGTCTTAAATTAAAATATTTTTTATTTAATGATCTACTTATGTTTTTGTAAGTTACATATTTTATAAAATATTTTATAATCACTTTTATCGTTAATTTTATAATTAGTAGATGGGTAGTGTAGATGATGGCTACTTGCTACATACCCGAGTGACTAGGAATGTATTTTATAAAACATTTTGTAATTACTTTTATATTAGTTGTTCAATTTAAAATTTTCCTCTTTTTCTTAGTTTTATAATCACTATGAGAATTATATTAAAAGGTAGCATAATTATTACATATAAGGGATTTGGATAATTAAAATATAATTATAGAGAGTTGTAAAAAATACTTACAATATCATTTCATGCAAAAAGAAAAATACATATTAATCATTCTTACACAAACTAAAAAGTAGCTACTAATATTGCCTTTCTCGATAGGATATAATGTTAAACCATAGTGTGTATCAATTTAATCCTCTCCATGATTGTTAGTGCAATCATGAGCATAATCTTCTTCTTCTTCTCTTTCCTAATATTATGTGAATTATTAAAGAAAAAAATGACTATCATTATGCTTTGAAAAAAAAAGAGAACATGTTGATACCTTTGATATTTCTTGTTGCACTAACATAATGATTGTCATGTAGATTTAGTAAGAAAATACTTTATTGTTGAGTATATGAGCTTTTTCATGTTGACCTCATTCTATATTAGAAAATGATCATGTTTATGGGTAGAATAAATAAATTTATAAGAGAGTTCCATTGGAGATATATAAGGCTAATACTAGCAATTGAAATCTCTCTTTTTTAGTTATCTTATCATATATAAGGCAATCAAAATATGAGAAGGAGAATCCAAAATTGGCTATCGAAGCTAAATAAAACTAACTTAAAAATAGATCATAATCAATGTCATAATAATGCATTAAAAAGACACTATTATTATAAAATGTTACCATTTTTATTCTATCATCTACATATCAATTAAGAGTCTCACTATCATATAATTCGATAATGTTTAGTCATATGAATCACAATAGGTTGAAGAAGTTGACTCTAACAACCAAAACACAAAGAGAGGAATCTAAAGTTGAATATGAGAGATTAACAAAATAAATAAAAAAATTAAGTCATAATTATATCATCTTAATGATGTATTAAGAATCGGGGGATATTATTACTTAAACTTGCTCTTTTTATCTCATCTAAAGTCAAACCTCAGGATGAAAAGGTGGGCCCAAGCAATCAAAGCATTAAAATTGTCAACTCTTAAATAAAAATTTATATAAAGTTTATTAAAAATAAGAAAATAATTAAATATTTTCTGAAAATATAAGAGTTATAATATTAAAATTTTTAAATAATTTCAAATGTTACATTACATTTAAAAATATTTTTAACTAATAATTTTTTAAGATATAAATTTTTATCAAATAATATCATTCTAACATAAAATGTTTGTATTTTAAAATTTATCTAAAGTAAAATTATTAAAATAATTAAAATAATTAAAATTTAATATAAAAATTAAATAAAATAATAATTGATAGCCAATTGCCAATGCCCATGCATCGGGCAACAGGCAATTTATAAAGAAACCTAGTCTCCCATGCATTGCTCGCTTCTTTTGATGATTTAATTTTTATAAAGATTCCTTTCTAAAATTTGTCTTTCACAACCGAAAGAAACTCTATAAATTGAAATCTCCCTACTTAGAGCAGGAACCAAATAATAGTAACCATCCGTTCGCTGCGGGGCGCTTCTCAGATCGCATTCTCGAACGTCTGAATTAAAAAAAAAAAAAAAAAAAAAAAAAAACTGGAAAGTTTATAATGTTGATTTATTTTCCAACGCAAGTTAATTAAATTGTTATCGTTCTTTTCAAATATCTTAATCATTTCTTATCCACTATTTTAATAAAATAAAAAAATATGATAATTTAATATCTAATAAAAGAAGTAAAATATATTATGTTATAAACTTAGGTACGTAAGCCATCTATAATATTGATACACGGTGACTTAAGTTAGCTACTTTATATTTCTATAATTAAATATAGCCGTTCATTTGTTATTGATCTAGTACGTTATTTTTTTTTTCTAATGCAAAAAATTATTATTTTGACAATTAAATAATTATTTTGCCCAAAAAAAATAAGAAAAAGAAGATGAAGCATTTAAAATTTTAAAAATATTTCAAACCTTTGATATATTTTTGTATTAATAATAATAATAATAATAATAATAATAATAGTTTTTTTGTTATTTTTTAAATCTCTAAAAATTCAATAAACAAATATACCAAAATATCAAGTTTTTCTTCAATAAAATTTTATGTTGATAATAATTGATGCTAATTACATTATTATAATATCGCACATCAGAAAGAATTATATGTGGACACACAGCAAAATCATTACAGATTATTTTGAGAAACTTCATGGGGTAATCACGGATATAGCTTCTAAAGTAGCAGAGAGTTTGGGCTTGGTTGGCTGCTCCTTCAAGGAATGGTCTTGTCAGGCAATATTAAACTCTTACGACTTCAAATTTCAGGAGCAAAACAGGTGTCTCGGAGTTCCTATTCACACGGACTCTGATTTTCTGACAGTCTTGCAAGATGATGAATGTGTCGGTGGGCTTGAGTTCATGGATTATAACCCTAACTTTATATCCATCGATCCATTGCCTGGAACCTTAGTTGTTCAACTAGGTGATGTTGGGAAGATAAATTTTACTTCATATTTCTACTCTTTTATATTTAAGAAATTTATGCTAAGTATTTAAAATATGAATAATTATGTGTATGATCGATAAAGATTTGGAGTAACGGTAGACTACAAAACTTGAAGCATAGGGTGGTCTGTAAGAAAGCCATGCCACGAATCTCCATCATTATGTTTCTACTCGCACCAAAAGACGGTCACATAGAGACTCAACCTGCATTTATTGATGTTGATCGCCCAAAACTTCATCAAAATTTCTTCCACAATGAATATCGCAAGCAGAGAAACATAATAGGTCTCAGAGCGGCTGAGATCCTCCCTGTCTCGAATGCAGATCATCATGCAATGGGCTTAAGAGATATAAATGCAAACCTGGCATGTACAACTGCTGAAATAAATATATAAACCTTCTTGGATTCAAATATATTTGTCAATTTGTATTATGCTGTTCAATGTAATTTTAGTTGCAGCTTCAGTGTTTTACATCAAATAATGATTTTCTTGGAATAAAATTTTACTCCTTAAATAAAATCTCAACAAATCTCAAAGATGAATGATAGTAATGTTGATATTTATATAGTGCATTAGAGATGATCAAAGATATAAAAGTGGATGTCAAAGGATTGTGAATGTTTATGTGGATGGATTGTGTGTGTGTATCAATATATATATATATATATATATATATATATATATATATATATATATATATATATATATATATATATATATATATATATATATATTCCTAGAAAAATAATAATATCTTTTTTAAAAAATGATCAATAATTAAATTTTAAAATTTTATAGAGAGCACAACATAAACTTTTTTTAAATGAAAGCAAAATTAATATGAATATTAAATATGCCTTCCATCGAACAAATTAAAGAGATATTCTTTATGACCCACTAACTTCTCTAACAAAATGCTCTTCCGTCCCATTCGCATTAAATACCATGCTAAACTACTCTTATTATCATTATAGTCTTTTAATACATAAGTTTTCTTTTTAAGAGGATATCAACTATATCGGTGTTTCTGCTCGCATGGATCATCGTGTAAGAAGATGGGTCTCTTAATGCGCTTGAGATCAAAATGCTAATGACAACATTATATCCATTGATCCTTTTGTCAAGAATTGTGTTTTCTATCATAAGTGATGTATAATAGATAATCACTTCATGCTTTTAATATTTTATTTTAAAATTTTAAAACAAATATAAAAATATTCTTAATAAATTTATGCATATGAGTGTGATGAAGATTTCGAGTATTGGAAGACTATAGGATGTAAAATATAGAGTGGTCTAGCTATAAGATAGCCATGTTAGAACCTCCATCACTCTATTTATAATAGCATCAAAGATGACATTGTAGAGATTGAAACTTGCAATTATTGATGCTAACCTTTACTAAAAATTCTTTTATAATGAATGTCACAAGCATAGAAGAAAATCAAGTTTTATGCGAGTGATATTTTCCCTATCTTAAAGTAGATCTTTATGCAATAATGTAACATACAATGATGGCCTGTTGAGTTCTTAAAATAAATACATAAACTTTTACGTATATAGATTTGTCATTAATGTTGTCTAATAGAGTTTTATTGGAAACATCTAATGACATAGAATGATGTTTTTCTAACCATAAACTTTCACTCCATACATAAAATTTGAATAAATCTCTAAGAATAATAATAGCAATATAGATGTTTTTTACGATGAATAAGAAATGATCGAAAATATAAAAGAGAATACCAAAAGATTATGAATAATGAGATAGATGGCATTAGATTTTTTTTTTTTTTTTTATGTTCAATTTGGAGATTAGAGCATTAATCATTTTTTGATTTATTAGTCCAAATTTGATTTGTTGAAGGTTATGGATTCAAAATTTTCTCTTCATTAAAACTCAACTAGATATAATTGAGCCCTTCTATTTATTGTAAATATTTAATTGATATTTTAATTTGCGGAGGGTTGTGAATAAGACCTTTTGGTAAAGTGAGATTAGAAAATTATGAGATATTTTATAATTACTTTTATATTTGCAACCTCATCCTTTCTTGTAATTCTAAATATAACTTTAGAAGGAGATGTTTAGTGTCATATAACAACAAGCAAACAATGAGGAGAGAGAGCTACCTTTGAAGAAGAGAGTAAAGATTATTTTGGGTGCTTGTAAGGTAAGTGTTTTTTTTGGCTTTTTTGTGAGGAAATAACATTATTTCATAATAGGAAGAAGCTCTCAATTGAACTCTTATAATAAAGTAATAAAAAGAGTATTTTTGGCTACATCTTTTCCTTCTCCAAATTTAACTATCATTTGAGAAATTAAACTTAGCTCAAATGGCCCGAAATAAAAATTATTTTAAAAATAAATATATAAGTAATTAAGGCTACAATTAAAAGAATTTCATATGCTTTGTATATCAATTTCAATTTATAAAATAACTTTTTGAGCAAAAATAGTACACTTGAGTTTATTTATCATATAATAATATTTTTTGGTCAATGACTTAATTTTGAGTTAAAGAAAAGTATTTCCTTATCCATCAAATAAATATATATTAAGTGTTACCATCACCCACATGAAGCCAGCAAACAAAAAAAAAAAAAAAAAAAGAAAGATACCATTGAAGGCCGGCCAGCTTTCCTAATAATATGCTCAATCTATCGCTTCCCCTTGTCCTTAAAAAATATAGCAAACTAAGCTACTCTAAGCTATCACCGAAAAAAAAATATTTTATTAAGTTTAATTTAAAATTGTTAATGATTAAAATATTTTTTTATAATTAAATGAAATATCCTCAAGTATTAATTTAAACATGTTTTCTTATCCCAATTATTTCATAATTCATATTATGAATTCTTATTTTTTTTATTCAATTTTACTAAAAACTCTTAGTGCTATTTTCTTCATGAGCTTTATCTTATGCATATTTCTTCATTATCTTTCTTCTTTATTTTGTACAAATCAAGGTATACCTAAAACAATCTCTTATAACTAATTTGAAAGAAAAAATTTTTGTGGAGTATGATGTACAAAGCATATATTTAGATTATTAAAAATAAATATATTATAGATAATAAATAATAAAATATTGTTATATAATTATTATTTTTGAACTAAATTAGAATTATAGAGGTAACGAGATAATTATCAAGACACAACCACGAAGATTGAATATTCTCTAGAGGTACGTCTAGCAAAAAATCACAATTCTCATAACCCACAGGCTAAAAGTCCTACATCATATAACCCTTTCTTAAGTTGGTGCACATCTTCCCTTGGAAATGACTTTGCCCTTAAGCAGTTGCCAACTTTTACAAGCAAAAACTTATACCTTTTGAATTACAATAATTCATACAAAATCATCAACTCTTTCAATTGACAACTTTCTGACTATCACTTCTACCCACTTCTTTCAAAATTTCCTAAACTAATTGTATTTAAAGAATAATCAAATTTTCAATTCTCTTAGTCATGTTATTATTTTGGTAAATTTTACTATGCTCTCTTTTATTGATATTTCATTATATTGCATAATAATATTATTATATACTTGCTCATCATTAATCACTACATTCTACACTCTCCTCCAATATGATTGCTCCTCTTATAAGATGATATGCATGTTATTAAGGTCTCATTGACATTCTCATTGACCTGATGATAATAAGTGAAGAATGAAGATAATTTATAGCTGAAACTTAACTTGTTACACGAACAACAATAAGAAATAGATTATAAAAATAAAATCTAGAAAGCAAGAGCTCCTCAATTCATGAAAAGCATTTCTCAAGTTAAAAAGCTTCCAACCAAGAGACATGAGGCTATGAAAATTCTAAGCACATAGATGCACGGAGAAATTCAAAAAGTTCATTCAACTTAGTCTTATCATATTGTAGACCTCAACATACAGTTGATTAGTTAGCATGACAACATAAGGATAACTATAAATACATATGCAACATCACAGGAAAATGTCTTAATGTACTTAATCCCAGACTTTTATCCTATCATTGTTATTGCTATAGAGAATATCTACACCCTAGATCATCCACAATTATAGAACTAAAAAAGTAATTTTGATTGTCAAAGGAATATAATTTGTCCTAAGATATCATGATTAGTTTTAACTTAATAATTTTATATTTATATTATGAATACTTATTTTTTATTAAATTCTATTAAAAATCTTACAATTATTTATATTCATTGTATTTATCATATTCAATTTTCTTATCTTCATCATTATTTTTATATATCAATATAACCTCAAGTTTTTTTTTTCTTGAAATTCTTCAATATTGATTTTAAAAAGAAGAATAGTGCTCGAATCATTTCTCGAGTTTAATACGTGAAATTTAAAAAAAATATATTAAATTATAATAAAATGAAGTATTAAAAGTCATTGTTATTTTCAAAAGCATAGAGATTTGCAACCGGTGCGAGCGAGTCCTACTCTCAAATCCCAATAAAACCTCTCGGCTCCAACAAGACAGTTACCTATTTAGCAGAGCTATTTGACGTCCTCCCTCCGCCATTGGCACCTCTGAGTTGTTCCTATCCAAAGCTCAGAATTTTTCGGATTGCAACAATTTCAGTAGTCATTCATTTAGATATCACAAACTATTTATACTACAGAAAGCGGATCGATCCGACTATATGTCCACGGATTCGTTTGTGCTTCCAGTGATCGACATGGCAAACTTCCCTGCAGAGCTGGAGAAGTTAGCTACAGTGGCGACAGGGTTGGGATGCTTCCGCCTCATCAACCACGGGATGCCGGCTACTGTTCTAGCGGAGATAAAGGCCGTTGTCCGATCTCTGTTAGATATGCCCATCGAAGCGAAGCTGCGCACCGTCGACGACAGAATTCACAACGGCGGCTATTTGCCACCCGGAAAGCTTGATCGATTGGTCGAGACCTTTGGCATTTACGACGCCGCTTCGCCAGCGGACGTCCACTCCTTCTGCTCCATCATGCAAGTCTCTCGCCGCGCCAACGGTGCGCTCTTCTATTTTCCTCTGTTCTCTTTATTAATCAAATTAATCATTGAATGCTACTAACTCCATTCGGTTGAAACATGCATTCAGTGAAATTATTTGTGAATATATTGCGAGTCTCCGTATGGTGACGATAGAAATAGCTAGTAAATTGGCGGAGAGTCTGGGTTTGGTTGGCTGCTCATTCCACGAATGGTCATGTGATGCGAGATTTCATTACTATAACTTCAAATTACAAGAAGATATTGGATATATGGTCGCACCAGTTCATACAGACTCGGGGTTTCTAGTCCTCCTGCAAGAAGATGAGTGTGTCCGTGGACTTGAGATCATGAACACTGACGGAAATTTTGTGACTATTGATCCTGTACCAGGAACTTTTCTAGTTAACATTGGCGATGTTGGAAAGGTCAGTTTTTTCTGTTTAAAATTAATACTTTTTTTTTCTTGTTAATCAGTACTTGAGGTAATACATGATCTTTATCAATACATGCTTGGCGAAGGCTTGGAGCAATGGAAGGCTTAATAGTTTGAAACATAGGGTGGTGTGCAAAGAAACCATGCCTCGAGCAACCAATCTTATGTTCTTACTCTCACCGAAGGATGATAAGATAGAGCCAGAAGCTGCACTCGTTGACTCCAATCATCCAAGACTCTACGAAACATTCAAGTATAAAGAATATAGAAAGGCTAAAAACCTATCAGGTGTTAGGACGGATGAGATCCTCCCACTCATAAAGAAAGAAGAACTCATAAAGCTGTTGAAATGAGAACATTAAACTACACTTTATATACTGTATATGCGGTATATATTAGTATAATAAAATACTGAAATCAGTATCAGTGCGTATGGTGTTTTTATTTTATGTGTGCTGTGTTTTTAACGGATGTCATTGTTATTATAATAGTCTTTGATTGTTTATCACATGAGAAAAAAAGAAGAAACTTAGCAATAACTGGCATCAAAACAATGGCCACCTGGTTATTCTATTAATTGGGATTTTGTTTCTTCTTCAAGAGAGAAAAACGGTTTGGAGTACTAACTCTTCGCTCAATACTCCCCCGAAAAATTTAAATCAAATTCAGTAAAACTTTTGGTGGCCAACTTGGCTTTGACCAAATGGCAACAGCTGATCATGCTTTTGAGCTTGACTTTCAGAATGAGAAGGATTCTAGAAATAGGCATAGACTGAAGAGAGAAAAGAAATTTGAAGTGATTTCAAGAATATCACCACTATATAACTAAATATATAGAATTGTGCTAAGCATTTCAATCCAATAATTAAAGTTAACTCTGTAGAATGTTATTCTAATTTCTTTCGCTAACGATAATTAATGCTATTTTAGACTCTTCTAATAGATAATATGATTATAGAATATTTTTAAATATCGCTCTAGAAATTAATATTCTAAAATTTGAGCTAACTCAAACAATTTACTAATCTTGGGCCAAAATAAAGTTTAATCAACATTGAGAACCAAGTAGATAGCGATTTTTTTGACATGTCTTGGGCATTAGATGAGAATGGCAGTATGTACGTGCTAAATTGGTTGTTTTTATATTCTTTAAATTATGACAAATTTTATTATTATTATTATTGATATATCTTTCTAAAATTTATAAATCAAGCAAGAATCAAATTAGGGTATATATACAAACAAATTAATTGACTCAATTAGAAGAGTCCAACAATCTAGAATGAAATCACAAATGCAAATCTACTATAGAAATTTCGAAATAATGAATGGATGATCAAATGACTTCCAAATTTGACGTGCTTATAGTAGAATTGAGCGTCTCGACGAGACGAATCCAACAAGCCTAAGGTCACTCAAATTAAAGATCATTTGAATGATCAAATCACCAAAAAATATCTAAGATCAAATGAATTGATATACACCGTTTGTGGAGTGTTTAGGGATTGTGGCTACATAAACAAAATGTCTCTCTCAGAATCCTATAAATAGGACCCCATTCTTGTCATGAGGGGAGGAAGGAGCTGGAAACGAACTTGGGAGAAAGATGAGAGAGAGCTAGAAGTTCGAAGTTCATCATCCACCGGCTATTATTATCTATCGTCGTGCCACAACAACAGATTCTAAGACTACCATTATAGTGTTGTAACATGATTCTCGAAATCCCATTATCAAGATTTCTTACATACAATCTTGTAATCCCGTTATCGGGAATATTTAAACTTTGTACTCCAAAGTAGATATATAGTGAAGAATTTTTTACTTGGCAAGGCCCCGTGATTTTTCCCATATTTTTGGGATTTTCTCACATAAAAATTCTGGGATTTCCTATTCTCTTTTTAACTATCTATGTGTGTCTGTGCTGGATCTCCATACAAGCTAAGGCGTGAAGTTTTATTCTACCGTTATAAGTTCTCTGGCACACAACAGTTTGACGTCATCTGTGGGAAATATTTCCTTTGTATCTTCACAATGATTGACAATCAAATTTCAAGTTAAGAGTATCACCATCTATATGATGAAGAAAATCCTACTCGAGAGTAACACATATGAGAAATGAAGAAAATCAAATGCTTGTCCTTCAATTCTTATTAAAAATTGGAGGGTAATCCTTAATCTCAAAAGATCATCTAAATTAATATTATGGATATCTAATTGATTATCAGTTGGAGAAGCAAGTCAATGATGGGGAGTAATTTCAACATTGACAAAAAAAGGGAGATAGCTTTGCAAATTGTGATTCTTCAATTGTACTCATGAAAAAAAGATCAAGGAGCAAATTTGGTTACAATCTCAAACATATGTTTTGATTTGACCTCTTTCACACAAGTTAACATTATCGTGTAATACTCTAATAAATAATCTCAAAAGAGTTAAAATATTTAACCTCTTCCACACAGGTTAACATCATCAAGTAATACTTTGACAAAATAACCTCGGATGAGAGTTACAACTATTGACCTCTTCCACACAGGTTAAATGTCACCGAGTAACACTCTGATAAATAATCTCGGATAGGTCAAAAATCCTTCATGGATTCATCTCCTAGAAAGCATACCCATGAGGAAGCCTATATGGGAAGCTGGTACTAGACAATGTACTCATTAGAAAGACTCAAAAGAGAGCAAGTGGTTGACAGAGTCTCCACTCATCAAAAATCTCAGAAGGCAAAAATCTTAGAAGGTACAAGTACATTAAAAATCTCAGAAGGTAAAAGCCTAAGAAGGTACATGTATATTAAAATCTCAGAAGAGAAAAGCCTTAGAAGGTATATGTATATCAAAAATCTTAGAAGACAAAAACCTCAAAAGGTACATGTACATTAAAAACCTCAGAAGGTAAAAGCTTCAGAAGGTACATGTACATTAAAAATCTCTGAAGGTAAAAGCCTCAGAAGGTGTAAGTACATCAAAAATCTCATAAGGCAAAAGCCTTAGAAGGTACAGGTACATCAAAAACCTTAGAAGATAAAAGTCTCAGAAGGTATAGGTACATCAAAAACCTCAAAAGGCAAAAGCCTCAGAAGGTATATGTACATTAAAAATCTTAGAAGCCTGTTGACGTTCATGTATATCACACAGGCTAAGTTGAATGGGCACAACAAAATAAGTGGGTGATAGGCATGATGTAGCTTTGATAGAACTCAGGGATGTCCTTAGCCATAATTAAAGTCACTAAAATATCACTCATTCACAAGATGACAAATGAAGAATGTCTCATGTGTGAAATGGACTCAAATAGCTTCAATCTCCATCGAAATCATTAAATGGTTAGTTCATGAAATGAAATATATTGATGCCTTCAAAACATAAAAATTTATCAAGTGAAGCCTCTCATAATTAATTTGATCGCATATGATGATGACGACAAGCTACGAATAGACATTATATAAATTATACTAATCGTACATAGATGGCCGTCGATGTCACACAAGTGATGTTCATTGATTAAATGACCTACTCTAATGTGTTTAACAAGTCGAATAGACTTAGAAAATATATTTATTTTGATAAGAGAGGCGCACAAATGTGAAACACAAAATTACTTATGCATGCAAATGACAATATGAATTGAGAGATGAGCTAGTGATCAAATGACGAGAATATATATATATATATATATATATATATATATATATATATATATATATATATATATATATATATATATATATATATATATATATATATATATATATATATATATATGTGTGTGTGTGTGTGTGTGTGTGTGTGAAAATTTAATCTAAATATAATCAAGTTAATATACAAGCGTTCTCATATAGATTTAAATAATAATAATAATAATAATAATAATAATAATAATAAGATAAAAATAGTTTATGAAAAGAAAGTAATCTCATACTCTGCAACGGGAGAAAATATTACGTCCGGAGTCCGCACGTAGCTTTAGGTGCGGACTCCAATCCATGGTCGACGCGTGTCCAGTATTTTTTTCCCCGTTTTAACGCTTAACGGAACGGTAATTGGACGGACGGCGCTGTAAAGGGATGGCGTATTCGACGTTACGACGGCGACCACGTCTCGTTCAAACAACATCGTTGGAATGCGCGGGAGGTATTTAAAAGAAATATATAGACAGATTTAGGGTTTAGGGTATATTTTTTCAGGCAAATCGAGCTCAGAAGGGAAATAGAAAATCTCATTTCCTTTTACAAAGAAGATGGAAGCGTTGAGGAAATAGCGACCAATTTAGCTGAGGATGTATAAAATAAAAATTCATCGATAATGTTTCTCGTATAATTTTTCTACGGTTTGTTAGTGATATTCCTAGTCTGTCTGAAGAGAATATGTTCATTACATTCCATTAGAAGCAATTTGGATCTTTGTTTGATTGAATTTTACTTTTAGTGTTATTTTTGCATCTTTCTCCTCTCTTGAGGATACAAAGCATTTAGGGTCTTTTTTTCCAGTTTATTTTGCCTGTTTCTTGAGATTATATTTAGGGCATTCCAATGGAAGCAATTTGATGGCTGTTTGGATGATTTCTGGGTGTTTTTTTGCATCTGTACTCTTTGTACCTCTTTGGAGGGTACAAAACATTTAGGGACTTCTTTTTCTAGTTTATTTTGCCTAATTCTTTAGATTATGTTCATTACATTCCAATGGAAGTAATTTGATGGCTGTTTGGATAATTTCTGGGTGGTTTTTAGTATTTATACTCTCTGTACCTCTCTGGAGGGTACAGAGCATTTAGGGACTTCTTTTTCCAGTTTATTTTGCCTGCTTCTTTAGATTATGTTCATTACATTCCAATGGAAGCAATTTGAAGGCTGTTAGGATGGTCTTTGGGGTTTTTTTTGGCATCTGTACTCTCTGCACCTCTCTTAAGGGTACAAATCATTTAGGGCCTACTTTTTTCAGTTTATCTTTCATTCTTCTTGAGATTATATTTAGGGCATTCCAATGGAAGCAATTTGAAGGCTATTTGGATGGTTTTTGGGGTGTTTTCTGCATCTGTACTCTCTGTATCTCTCTTGAGGGTACATAACATTTAGAGCCTTTTTTCCAGTTTATTTTGCCTGTTTCTTAAGATTATATTTAGGGCATTCTAATGGAAGCAATTTGATGGCTTCTTGGATGATTTCTGGGTATTTTTTTGCATCGTATCTCTGCCTCTCACGGAGCTGAGAGCATTTAGACTTCTTTTCTAGTTTATTTTGCCCACTTCTTTAGATTATGTTCATTACATTCCAATGGAAGTAATTTGATGGTTTTGGATGATTTGGGTGGTTTTGCATCTTCTCTGTACCTCTGGAGGGTATTTTTTACATCACTCTATACCTCTCTTGAGGGTATCATTTAGTGACTTTTCCAGTTTATGTTGCCTAGTTCTTGAGATTATGTTCATTACATTCCAATGGAAGCATTTGGAGGCTATTTGGATGGTTTTTGTGGGGTTTTTTTTGTATCTGTACTCTATGTATCTCTCTTGAGAGTACAGATCATTTATGACCTTTTTTTACAGTTTCTTTGGCCTGGTTCCTGAGTTTATGTTTAGAGAATTTCAATAGAAGCAATTTGAATACTGTTTGGATGGTTTCTGGAGAGTATTTTACATCTGTACTCTCTGCACCTCTCTTGAGGGTACAGATCATTTAGGGCCTACATTTTTAGTTTATCTTGCATTCTTCTTAAGATTATATTTAGGGCATTCCAATGGAAGCAATTTGAAGGCTGTTTGGATGATTTCTGGAGTGTTTTCTTGATCTGTATTCTCTGTACCTCTCTTGAGGGTACAGAACATTTAGGGCCTTTTTTTAGTTTATTTTGCCTGATTATTGAGATTATATTTAGGGCATTCCAATGGAAGCAATTTGATGGCTTCTTGGATGATTTCTGGGTATTTTTTGCATCTGTACTCTCTGTACCTCTGTTGAGGGTACAGATCTTTTATGACCTTTTTTTTAGTTTATTTTGCCTGTTTCTTGAGATTATGTTCATTACATTCCAATGGAACCAATTTGATGGCTGCTTGGATGATTTCTGGGTGGTATTTTGCATATATATTCTGTCACATATTTTTGGAGCTGTTTGGCGGATGAATGCACATGATAAGCGGTCTGATGTTCATGACCAAATTTGGGAAAACTCATTGGCACCATGTGAGAATGAGCAGGGCGTATGCATCGTGACTATGCACATCAAATTGGCTTCAGTGTTCGGAAGGACCATACTAGTTATTGGCCAAACTCCAAGAAATTGAAATCAAAAGATTTTCTATGTGCAAAAGCTGGTCGAAAGAAGTCTACCAGTCTAAATGGCTTAACAAAATTCCAGAAAGTTGATACAAGAACTGGTTGTCCGGCCATGATTAGATTCTCTGTTGATTTGGAGGGGAATTGGACGATTAAAAAATATATAGAAAGTCATAATCATTCTTTGGCAGAGCCTACTAACCTACATCTTTTCAGATCGCACAGATGCATTAACGATGAGAAGGCATCCGTGTTGAAAACAATGACGGAGGCTGGAATTAGAGCAACTGATGCATTCAGCTATCTAACTGAGGAAGTTGGCTGCATGGAGAATATTGGGTTCACAAAAAGAGATGCTTTCAATTTTTTTCAGAAAGAGAAAAGATCGAGGATTGCGAATAGTGACAGTAATGCATTAATACAGTTGTTTAAGGAAAGACAAGCAGCGGATGGGATGTTTGCATGGGATGTACAAGTTGATGAGTCGGATTGCTTAGTAAGCTTTTTTTGGAGCAATGGCATGTCTAGGATAGAATATGATTATTTTGGGGATGTGATAGTTTTTGATACAAGCTATCGACTCAATAAATATAATCTTGTTTGTGCCCTTCTTGTTGGAGTGAATCATCACTGGCAAAATGTATTATTTGGAGTAGCCTTTTTATCAGAAGAGACAATTGAGTCATTCTCATGGCTATTCCGAACATTTCTTCGGTTGATGAGTGACAAACATCCTATAACAATATTCACTGATCAAGATCAGGCTATGGCGAGAGCTATCGAAATTGTATTACCGCATACTCATCATAGGTTATGCCAACGGCATATTTCGAATAAAGCTCCTTCCAAGGTTCATTGCTTTAATAGTAATAAGAAGGTACAAGGACTATTTTATACATGCATGAGAAAATGTGACTCAGAGGAAGAGTTTGAAGAAGCTTGGTCTGCCATGGTAGAATAAGGCAATCTGCATGATCATGCTTGGTTATCTGAGCTTTATAAAATTAGATCCAAGTGGTCCACTGTATTCAGCAAGGACTCATTCTGCATGGGCATCTTGTCAATGCAACATAGTGAGTCCACGAACAACGTATGTCATGGAATATCTAAACCAACAAGTTTGCTCACAGATTATTTCTTGGGGTTGGAAAATGTTATGGAGACATGACACCGGAATGAACATGACGAAGACTTCAAGTGTATCCAGTCATCAATTGTTCCTGTTGTTAAGACCAGTCCAATTCTAAAACAAGCTGCTATGTTTTATACAAGAAAGGTTTATACTATATTTGAGGAGGATTTTTTGCATGGATTTGGAGGCCTATCAGTATCTAAGTCAGATGACAGCACCATGGAGTATTTGGTGAGAAACTTAGAGAATAAAAATACATCCAAAACATGGACTGTACATTTCGATGGGACTACCCTAGATGTAACTTGTACTTGCAAAAAATTTGAAATGATGGGATTACTTTGTGCCCACTGTGTCAGAGTTCTTAGTCAAAAAGATGTTGTACGTATTTCGAACAAGTATCTTCTCATACGATGGTCTACCAGAGCAAAGAGGGATATTTACATTGATAGTGCATACATAAAATTAAGAGATGTGGAAAACACAGATGGAAATGCTACTGGTATTATTTTCTGGAACCACATAAGTCGATATGCATATCAAATAAGCGTCAGCAGAATAAGAGCGAGGACTATATGCTTGGATCCTTAAAAAAATTATATGATGATATCGACTCTATAATAAGTGGGAATTCTCCTCCAGTTGACAGAGTAATTAAGAAGAAGAAGTCAACCACAACAGACAAGGGAAAAGACATCTTTAAGGATCCAGTTAAGCAACGTCCAAAGGGTGTTTCCAACTCAAGGCTTAAGAGATATTGGGAGAGATCCAAGAAAGCCAAGAGTAATTTTCTATTTGCGAATTAGTTTTTAGTATTTTAAATATTGCTGTTAATCTTCAAACCATTCTACTTTTGTTGTTGCAGATACCAAAGTACAGTCTGATAGTGTTGCAGAACGTGTTTCGTCATAAGTTGCATTACCTTTCTCTGTTATGCCAGAGTATTTTTCAGAGGTATGCACAGAATATCACACATCGATGCTGTAAGAAATCATCAACTAATACGATGTTCTACATGCAGGAATTTAACTCGATCTCCATAATCAATCAGTCGGCTGAAGGGTACACTACTCTGATGATGGAAATTATTTTAAGAAAACATTTTAATGCATGACATCATCTAGTTTTGTGTTCTTCGACTGCATAATCTTTTCTGTAATATTTTAGAGTCCCTAAGATGACTCTCTTTAACTTAACAGGCACACCAAGATGCTTAGGCATTTAGCTAGGGATTTTCTCTAGTTTGTAGCTCTTTAAGCAGTAGTTATTGAGTTAATCCCCTACTAAGGACCTTGTAATCATTCGACTGTAGCAATAAATATGTGTAGCTCTTTTCTAGTTTATTTTTCTTGATTATTTAGATAATGTTCATTACATTCCAGTTTATGCAATTTGAAAGCTGTTTGGATGGTTTCTGGGTGTTTTTTGTATTTGTACTCTCTGTACCTCTCTTGAGGGTATAGAACATTTAGGGTCTTTTTTTCCAGTTTATTTTGCCTGTTTCTTAAGATTATGTTTAAGGCATTCCAATGGAAGCAATTTGATGGCTGCTTGGATAATTTCTGGGTATTTTTTTTACATCTGTACTCTATGTACCTCTCTGGAGGGTACAGAGTATTTAGGCACTTCTTTTTCTAGTTTATTTTGCCTGCTTCTTTAGATTATGTTCATTACATTCTAATGGAAGCAATTTGATGGTTGCTTGGATGATTTCTGAGTATTTTTTACATCTGTACTCTCTGTACCTCTCTGGAGGGTATAGATCATTTAGGCACTTCATTTTCTAGTTTATTTTACCTACTTCTTTAGATTATGTTCATTACATTCTAATGGAAGCAATTTGATGGCTGCTTGGATGATTTCTGGGTGTTTTTTTTTGCATATGTACTCTCTGTACCTCTCTGGAGGGTACAGAGCATTTAGGCACTTCTTTTTCCAGTTTATTTTGCCTGCTTCTTTAGATTATATTCATTATATTCCAATGGAAGCAATTTGATGGTTGCTTGGATGATTTCTGGGTTTTTTTTTGCATCTGTACTCTCTGTACCTCTCTGGAGAGTACAGATCATTTAGGCACTTCTTTTTCCAATTTATTTTGCCTTCTTCTTTAGATTATGTTCATTACATTCTAATGGAAGCAATTTGAGGACTTCTTGGATGGTTTCTGGATGGTATTTTGCATCTGTACTCTCTGTACCTCTCCTGAGGGTACAGATCATATATGGCCTTTTGTCCAGTTTATTTTGCCTGATTCTTGAGATTATGTTTAAGGTATATTTGTATTAAATCAGATATCTATAAGAAAGGATATCTAGAATTAATTTTTTATTAGTATTATGTTAGTTGGCAAATTTAATCTCATAATGTGTTGGCAAATTTAAAAAGCCTCTTAATCTATTGTATATACACTATTCATTAATTAAAAATAATTATTATATAATTAAATATTGTAAGTTATCTCTTTCGCACCAGTTTCATTATAGTTATAAAAGAATTAAATTTTTCATATTGCAATGAGACAAAAAAATACATGAAAATCCTGCTCATAACAATCAGCTGCAACCAACACAGCACACAACGAATGAATTACAGTTGACCATACCATTAATCAGTTCTAAGGTGACAAAATAAAATAAAAAATGATTTTAAATGCAGATTGCTTTCAAGAATATAGCCCCCAATAAAACCAAATCCATAAGATAAAAAGATGATACCATAAAATAAACAAATAATAATAATAACAGTGAAATCAAACTATATGAAATGAGAGAAAAGAAGTAACAAAAAAGTGAGTAAAATATCATCCTGATCCATAAACCATCCATTCACTTCAACAAAATAGCTAAGTTCAAGCCAAAAAATAGCTAAGTCTTCAATAAAATATCTATTACATTATATTAATGTATTCTTCATTTTGGGAAAATTAAACGAATGAGATCAATGAGTTATTAATGAATCATTTGAACTAAATCTGATATCAAACTAAATCCTATAGTTCTCAGATTGGATTTTTCAGTCCCAAACATAATATAGCGTAAGCGAACTCAACCCTAAATATATTCATCTTTTGGGCGGCCATGTACGTTCACTGGGATTTTGTGGATCGCCTCCATGTACTTGATAAACAACCCGCAATAACACTATTATTTGACTGCCCACTCACCATTTCGATTGGCTATTGATCGCTCATAAGCGATCTTCAACAAGCAAATTGATCTGAATAGCCAGAACATAATCTCAATAAGTTGGACCAGAAAAAAATAGTTAAGATGAACCAAATTTGAAAATTGTTCTTACAATCTCAGGAAGAATGCTCTTATGGGTTGGTTTGGATAATAAGTCATAAAAATACCAGACCTCTAACTTAATATGCCCAACCAGGAGTGTTCAGTGCTGATTATCTATAACCGGCGTAGAAGATTAACTCGACACACAACCGGTGATATTGGATGAACATTTTGCTTTGCCTTTAGCCGTACCTAGCATAACTCTGCAAGAAAAGAAGAGAACGATTATAGATTCTAGCTTTTATCTAAACAAACAAGAATTGAATCGTAATACCCAACATTCCTGTGGGGTAATATACCCAATGCAAGCATGAAATGTATAAATAGGGGACATATAGCCCCGGACAAATTGAATACTTCTCGGACAGTAAGAAGGTGAAGGCATCAATGTGTGCATCTGAGAGATATTGATCTGCCAAGAACTCATCGACCGCCTCGCACAATGATATTCCTAGCGTGAATCAGATCACCCCTGTAAGTGATAAATATTTTAAAGTGATCTTAATTAAACGAATAAGTTATTTTATGTATGAAGGAGCTAACTGAAGATTGACTTACTTATCCTCGAATCGAGAGCATGACGTGTCAATAAGATGGAGCATCGACTTAGGCAAAATAGCTCTAGATGAGAACTCAACAAAATGATGTGCTCTACTGGCTACAACAAAATTACTGATGATAAAAGTTAGTAATGAAGACCTAGATTCATTATGAATTAAGGATCGAGCTACTAAGATGATTCATACCTCTGATTGATGCTCCTCCACCACAACGATAGCAGTTTGTGGGTTATCGACCTTTACCAGCTCATCTTTGCAAACCTATAAAAAAATTTAGTGAAATCTATTTCTATTATCTCAAATTTAAAAGAAAGTAACTTAATACCTCTGCTACCGGCTTCTCATCTTGAGTGGAGGCCACCACATCACTTATTCTTGCTCGTGACTTCTTGTAAGTGTGTGTGAAGGGGGAATTAACAGCTTTCCTCTTCCTTATCTACCGAGCTTTCACACCACGCTCAATGCTACCGATTACAGGTTTTGGAGCATCATCATGTATAGTGGTGACCTCCACAAGAACTTCACCCTTGGAAGTATCCAACTCCACAGTGGAAGCTCCTGTGGTAGCCTCCATAAGAGCTTCCTCTACGGTAGCCTCCTCAGGAGCTTTCCAAGTGATAGCCTCCTGGGGTACCTCCACGTGGAAGCTCAGCCTCCTCAAGAGTTTCCTGACCCCACAGAACCTCCCGCCACACTGGGGTGGTAGACCCCACGGCAAGAACTTCCTTGATAGCAAGAACCAAAATCAAGCCCATCCATCCTCCATCACATTGCATGAAAAGATGATAATGTATCTTTCAAGTCCTCAAACCGCAAGTATCCTCTCCACAAAGAAAGCTGTGGGGGGGTAGAAGGCAGGGCGACACACTGGATGGGGAGAATATCGAGGAGAGACATATGGAGAGTCGGGGCTGAACTCATTGGATTTAAAATGACCGCTATCTGCAACATGTAGATTGTTGGTGGGGACATCAAGGAGCGTGTCTCCTCTTCTAATATGTCCTCGAATGAAAGGCAGACCTGTGTTAAACCGATAAGAAAATATGAAGACATACAACATAAATAAAGATATTCTTATATGAAGTAAGTTTGATTATTATATTTCACCTGATGTCCTCCCAAACCAATGAAAGCATTATTTGGAAACTCTATTTTTTCCCATCGCAGTATACGTGGCTTTGTAGATAGAAATGATGGGCTTATGATGCTTATGTGCTCAGCCGCCCATATCTACAATGAATATTTAAAACAGTTAACTACAACGCATTAAATTACACATTCTTGGAGATATAGAACATACCATCAGAAGAGTGACAAAGCCACTCATGTAACGGCGCCTCGTTCAATCTTTGATGTAATAACATCAAATTGAGAAACTAGAAAGTCCCAAATGGCCTCTGCCCAGTTGTATTCAACGAATCTATCTATGTCATCGGCGTAGACAATCAATTCTGATGCCACCCTATAGTTGTGATATACAAAAAATAAATTTGATAGCAGAAAATATATACGCACAATGTACGTGCAACGAGCCATCCAATGCTCAAGTTGATTATCAGCCCGGCGAATCAAGGATTTCGCCATAAGACCTTCTCTCCTCTGTTTGGCATCCCTATCATCACTGCAACTTCATCAGGGGTGAATAGAATGCATTGCCCACCCAACAAGAAAGCTTGCTTTTCTATGTCCTAGCAAGACAGGATCGATGTAATGGCAACTGAGTCTTGCTTAATTTCGTGGAGTCTAATAAATTGATGCAGATGAAGCCTCTTTAAAATATCATTTCATCGAAAGTGTGCAATATTATCAACACAGTTCTACGTGGTAGGCTCATCTCGTTATCCTTTTCCCAGACATGGTAAACTTCGAAAGGAAAAGTCAGTAGGTAATGAGTACAGATGCAAATCACCCATCAAAACCAAGTGAACAGCTTCCAAATTATTCTTAATAGACTGTACAGATGCAAAATACCCCCTAGAAACCATCCAAACAGCCTTCAATTTGCTTCCATTGGAATGCCCTAAATATAATCTCAATAAACAAACAAAATAAACTGGAAAAAGAGGTCATAAAAGATATGTACCTCAAGAGGTACAAAAGTACAAAATACGAAACCATCCAAGTTTTCAAATTGCTTCCATTGGAATGCCATAAACATAAACTCAGAAACCAGGAAAAATAAACTGGAAAAAAGAAGACCCTAAATGCTCTGTACCCTCCAGAGAGGTATAAAGAGTACATATGCAAAAACCACCCAGAAACCATCCAAGTAGCCATCAAATTGCTTCCATTGGAATGTAATGAACATAATCTAAAGAAGCAGGCAAAATAAACTGGAAAAAGAAGTGCTTAAATGCTCTGTACCCTCCAGAGAGGTACATAGAGTACAGATGCAAAAAATCACCCAGAAATCATCCAAAAAGCCATCAAATTACTTCCATTGGAATGTAATGAACATAATCTAAAGAAGCAGGCAAAATAAACTGGAAAAAGAAGTCTCTAAATGCTTTGTACCCTCTAGAGAGGTACAGAGAGTACAGATGCAAAAAAACACCCAAAAATTATCCAAATAGCCATCAAATTGCTTCCATTGGAATGTAATGAACATAATCTAAAGAAGTAGGCAAAATAAACTGGAAAAGAAGTAAATGCTCAGACCTCCAAAGAGGAGAGTATATGCAAAAAAACACCCAAAAATTATCCAAACAGCTTTCAAATTGCTTCCATTAGAATGCCCTAAACATAATCTCAAGAAACAGGCAAAATAAATTGGAAAAAAGGTCTTAAATGCTCTGTACCCTCAAGAGAGGTACAAAGAGTACAGATATAAAAAACCATCCAGATAATCATCCAAGAAGCCTCCAAATTGCTTTCATTGGAATATAATGAATATAATCTAAAGAAGCGGGCAAAATAAACTTAAAAAAGAAGTCCCTAAGTGCTCTGTACCCTCCAGAGAGGTACAGAGAGTATAGATGCAAAAAACCACCCAAAAATTATCCAAACAGCCATCAAATTGCTTCCATTAGAATGTAATGAACATAATCTAAAGAAGTAGGCAAAATAAACTGGAAAAAGAAGTCCCTAAATGCTTTGTACCCTCAAGAGAGGTACAGAGAGTACAGATGCAAAATACTCCATCGGAAACCATCCAAGCACCTTTCAAATTGCTTTCATTGGAATGCCCTAAACATAATCTCAATAAACAGGCAAAATAAACTGGAAAAAAAGGCCCTAAATGTTCTATACCCTCAAGAGAGGTACAGAGAGTACAAATGCAGAAAATATCCCAATAACCATCCAAACAGCCTTCAAATTGCTTCCATTGGAATGCCCTAAATATAATCTCAAGAATGCAAAAAAAAAAGTAGTTCTAAATGATCACCTCAAGAGAGGCAAGAGAGTGATGCAAAATACCCAAAACCATCCAAGCCTCCAAATTGCTTCCATTGGAATGCCCTAAATATAATCTCAAGAAGAATGCAAGATAAACTGAAAAAAGTAGTTCTAAATGATCTGCACTCAGAGAGGTACAGAGTACATGCAAAATACCCCAAACTATCCAAACACCTTCAAATTGCTTCCATTAGAATGCCCTAAATATAATCTCAAGAAGAAGGCAAGATAAAGGAAAAGTAGTTCTAAATGATCTGCACTCCGAGAGAGGTACAGAGAGTTCAGATGCAAAATACCCCCCACAAACCATCCAAACAGCCTTCAATTTGCTTCCATTGGAATGCCCTAAATATAATCTCAATAAACAGGCAAAATAAACTAGAAAAAAGGCCCTAAATGCTCTGTACCCTCAAGAGAGGTACAAAGAGTACAGATGAAAAATACCCCCCAGAAACCATCCAAGTAGCTTTCAAATTGCTTCCATTGGAATGCCCTAAACATAATCTAAATAAAGAGGCAAAATAAACTGGAAAAAAAGCCCTAAATATTATGTACTCTCAAGAGAGGTACAGAGAGTACAGATGCAGAAAACACCCCATAAACCATCCAAACACTTCAAATTACTTCCATTGGAATGCCCTAAATATAATCTCAGGAAGAAGGCAAGATAAACTCAAAAGTAGTTCTAAATGATCTGACCCTCGAGAGATACGAGAGTATGCAAAAAATACCCCTTAAAACCATCCAAACAAATTTTCAATTTGCTTCCATTAGAATGCCCTAGATATAATCTCAATAAACAGGCAAAATAAACTGAAAAAAGGTCATAAAAGATCTGTACCCTCAAGAGAGGTACAGAGAGTATAGATGCAAATTACCCCCTGAAAACCATCCAAACAGCTTTCAAATTGCTTCCATTGGAATGCCCTAAATGTAATCTCAATAAACAGGCAAAATAAACAGGAAAAAAAGGCCCTAAATGTTTTGTACCCTCAAGAGAGGTACGGAGAGTACAGATGCAGAAACACCCCAGAAACCATCCAAACATCCTCCAAATTTCTTCCATTGGAATGTCCTAAATATAATCTCAAGAAGAATGCAAGATAAACTGAAAAAAGTATGCTCTAAATGATCTGTACCCTCGAGAGAGGTTTAAAGAGTACAGATGCAAAATACCCCCCAGAAACCATCCAAACAGCCTTCAAATTACTTCCATTGGAATGACCTAAATATAATATCAAGAAGAAGGCATGATAAAAAGTAGTTCTAAATGATCTCAGAGAGGTACTGAGTACATACAAAATACCCCCCATAAATCATCCAAATAGCCTTCAAATTGCTTCCATTAGAATGCCCTAAACATAAACTCAGGAATCAGGCCAAAGAAATTATGAAAAAAGGTCATAAATGATATGTACTCTCAAGAGAGGTACAGAGTAAAAAACTCGAAACCATCCAAACAAATTTCCAAATGCTTCCATTGGAATGTAATGAACATAATCTCAAGAACCGCTAAAGAAACTGAAAAAAGCTAAATGCTATGTACCGAGAGAGGAGAGAGTACGATATAAATAACCTATAAAAACAATCAATCTTTCACTGGACGGTGAGAAGAACAGAGTAAACCCTAAATTCATTCAAGTTCGGGAATGCATGTGTAAATACCTCATGTAGTCATATACAATACCTCAATTTTTGATTTGCTATATCACTGAGTGAAGGCCGGACGTGCGTCGATCGAGAGCGGGAGCTAAGCTGAGAAAAAATCCTTCGACGAAAGAAAGCCCTAAACCGTTTCAGGAGGGAGGAATGAACAATCATCTCATTCTTCTTCTTCTCCGCCGTTTGAACGACGCCGGCTGGGAAGCGAATGGCGCGCGGAATACGCCATCCTTTATAGCGTCCGCCCGCCATCGTTTCGTTAAGCGCTAAAATGGGGAAAAAATACTAGACACGCGTCGGCCATGGATTGGAGTCCGCATGTAAAGCTACGTGCAGACTCCGGACGTAATATTTTCTCCTACAACGCGTGCCGTTCAACCTATCCTCGCTGCTCTTTGTCACATCTCTCCCTTGTTGAAATAATAATAATAATAATAATAATAATAAGGGACTTAAATGACTACAAAAGAATGTTTTGCGTTTCTTTTCCGCATATAGCAATACGTAAACTGGAACGAAGTTTGCGATCCCTCTCCCTCTCTCTCTCCGGCAAGCTCCCTTCATCATCTTCTCCAATTTTCCCTAAACCTCCTTCCCATGCCAAACTACACCCCAAGTCTCGGCACTCTCGCTCTCGCCGAATTCAAAGGTAATTTTTTTTCTCTAACTCTCATCTCCTCTCTGTTGCTCACTGGCATCACACTTCTTCCAAATCCATGCCATTCTTCCCTTCAACTCTTTTTGAGTCCCTTTTCTTTCTTTCCTCCACACCGAACACTTTATCAAACCATCTCACTTCACTATCCTCACTAGAGGCGTCTTAGCTCACAACAATCTTGCTGAGCAACTCAGCTCCATGACTTGAGTATTTCTTAACAAAGTTGCACTCAATCGATCTCCACCCTTCCCAACCCGGTCTTCAGCAAGCTCATTCCTCACTCGCCGACAACCTGCGTGCATCCCATAGAGAAAAACTTTTTAAAATAAGTATTAAATAATAAATAATTATTTTTTAAGTACGTACAAAAAAATTTGAGTTTAGGTACAGTCGCCCCATAAATTGAGGCCGTCCTCATCGCCGAGGGTGGCTTAGAGCAAAATCCCACTTATGGGATGACTATTATGCCAAAGCGATAATCGCCAGTAAGTGGGCAACTTTCTTGATATATATTTTTTAAAAGAAAAGAGATGTCTTTTTTACAACAATTTGCCTGTAATTTGCATATAAACTCAATCAGCCTGCAATTTGTATATAAACTCAAATTTAAACTGTTTTACATGAAGTTGTTGTACTACTAAATAAATTATACCAAAAAATTTCATTCATATGTTAAGTAAACTCAATTACAAATGCAGATAATATAAAACTATTGAAATATCCAGTGACAAATACACAATATAAATATATTTCTATATACTATCGCCTACGACAACGTCTATATGCTATTGCATCACTACTTGGAGTGTAGTGCATAGGTGGCTGCAATGGACGATCACGCAGTTGATGGGAGACACATGTGTTCCCTGATCCTGGCCTGCAACTTTTGACCACATCTCTGGCTGCGAGTCTCCTAAAGATACCCAATCTTGTGACGGTGCAATGTCCATATGGTATTGAGACTGAGAGCTCTCCTAAAAAGTAGATGTCCTTGGATCAGCATAAGTGGATGGGCCCGTGCCCATGTTTACCGCCTGTGTAGTTAGAGCTGAATCGTAGCCATGTGACACATGCTCTGCTGTGGCGTGCTGGAGCCTGTAGTCGCTGATGTGGGTTCTCAATCTCAAATTGTGGAACATGTGCTCATACTTATTTATAGCCAACTGGAAGTCCGAGTCACCTAGACGTCCAAAGAAAGGCTGAAAGAGGTCCTCCGTCATTAAGATATGCTTCATCTATATGAAACAAGTTTAAAATATTACTATGAAAATTTGTAGACACAATAACTAAGTAAGTTTGTAGATTGTAGTTTTATCTTAACATATGATCACTCGATAGGTGCTCTGGGGTAATAGGTCGTCCGTGGATCAATAGGAGCCTTAAGAAAGTACAATGACGCCCATGACCTGAACCAAAATATGTACTGCTGCAGGGCTTGTTGCACAACAGAATAAGTGTCACTCCCACAGCAATGTGATCTCTACGAGCCTCCCAGATAACAATGTGCTGCTGGTGGTACTAAACCCAGTCGGTATCAGCTTTCCCTCTGCCATCAACTCTCTTGAAATTGGGATCCATCAGAGCAACATCAATGCTGGTAAGTGACCAAACTGATGAAGAACTCTGTCAGGAAGGTGCCACTCCACCCTCTTCCAGCTGATCAGTGGAACATGTGCCAGCCAGACAGCCTCGCCATCAAGGCAAATATCAGACAGGCGAGCTCTAATCAGAATATTATATGGCTCCCAAGTCACCTGCATTTTTTAGTGGTTGTTATGTGGTAGTATGATAAAATTGAGTTAAACTATATTTTAATATTTAAGAGTTGTACCTGGCTCAATAGCAATCCATCTAGCTCATCCCAAAAAATTTTGATATTCCCAAATGGCATCTACCGCACATACCTTTCGTTCCACCTGAGTAAACCAATTTTTATATGCAAATCTGTTACTTGCAGCTCAATATATTAAAATAATTGAAAAAAGTTATGTTTACTAACCTGAAACTGATGCTTAGCCCATCGAGATCCTTAAGGTAGGAGACATGTAATGTCGGTCTCCCTACTTGAAGTTGCTCCCAAGACCAGATCTGTAGCAACTAAAGATAACCGACCATGTTGGTCCGCCTCGGTCTGGTAGACTCATGCAACTCCCTGTATAAGTGTGCCAACACTGCGCTGCCTACCGAGAATGTGCTGAATGTATCTAGGTCTTCTAATAAAGGTAGATACTGCAAGTGCACCTCGGACCCTGAAGTATCTAGAAGTAAGAAACTCTCAAGAAAGAATAACACATACGCTCATACATATCTGCTGAAGTCCAAATCTGCGAGGTCTGTGTAGGACTCCCTGAAAAATTTCCAGCATAACCACTTAAGCGGCATGCAGTCGGCGTGTGCACCCATCAGAATGTAGAATGGATTCTTGGGTCGATTAGGGTCATGATATCACGGCGCAATGGGATGTCCACTCGGTAGCTCGCAGCGGCTAGGCCAACTCACGCGCTTCCCGTCCTGATCGGCGATCGGTGGTCCATCTATGCACAAACCCAAGATCATTGCAATGTCCTGCAATGTCATTGTCATCTCTCCTACATCGAAATGAAAAGTGTTGGTATGGGGAGACCAACGCTCAACTAACGTTGTCAACAGGTGATGGTCAAGACTGGTGTATCTCATATGGTTAACATAGTGAAGTCCTAGTGCGCGGAGGGCAGCTATGAACCGTGGGACGTAATGGGCCACTCTGTGAGCATCAGAAGATGTGAAGCTGCCTCCAAAATAGTACCCTACAATATAAAAAAAATATTTTCAGGCCAGGTTGAGCAATTAAAATATTATAGCAAAAAAAAACTTGAAAGTAAATTCATACCGAATTTGGATGCGCGGCCCTATGTCTGCCACGCAGTAAGACTATGCTAGGATGGACCTATGAAGGTGCAGGATCTGGTGCGTCATCGGCCATCTCTCGCCTCTTATCGATAGTCACTGGAAGGCTCTCTATCATTATGAAAAGAAAACAAAATGAAATCGTTAGAAGACGGTAATATTAAAATTGTGCAAAATTTAGAAGAAACAAGAAAATCCATGCAGTTTATGTACATGTTATTTTGCTAGACTATCCATACTAACCTCCTACTAGTAGGGTTGTGTGGACACATGTTCGGTAATGACCAACTAATTTGCAAAAATTGCAAATACGAGTGCTCTGTACTGCGCTCTCGTCTATTGGGTTCTTGTATCTACTTGATCGTGGCATACCTGATATAACTTTAATAGTTGGTGGCAACAAAGGATAAAGACCCCGCTCAACATCGAAGTCTGGCCAAGTATTTTGATCATGTAGAATGTGAAAGTTCGAAGAGTATGTACGCCCATACATTGCCATGGTATAGTACTTCAACACATACGCCAAATGATTCAATCTCCGATGGACTAAAGCTACTATGGAATGACCACATGGCATGTGATAAATCAATGTTCGGGAATAATTATATGAACTGAACTGCTCTGCTATGAAGTCAACTCTGAATGATCGACAACTCATGTCGAACACTTGCACTTCATTGGCATTAATATTGGTTGTGGTAGTTCACGGCCTCATGCCAATCTGGCGATCATGCGTGTTCTAGGAGAGAATGTGAATTCATCAGTCGGTTCTCCCGAATCTATAATACTGGCCCTCTTATAAAATAAACCCACAATGCTATAGTAAATAATAGTGATCAGTGCTTGAATTGGAGTCCCCGTGCCCGTTTGAGTACCCCATTAAAACATTCTGACGTATTTGTCATCATAGTACCGTAACGCTTGCCGCCATCGTGAACCAATGATCACTTGCACACATCACGATCTACTAACCACCGGTATGCTTCAGGTTTAATTTTCTTTATGTTTAACATGTGACGGTTGAATATGTTGATGTCAACCGTGCTAGCAGACAAGTACATTTTTTTACACATAAACTCGACATCCGCAATACCCATTCTCCGCACTACTTTTTTGAAGTTTTCTCGCAGATGTCTTAAGCAATGACGATGTGCGGCCCATAGGAATACATCACGGCATCCACGTACTAACCTCTCATGCTTATCTGAGATAATACATAATTCCCTCATTGCTAAAACAATAGGCAACAGCTACTGTATGCGCATAATGAACCAGAGGTAGGACTCATTGTTCTCAGATTCAACCATAACAAAAGCAAACGAAAATAATCCGAGGGTCTAAAAGCCCAAAACAATCTCTGAAACCTGCATGTATTCGATGATAAAATTCTATAAACAGTTCCAGGCAGCACATATCATAATGAATCCATAAATAGGCCAAGAGAGCGGTATGACTCCTCTCAACTGCCAAATATTACTTTGATACTCTTACGCCGCGCATCACAAGCCTTCATGTAAGACACTTTAATATTAAATTTTGATTCCATCCTTCCAATGATCTCCTTGGTTTCAAGTCTATCTAAAATCACATAACTGGCATTATAAAATAACTAATAAACTTAGAAGTGCACTGATAATATCCAAAACTACTGATAGTGCTAACGCATGTGTGCGGTGCACCTAAAGTTAATATCCTCCAAGCACCTCCCAACCTTTTGCTTCTACTACAGTGCATGCGCCATTGGCAAGATCTGCTAGGATTACTATATTGTGCACATATAATAGTACAATTCTTCTGATTCGAAGTGATGGTAAGAAACTGAACATTACTAAGAATTGAACAACTAGTTACTGCAAACTAAAGCTCCTTCTTATTTGAGAAACACATACCTTCATATAGCTCAACTAGAACTTTGATGGCATCTGAAAAACTTGAACTATCAGATGGACCATCAAACATAATATTTGCATCCCAATCTTTTGTGATTCAGCATATGCAGACATAGTCATTATTGTAAATTATTGCATCATCATTTGAAGAATTTCGGATTGAATGACTCCAAATAAGCTCGTGACCAACATTGGTGTCACATAAATTGGCATTACCCAATAAAGAATCCTCCTCAGCATCACTATCATCAGATGCATTGCTTGATTTGCTATTCATTATTTCATACTCATCATCAGACAATACTATAGATGAACTAGGTTGCTCATGCAGTCGTGCTTAAACAGGCAGCTGAGTTCTGTATTAAAAATGTCATAATCCTTTAAAAATTAAAAGATAGTATAAACCAAAAAATGAAGACACTAACACTATTTGAGGTAAATGTTTACCTTATTTTTGGGTCATCATAGTACTGTTGTGGTACAACAGTTATTGGAAAAGTGAACTCATGAGCATAATCAGACGGAACATTATCTGCATGAGATCAGTATCAATTTCAGCTGCAATAGTACATTGTGGCTTGACTTCCACATAAAGAACTAATGTCTGACGGGAAGCTTCATCAAGATCGAGACTTCTTCATCGAAGCTATGCTATGTATCTCGCATCGACAGGAAAATGACATGTAATCTCCACTATGAAGTTATCAATGTCATAATGCAGAGATCTAAGTACTTTCTGTTTTAAATCTTCTAAGCTTGCATGACGCGAGACTCGCATTGGACGATTTTTGCCACCAACATAACTTGGAATGAACTGATCATCAACGATCAGTTGAATGTCATAGAAGAGAATTAAGGAAACGAGCTCCTGACTCATCCTAGTATATGCTCACCAACCAAATTTCTAACACAACCTAAAAAGTAACTCATCACTCATCAAAATAAGTAGTGGTTATGATGTAACATAAATCTGATGATGAAGCTATTGGCAAGTATTTTCAAAAGTTTTCACACTTAGCATTCCTACATTGCAATGATATTCTCCATGTGTAACAAAAGAAAGATAAAGTATAACATAAATAATATGCAATAGCAATCATGGATCTAGTAATTAGTTTTTGTTGATCCTATCTTTCATTAACTCCAATAGACTTAAAAAAACTCTTCTTTAAATAGTTAAAACTCAAATATATATATCCAGTAAATCAAAGGCAAGATTTTCTAACTCAACTTGTGACAACTAAAGGTCATTAATAGTTGGATAATCCTTTCATCTAATAATAAATTAATGATGTGTAGTATCATTTTTATGTGTCTCAATTGTAAGAATAGATTTCAACTCGAGGTTGGTGAGTTGAAACTTGAAAGGGCACTATCAATGTGTTTTCAAGTTGATCTACAATATGATTAACCTCCAAATTCTTAGGTTATATAGGATGCTATGTATTAGCCAAATCTTTATTTAGTGGATTTAGGATGCCTATAGATAAGGCACTCATAAAATTTTTCCCCAAAATTACTTCAAATAAATGGCTAATAAATTTATTCTTTAATAATTTAATGGTTTTATATATTTTAAATGCTTGTTAATACCTCCAAAATGCAATTCATCCAACAATTAAAACTCCCGAAGAAGTCGTAAGGATGCATAAACATCTATTTGGGTAAAGGCACCCATCAATACACACCAAAATCATCTAAAAAGATAAGAATTGCATTTTGGACTTGCGGTGGCACCCATCAATACACACCAAAAATACCTTGTGTATACCTTCGGACTTGCGATGGAGCTGGACCGAAATCTTCGGGTGGAGCTGACACTTGCGATGGAGCTGAGAGTGGGAGTGTGGGGGGACCAGATTCTGTCACAGAATCAAAACCGTGGAGTGATCGAACCAGAATCACTCGTGGTCACTAGGAGGGGCTGCTGTGAGGTCGGGATGTCGAAAGCAAAAGCTGCGTGGGGTCTACCAGGGCCGCACGCAAGTTATTTAGGGCATTTCCAATCGCCCAATAATCGGTCGACTGGTTTTACTTAAAGCCCGGTCGACCAAATTCGATTATCGGTACTAGCTTAGCGGTAGCCGTTCATAAATGGGTGGCTCTAAGCCACCTCGGGTGAGGTGGATCGCCTTATGAGGTACCTAAACTCAAAATTGTTTTATACGTACTTAAAAAAATAATAATTTATTATTTAATATTTATTCTAAAAATTTCTTCTCCCACAGACACCTCATCAACTTCTGCCAGCAACATGAAACTAAACTCCTGTTCTTCACGCCATTTCTCTCCGCATGAACCTGCCACCTTTGATTTATATTTATATTTTATTTTATTTATTTATTCTCTCTCCCTAAACAGAGAGTAAAAAAGAAATCCATTTATCATGTTATTTTATTTTTTACACACACTCCAATCTTCGTTGAACTCTCACCACCGGCGATGACTTACATATCTAATAGAGAATCTCAATCTCATAATCCCTCTCCTGGAATCACACACACACACACTCTCTCTCTCTTCCTCTCTCTTTCGATTTTCTCGAAGTAAAATTTTCTTAAAATTATTTTATTTCTTTTTTTACTCTCACTCTATCTCTCTCTCTCTCTCTCTCTCTCTCTCTCTCTCTCTCTCTCTCTCTCTCTGGTTTATGTAAGGAACAAAAAAAATTTCTCTTGTTTTGTTTCTTTCTACACCCCATAGTCGAACTATCTCTCTCTCTCACTCCCTCACTTCCTTTCTCTCTCTCGGATTTTACAGCTAGCCACCTGAGCATCTCCTCTCTCTCACTACCTATTTCTCACTATTTCTCTCTCTCATTTGGAAAAATAGAAAAAAAAGAAGAAAAAAAAGAAGAAAAACTAAAAGAGAAAATCATTATATATATATATATATATATATATATATATATATATATATATATATATATATATATATATATATATATATATATATATATATATATATTCACTTGAGAGTAGTTTTCAAACGGTTAAGATAATATAATCTCAAAATGAATCCCCTGATGTTTGTATTCGGAGTAGTTTCAAGAAAATTTCTTAAGTTTGTTGTCTGACATCGGGGAATAGAAATATATCCAAAAAAGATCAAAACTATCTTAGAAATGTCACCTCCTAAAAGTTTAACTCAATTCAGATCTTTCCAATGATGGTTGATGTATCTGAGATGCTTTATCTCCAACTTATCAGGGAGATGCAAGCCATTCTTAGTATTTATAGAAAAGGATGACAAGTTCAAGTGGGATGACAAGTGTCAGCATGCCTTTGAAGATATAAAACAATATTTGGTGAAGCTACCAGTTCTAGCAGCTCCTATCTCGGGCAGGCTACTCATCCTCTACACTATTGCATTAGATGACTCTCTCGGCGCTCTGTTGACCCAAGCCAATGACGAAAGGAAGGAGAGTGCTTTATACTACCTCAACCATTATTTGATACATGTTGAACTGAACTACCCACCCATTGAGAAACATTGCCTAGCTTTGATGTTTGCATCCCAAAAGCTACAATACTATATGCTTTCTCATAAGATGAACTTCATTTCCAGAACCAATCTACTGCAGTATCTCATGATACGGCCACGCTATCAGGATGTTTGGCATGATGGTCCATGATCCTTTCATAATTTGATATCACATTCGTACCCTTCTATGCAGTAAAAGGACAAGCACTAGTGGGTTTCTTAGCAGCAGACCCACTTCCTGCTAATTCTTTGCTTAGTGACGATCTCCCAGATGAACAAATCATGAACTTAGGGGAGGTTGAGAATCACCGATGGGAGATGTATTTTGATGGTGCAGCTTCTTTTCATAAAGGGAAGCACCATGAGCTACTCTTCCAGGAAAGGCAGGGGTAGAAATAGTTCTTTTAACTTCAGACCACGTTGTGATGAGATTCTCATACTATCTTTCCAACCCTTGCACCAACAACGAAGTTGAGTATGAGGCTTTGATTTCCAGTCAAGAGTATCAA
>CM038217.1:78516581-78634713 GCA_021442155.1 Cymbidium sinense | reverse complement strand
TAACAAAGAAAGAGAAGAAAGGCAACCGCCTTCCACATCTCGATCCTCCTCATGAGTCATAGAAGTTGGAATGTTCTGCATAGTCGGCGGGCTCCCTTGACCGCTTTATTATTATCTTCAATCTTGATGTTCTCTGCCTTTTGGAAACTAAGCTATCTCCTATCTCTCTCAATGACAAGCTCCTTCTCAATAAGCTAAGTCTCTTCCTAGAAGAAGACAATGTTAGCAATTTTGAATTTAGTCAAGGGGGGAGCATCTGGATCAAGTGGAACTCTAGTCGTGTCTCCTTCAGGCCGATTATGGTTTCTTCCCAACTCATACATGGGGAAATGCCCATAAATAACACCTTTTCTTTTATGTTCACTTGCATCTATGCTTTTAATGGTGCTCAAGATCGTCTCTCCCTTTGGTAAGCTATCAGGGGCATCCACTCATCTATAAACTCCCTATGGCTGCTTATGGTGATTTTAATTGTGTGCTCTTCAACTCGATAAAGTCAGCGTATGGTTGTGCTCTAAAAAAAACCTTAGACTTTAGGTATTGTATCTGGATGAGCTATCTTCCTAGTATTGGCCTAAGATTTACTTCTAATCAACAAAAGGATCATTTCATCCAATCAAAAATTGATGATAGAGTCCCATGTAATATGAGGTGGTTGGAGGAATTCCCTTCTTTCTATAATGTTTTCACTCCCTTCACCACTCGCTTCCTCATCACTTTCTTGAAACGCCGGTCCCCATCCTCTCGTAGATTTCTTTTCAAAAATTATTGGGCTACCATTCCTGAAATTTCTGAGGTGGTCTCCAAGGCCTAGAATACCTTCATCAAAGGGGACCCTTTGTTTGTCTTCTCTCAAAAACTCAAGAAGGTGAAAGGGGCTCTCAAATGCATGATTAAGGGTTCCTCTTCCCTCACCCAGACAAAACAAAGAAGGATCAAGAGAGGCTATTGCTCTCAGAGGATAATCTTGAGGATGCTAATCTTATAAGCTAAGGAAGTTAACCCCTCTACTCAACCTGTTAAAAGGGAAAGTTTGTGGTTAAAGCAAAGGGCAAAATTCAGGCTCACCCATGTCAAGATGATATGAAATTCTTTATGGCTCTATTAAGGAGAGGAATAGTGCCAACCTCATTAGGAAGTTACACACTGCTCAGGGTGTCATCTCTAATCCTGCTATAATAGCTGATGAAATTTGCTCATACTATGCTTCCATTTTCAATAGATGTGGAGGACTAATCTTAGTCTTCAAGACATTCCTTGTGGCTCAACTCTCTCTCTCTCTCTCTCTCTCTCTCTCTCTCTACAAGCAAAATTAATTGATAGTTGGAAATCATCATTTTCATAGCATCAATGAAACCAAATCCCAGTCCATGGTTTTTTTAACTCTAAATTCTTACACACTATTGGGATATCTAAAACAATTCCTTCATTCCATCCAGATTTCTTCAAAACCTGTAATCTCCCTCAACAATTCAAACATAACCTCATAACCCTTATACCCAAGACTAGATATTCTTGCTCCTTATCTGATTTTAGACCTATATCCTTAAGCAACACCTTCTACAAGGTTATTGATAAATACCTGACCGATTGAAGAAGGTCTTGCACTCTATTATCCATCCATCAATCAAGATTCATTCAATCTAGGGATATGAGCAATGTTTCCTTGACACATGAAATTTGCTCGATTTCATTCCTCTTGCAAAGAGATGTTTATTGCAAGTTGGACTTGATGAAAACTTTGATTCTCGTTAATCGATCATTTCTTTTCAAAGAAGCTAAATGTAGATTTCTCTCTTCATCAAAGGATTGAAGCCTTGCATTACTAATGTGCCATTCTCTCAGGATAAATGGAGAAATTAAATGATATTTTGCTTCTTCAAATTGGTCAAATAAGTCGTCCCCTCTCTTCTCTTACAATTGCCATGGATGTTATCCCTTACTTGATCTAGAGGTGGAACCCAAACATTTTTCTGCCAGTCTTGGCCATTTTCTTTCTTTGCTCACAAGGGAATATGCCAAACTGCTAACCCTTAAAGTTTGCTTTGATGTCTTTATCTCTAATCCGCTATAATAAGGATAAGTCATATTTGTTTCTTTTTCTAATAGTATACCCAATTCTATGAGATTTTGACATCAAGAGTGATTCATTCTCTTTAAATCTCTCTCTCTTTCATCTAGCAGTTAAATCACCACTATACACTTCTCCATGCTTATTTTCTGGCTTTTGGTTGGTTTCATTGAAACCAAATTCTCTTAGACATGTTAATGAGTTCTCAAAAGGAAGGCTTTATTTCACATAAACTCTTGACTCATATAATAGAGATTACTTAACATATAACATAAACATAACCTTCAAGCATATCAATGGATTTGTAAATAGTACATAACTTTAATATATTTATATATCTAACATTTATACTATGATATTTACAAGAATAGAACTAAAAAATTTAATGTCTTATCAAAAATAGAATCACACATAAATTTTTTTTAAAGTCAAATACATCTTTCATGCATATAAAAGAGTATTAGATTTATAAATATTAAACTTAAGATATTAAATAAGTAAAATGTATAAGAATTTAGTGTTATGTATATTCTTCTAAAAAAATATTTCCCATTTCATCAAAATTTATTGTTAAAATATATGATGAGAGGAAAATTAGTCCAAATTTTTTCTCATATAATGTTTTTTCATTAGGTTTAATTTTGAATTAAAAATATATTCAATTTTATTTTAAAGATTTGTGATCTTATATGCGTTTTTCATGCATTTGGTCATATTTAGTTATTTATATATTTATCTTTATTATATAAAGCCAATAAATTATATATAATATTTTATAAATTTTATAAATAAAAGTAATTATATATATATGCTTATTTATAAACTTTTTTAGTTATTTATATATTTAAATAAATATTTTTGAGTTATATAGCAAAAAATATTTAAATAAATATTTAATAATAGAGATATAACATATAACATAAACATAATTTTTATATATGGTGGTGATTTATATATATATTTATTTATATTTATTATATATAACTATAATAATAATAACAAAATATAAAAAATATAAAACATAAAAAATTAAATAATTTATAAATAAAATAAAGAAAAATAAATATTATAAATATTTTAATATTAAACATTAATAAAATATTAGATTTTAAATTATATATTTAAATATTTTAAATAATTATATTAATTAAAAAAAAAATTGATTTATCTTTTTGTTAAAAAAAAAAAAAATTAGTCATTTTTTTTCTATTTGTTTTATTTTTTTTTGAATTAAAAAAAAAAAATATATTCAATTTATATTTGCTATAGATTGTGTGCGTTTTTCATGCATTTGCATAATATATATTAAACTAAGATGTCACGATTGGACACATACTTATTATTAAAACATATTATTATATGCGTAAAGTTGTCAGTCAAATCAAATATATATATATTCACGAGAGAAAGGTTGTGACGTCGCCATGTTTTTTTTTTTTTTTTTCAAGGGAGTAGGTTTTGGAGAAAAATATATTTTAATGCTTTCGTTGGCTCATCGACGCTTTCCTGATACGAAAGTAGCATCTTTATAATCATTTTCCATTGTAGACTGTGGAACGTGCAGATCCACAAATATGCTAATTGCTACATTAAGAATCACCGACGATAACTGCTACATTAAGTATCCATTATGATAGTTGTAGTAGTTGCTCGCTGCCATCCTATTTAAATATCATTTCAATGCCAGCTTCCTAGCTTAAGTTCTTCAACTTCAGATCAGTAGTCGGGCAAACACCTTGTTTCCGGTAATTAATGGCGAAAGAGGAAATTTTGATTCCGGTTATCGACCTTGCCAACTTCCCAGCTGAGTTGGGGAAGCTTGCTGCTGCGAGCACCGAGCTGGGCTGCTTTCGGGTTACCAACCATGGCATGCCTGCGTCGCTTCTGGCCGAGATGAAGGAAACCGCCAGGTCACTGTTCGAGATGCCCGCCGAGACTAAGCTGCGCAACGTTATCCACGACCTAGAAGATGGAGGCTACCGGCCGCCTAATTTCTTATCCAACAGCCAATTTTACGAGTCGTTAGGCATATACGACGCCGCCTCGCCACCCGACGTCCAACTTTCTGTTCTGTTTTGGACGCCTCGCCGCAGCAACGGTGTGCTCCGCCTCACTCACTTCTAGCTCATCATTTATAGCTGTTTTTCTCTTAAAACAGTACTAACTCTATTCCAACTAACGAAGCTTGCAGTGATATCATTACCGATTATTTCGTGAAAATTCATGAGGTAATCATTAAAACAGCTTCAAAAGTTGCAGAGAGTTTGGGCTTGATTGGCTGCTCCTTCAAGGAATGGTCTTGTCAAGCAAGGATAATCTCTTACAATTTTTCTTCTCAAGACGTTATCGGCTGTATTGGCGCTCCTGATCACACGGACACCAGTTTTCTGACCGTCTTGCAAGAAGATGACTGTGTTGGTGGCCTTGAAATTATAGACGCTAACGGCAACTGTATAAATATTGATCCCAAGCCAGGAACCTTATTTGTTAACATAGGTGATATCGCAAAGGTAATTAATTCATATGTATCTCTGAAAATTTTTTTTTCTCTCTTTTGCATTTCAAATATATATATATATATAACAATCATGAAAAAATGTTTAATAAAATGCATGCATTTGTGTATGATGAAGGTTTGGAGTAATGGAAGACTGCAAAATGTGAAGCATAGAGTGATCTGGCAAGCAAGCAACGAATCTCAATAGCTCTATTTTTACTTGCCAAAAGATGGCAAGATAGAGACTGAATCTGCATTCATCGATATTGATCGAAGCTTTACCAAAACTTCATTTACAATGAATATCGTAAGATGAGAAATAAATGTAGTTGTAGGACAGGTGAGATCCTCCAAGCCTTCAAAGCAGATCATGAGCGATGTGATGTCAGGTTTATAAGTGCAACCCGACTATGCTTTGTGCAGCAGAAGTCTTGATTCAAATATATGAACATTCATGGATTCATATGAGTATGTTGATTATTAATAAAAATTTCTAATGTAATTTTAGCAAAACTGCTAAAGCTTTTATGTTTAATGTTGTTTTATTTAGAATAAAATTATCACTTATTTAATAAAATCTTCAAGAAGAATGATGATAATGTTGATGTTTTTGTGGTGCATTGGAGATAATTTAAAAAAAAAAGTAAATGCTAGAGAATAGAGATTACTTAACATATAACAAAGCATTGGAGAGGCTTTATTTCACATAAAAAGCTCTTTTTTGACTCATATAATAGAGATTACTTAACATATAACATAAACATAATCTTTAGCATATCAATGGGTGGTGATTTGTATAAATAGCACATATTTTATATATTTATATATCTAACATTTATACTATGATATTTACAAGAATAGAACTAAAAAATTTAATGTCTTATCAAAAATAGAATCATTATAAATTTTTTTTTAAAGTCAAATACAACTTTTCATGCATATAAAGAATATTTTATTTATAAATATTAAACTTAAGATATTAAATAAGTAAATGTATAAGAATTTAGTGTTATGTATATTAATTTCTCAAAAAAATAATAATTTATTAACCATTACAAAGATTTGCCAGTCAAATTTTGGTGTTAAAATACATGTGAGAGGACAATAGTCCACACTTGATTTCTCATATAATGTTTTTCCATATCAAAAGGTTTAATTTTGAATTAAAAATATATTCACTTATATTTTGAAGCATAGATTGTGTGATCATTGTATGCGTTTTCCATGCATATTTATTAAACTAAGATGTCGCTAGCGAGCACATGCATATTTATTATTCAACACATTTGTTATTATTAGCGTAAGATATGACCACGCATTGAATGTACAGTTGTCACTCAAATTAAGTAAATATAAAATTACTTAAATTGTGCATAACTTGAAAACGCATCTAATTTAGTATGTTAAACTCAATCAAGAATATCATTATGATATTATAAATTATTTGCTTAAAGCTGAGAAAGTTCATTATTTTATAAACGTAAAAATAGACATTAAAAATATTTAGAGAAAAACAGCAAGAAAAATAATATAAAATTATTCCTATGTAAAAGAGCATAATTAGTCTCAATTCTTAAAAAGTATAAATTTATATGTTAGGATAAAAACAAAGGTTAAAAAATAAAAAAATTTTAGAGAAATGACTAATTTGACTATCTCATATAAAAAAAATTATAAAATTCAAAGTGGTAATTAACTTTCAATTGTATTTTGAGTTTGACTAGGTAGATTTTAATTATTCATGTAATATTTATTATTAAAAATTAGAAAATATTTGAATAAAGATAAAAATGACATCAATAAAACATATTTGTCTTTCCCAAGAAGATTTAAAATCTCTAGTTTATTTATCTATTTTTAGCTTCAACAAATTTTGAAACTAATTTTTAATTATTTTTATGAGGTATTGAACCAATTTTATATTATATATATATATATATATATATATATATATATATATATATATATATATATATATATATATATATATATGTAATGATACCCATATTCTCATTCAAATTCAATGGATAGCAAAGTAGCAATGGATGTGAGGTTTTTTAGGTTTTGTCGCTTTGGCTTGGCTTGGGGTTTCTCTTTGTCTCTTTACTGTAAGTGTGGGTCTTTCTCGCTCTCCTTAGTAGTTTTTCTTCCCAGCCTTTACTGGAGGTCCTCCCTCTTCCTCTCATATGGCTTCCTCAGCCGACCCTTCCTTCTCTCTTCATTTTCCCCCTCTAAATTCTGCTAACCTCCCCTCCTCTATTTTCGGTGCCCCTCCTAGGAGTCATTCTTCCTCAGGGCTCCAACCCCTCTCTTAGACCCCAACCTTACATTTGGAAAGATTTGCTTCTTGCTAGTAAGGATAACAATAAATCTTATGCTATTTCCTACGTTCCCTGTGAAACCGATGAAGTTTGTTTCTCTGAAGAGGAGCTTTAGGAGGGACAAAAGGATTGGAGTTTATCCCTGATCGACCATGCTTTAGGTAAAAGATCCTGACTTTACTTTGGCTACCAAGAAAAATGGAACTTTAAAGGGGGTTGTCCCTAAGGGGATTTTTTTCTTCAAAGATTTCGACTTGGTCTAGAGCAATGGACTTTGCTTTCTTAATGGTAGATATTTTGTCTTTCAAAAGTGGACCTAGAACTTCACCTTGCGTAATATTTAAATTTCTCTTTGGATTAAACTGAATTTTCCCATGTTGGAATGTTGGGTTCTCCAAAGTTGTGACCTTGTTGTGGACAATTTGACTACTTCTAAGTCACGAATCACCTTTGTCAGAGTCTGCGTTCAAGTTTCCGTGAACTCCCCCTCTCCCTGACTCCATCAATATCAACTTGAATGGCTTGAAATTTAACAGATATTCTCTACCACTCAAAGCTGCAACAAGTGCTCTTCCTTCTCTCATGATGATAATTCTTATCCTCTCAACCCTTCTAAGCTATACTTTGCTAAGGGCAGGAGTCGGAGCAGGCCACCTAGGCTCTATGTAAGCAATTCTCCTCATATTCCTCAACTGGCTTCCTTAGGTGAGGAGCCCTCTGCCTCATTGATCCCCTCTTCAGCTAACCCCCATGATGAAGTTTTAACCACTCCTAATCTTCCTATCATTGATGTCAACCAACTACCCGCTCAATCCCCTCCTCTTTAGGAAGATCAAATTGATCCAATTACAATTTTGAATTCCTCCTCTCCTACTTTTGAGACTTTGATTTCAAACACTTCCTCCTCCTATAATATTATAACATGACCTCTCTCCAAACCACCATCAAGCCAATAAGGAAGCAACTTGCACATATTACCTCAAGAAAGCCGCCGATCTTGAAAAGGCAAGCATCACTCCCAAAGTAAAGTAATTTAGTCCTCAAAGGCAATACAAAAGAAAGAGAAGAAAGGCAACCGCCTTCCACATCTCGATCCTCCTCATGCGATTTCGTCATAGGAAGTTGAATGTTATATTGCAAGTAGACTTATTAAAATCTTGTAAACTAAGCTAAGTCTCTTCCCAGAAGACGATAATGTTAGCAATTTTGAATGTAGTCAAAGGGGGAGCATCTGGATCAAGTGGAACTCTAGTCGCCTCCTTCTCCCATGGTTTCTTCCCAACTCATACATGGAGAAATGCATAAATAGCTCCTTTTTTTATGTTCACTTCCATGCCTTTAATGGTGGTCAAGATCGTCTCTCCCTTTAGTAAGCTATCCATCCACTGCCTATAAACTCCCATGGTCGCTATGGGGATTTCAATTGTGTGCTCTTCAACTCGATAAAGTCAGCAACGTTGTACCTTTAAACAAAACCTTAGACTTTAGGGATTGTATCCAGGGTTGTGAGCTACTTGATCTTCCTAGTATTGGCCTAAGATTTACTTGGTCAAATCAACAAGAGGATCATTTTATCCAATCAAAAATTGATAGAGTCCTATGTAATATGAGGTGGTTGGAGGAATTCCCCTCTTCTTTCTATAAGGTTTTCACTCCCCTCTCTTCAGACCACTCTCCTCACATCACTTTCTTGAAACACTGGCCCCCATCCTCCCATAGATTTCTTTGAGATTGGGCTACCATTCTTGAAATTGGGTGGTCTCCCGGAATACCTTCATCAAAGGGGACCCTTTGTTTGACTTCTCTCAAAAACTCAAGAAGGTGAAAGGGGCTCTCAAATGCATGATTCAGGGTTCCTCTTCCCTCAGCTGCCAAATTGCTGAAATAAAGAAGGATCAAGAGAGGCTATTGCTCTCTCTAGAGGATAATCTTGAGGATGCTAATCTTATAAGACAAGCTAAGTTAACTCACTCAACTTGGTTAAAAGGGAAAGTTTGTGGTTAAAGCAAAGGAAAAATTCGGCTCACCCATGTGAAGATGAACTCAAATTCTTTTATGGTCTATTAAGGAGAGGAATAGTGCCAACCTCATTGGGGAGTTACACACTTCTCTGTCCTCTAATCTGCTATAATAGGCAAAAATCCTTACTATGCTTCCCTTTTCAATAGATGGAGGAGCTCAATCTTCAACTCTCCTCTCTCTCTCTCTCTCTCTTCCACAACAATTAATTAAGTTTGATTTGGAAATCTGCCCTTCATAGCATCAATGAAACCAAATCCCCTAGGTCTGATGGTTTAACTCTAAATTCTTACACACTATTGGGATATGTTGCAAACAATTCCTTCATGCATCCAAAGATTTCTTCAACCTAATCTCCTAAACAAACATAAGCTCATAACCCTTATACCCAAGACTAGACATTCATGCTCCTTATCTGATTTTAGACCTATCTTATTATGCAACACCTTCTACAAGGTTATTGCTAAAATATCGGTCCATTGAAGAAGCTCACTCTATTATCCATCCATCAATCGATTCATTCAATCTAGGATATAGAGACAATGTTGCCTTGGCACATGAAATTTTCTTTGATTTCATTCCCGAGCATGTTTATTGCAAAGTTGGACTTGATGAAAACTTATGATTCTGTTAACCGATCATTTCTTTTAGCTAGGCTTAAACAGAAAGGATTTCCTCAGCTCTTCATTAGATGGATTGAAGCTTGCATTATTAATGTGCCATTCTCTGTTATGATGAATGGAGAAATTAAATGATATTTTGCTTCTTCAAATTGGTTGTGACAACGTCGTCCCCTCTCCCCCCTTCTCTTTACATTGCCATGGATGTTATGCTTACTTGATCGAGAGGTGGAACCCAAACATTTTTGCCTTAGTCTTGCCAGAGTCTCTCTCACCTTCTCTTGCCGACAACTGTCATGGGACATGTTAATCACCAATCTAACTCCTTAAAGTTTGCTCTTGATGCTCTTTATGCCTCTCTAGTAATAAGGGATAAGTCAATGATTTTCTTCTCTAAGTCTTCTAATAGTGCTACCCAATTCTATGAGATTTTTGACATCGAGTGAGTCGTTCCCTTTTAAATACTTGGAGCTTCATCTAGTGTAGGCACCGCCAAAACTATACACTTCTCCATGCTTTTTATAGGCTTTTTGGTTGGCTTGTGTGCTAGAAATCCAAACTTCTCTCTTTGGGAGGCAGGTTGGAATGAGTTCTAGCAAAAGGAGATGTTTTATTTCATATAAAAAAGCTCTTTTTTTACTCATATAATGGAGAGTACTTAACATATAACTTAGACATAATCTTTGATATATCAATGATATGATTTATATAAATAGTATATAATTCTTATATATTTACATATCTAATACATGCACTTTATTATTTACATGAATAGCACTCAAAATTTTAATATCACATTAAAAATAGAATTGATATGACACTGAAAATTTTACTAGTTAAATCGCAAATCTTGATGTTAAAAGGAAACTGATCTGAAGTTGAAATTGGTCGAGATAGAGCACTTAAAATATTATTGAAAATTTGGATATTAAAATCTAAATAACCCTCAAACATGGAGTGTTTATCAATCGAAGGCTTCAATGAGCGGATCTAACAAGCTCAAGATCTTAAAATTTAACTTTATTTGAGCATTCAAATATTTAAAATACATCAAATGATCAAAGGGATCATTTTGAGCCATCCATGAAGTGGACTTTGGTATTTATGTTTTACTTCTCTATAAATAGCCTCTCATGAGGGGAGCAAAAGAAGAGGGAGGAGGAGCTCTAAAGCAAGATCCTCCAAGCAATCGTACACCACTGACGATCGCCAACCATGCCGCCGCCGCCAGGCCGCCGCCACCATTGCCATAATCTCTCTGGTCTCCATCATGACGACCTTCATCGCCGTTTGTTCCACCATCATCATCATCTACTACCACTAGAATGTTACAACAATTTATACATTTCCTTTATCATATATACAATTTTGTAATCCCATTATTGGGAAGATTTTGTACTCAAAATAAATACATAGTGGATGATTTTACTAGTAGTTGTTTTCCCTTTTGAGATTTTTCACATTAAAATTCAGTTTTCTTATTCACTTTAAATACCTAGTGGATTTCATAACAAGGTGATAAACTTTCACTCTACCACAAGGTTTTAGCATAAATAGTTGTCTCGTGAGAAGAACTCTTCAATCATAATTGAACACCCTAAATTATGGCCAAATAACTCAGAATAACGAGCTCCTCAAACTCCCATCTCAAACCAATCCAACCAAGGACGTAAGCTTCTACTTCCCCGAGCGTGACTGTAAGGCGATAGAATCTCTTTAGAAGATCATCCAAATGGAAGAGTCTCAAAATGAGATGATCCACTTTAGGAACACAATGTACGAAACACATCTCCCCAAGATCGATCACCGTGGGAGGTCAAAATGCTAATCATTGAAGTTCCTCCGTAGGACCGTAATGTTGATCTCATGACATGCTAGTCTACTCATCCATCACTGCGTCAACCAACGCTAATCCACCAATTATGTGGTAGCTTGACACATTCTCACCTGTTGACCTCTCATTCACATGTTATACGTGCAAAATTATGATGCTTAATGCGGATGAATTTCACCTTCAAGACGTAAATCATCTTCCCCTCACCGCAAATTGAGAAATTCTCACCTTAAGCTATTCTTCAACATCTATTCTGTGAGTTTCAAGCTGAAAGCATTGATTCCATGATGGGATGACCAACCCACATGAACACATCACCACATGGATTATCATGCATATCCAACGCTCACACACCGCTATCGTCTTTCGTTACTCTCGCGGAGCAGACTTTTCTACTCTCTATCCATCCATCTTTGACTAACCAAGATTTTTGAATAGTTCATTGCAAACGGAGGATCATTAAAGATTCCTCCATCTCTTGATTCATCAGGGGTGAATCACTTAAGGAATACTTCCTGAGGTTCTCCTTAGAAGCTCACCAAACACAGTAAACCAACTATTAAGAGAGTTTTCCTTGAGGACTCCACCCATTTTTTACTGCCACTAATGCAGACATCCGACACTTAGTTCATCAAGCACCAATGAGGCTATTAATGCCCATCACAAATAATTTGAACAATCTATAAAAAATAAGAGGAATGCGACTAATCCCCACTAAAGAAGCAACAGCAACGATCTCCTCCATGACCCATATCAATGACATGAACAACCCTAAAAGGAATACATCAAAACATCTTGTGTTAACCTTCTAATGGCTATTCGAGATGAAGAAATATCAAGTGGCCGCATCCACCAAAACCAAATTCGAAAATCAAACAATATCACTTCCATCAAGTCTGGACATACTCAGGCATGCAAACAACTCAAAGAAGAAATCAGAGGCTCATTCAAGGATATCTATGTCAATTTAGAAGAATCAATTGACTCAAACAAACATACCTCCAATTGGGGGCAACCAACAATCATCACGAGAACAACAAAATAATCATCAAATAGGAGAAATTGAAACAATCGCAGAGGATACTATCTAATCAAGTTCTCATTACCATATCTAAAGAGGAGCAAAGAAGTCTCGACCATCATCACTCTTTTAATGACTCATAGGAGTACATGTTCTCATCAAGATTCACTCATCATGGAGGACCCATGCTATAATGTTAAGAGAATTTTGATTGACAATGGAGTTCTATTGATGTCTTATTTTACCCACATTTCTTAACATGAGGTTAGGAAAATCTTCAACCCAGCAGACCATAGCGTTTGATAATCGCCTCACAGTAGAGGGACAATACCCTCCATTCTCCTTGGTGAATTTTCTACAAAGTGGCTCATTTAATCTAATTCATGGTGGTCAAGTCAGATTTAACATATAATGCTATCTTTGGAAGGCCCTCCAATAAATTTCGCAGCCACTTCTGATCTCATCTTAAGATGAAATTTCCAACCCCATAGCTTGGAGTGGTCTCAGTAAATCAAGATAACAATCATGTTATCTCTAAGCTCAACCACACCCTTTGTGACCTTCAACATCAAGATTTTAATTTTGAGATGAAAGTAATTTAAAGCCATGAAGACTTGTGTTGCATTATCGATGACCAAACTACTAACAAGAAGTGGATCTTTGCTCCATCAACAAATGAAAAATACTGACTTTGAGCAAATCAAGACATCTTTGCTTGAGTCCCATATATGCCGGGTCAACTAATCAATATGTACTCCTCAAGATTGATCCAACATTCAAACCAATCATCCAAAAGAAATGGAGTTTTGCACATCTTTCTGCTATTGAACAAGAAGTTAACAAGCTCATAAAAGCGATTCATGAGCTACATTACCTACATATGGCAAGCAAATGTTGTCAAGGTTAAGAAAATAAATGGAACATGGAGAATGTATTGATTACACCTTTAACAAGGCTTGCCCAAGATAATTTTCTTCCTAATTGATCAATTGGTTGATGCTATGGACATCAAATGCTCAATTTTGATGCTTACTCTTCAAATAAAATGAACCCAAGATGAAGAAGCTACAATATTTCAAACATAAAGGTTTATACTATTACCAAGTATGCCATTTGATTAAAAAAAATTTACCTATCAACGCTTATGAATAAGGTTTTAAAGAAATTTCCAACCACATGGAGGTATATGTGGATGACATGTTAGTGAAAAGCTTGAAGAATCAGCATGACTTAGAAATATGTTTAATCTCGACGATAACATGACTTAATCCAACCACTTTTGGGGTTGCGTTAGGAAAATTTCTTGGATTTATAGTAACCCACCGTGGGATAGAGGCCAACCCCGAGAAAATCAAAGCTCTCAAAGATATGACTCCTAAGAATATCAAAGAATTTCAACGTTTGAATGGATGAATTACTACGTTATCCCACTTCCTAGCCCGTTCTGGGGATAAACACCTGTCATTCTTTAAAATATTAAAGGGAGCTAAAAATAATAATTTTCAATGGACTAATGAATGTCTATTGCTAAGGAGTATTTAGCATCTCCACCCTACTATCCAAGCCTATTCAAGAAGAGATGTTATACTTATATATCAGTCTCTTCCCATGATAAGCGCTTTAGTGTGAAAAATGGATACAATGACCAATTTATTATGTCGAAAATTCTCTCGATATAGAAAGTCGTTATCCACTTGTATAAGGTGCTCGCTTTAGTTTTCTCAAAAAATTACGTCCATACTTCTCACACTTTCGGCATTACATGCATTTACCATTAAGGGCCATCCTACGTAAACCGAAGCATGGAGGTTAATCAAATGGTCCAGAAATGGGAGAGTTTGATATAAATTTCTACCACCTACTATAAAGTCTCAAGTACTCGCAGACTTTATAGTGGAATGCACTACCCCAACTCCAGAGGAGCTATCTGCTACATGCCTTTCATCTCCTTAATGGACCCTCTATGTTGATGGAGCTTGGAAGTCAGGTCTGGCGAGAATCTTACTTATTTTCCCAAAGATAATACCTTAGAGTATGGACTTACTAAAATTTCTTGCAACTAATAATAATAAATATGAGGCTCTCATAGCAGGGTTGAGACTCCCTATTAACTGTGAAGCTCAATACTTAGTGATCCACTGACTCTCAACTTGTCACCTCCCAAGTTGAGGAAAACTTTAGTACTCATAATCCTCAGCTGGAAAAATGCCTCCACTTGATGAAGTCTCTTCTTGCCCATTTCAAGACACATCAAATCATTCACATACTGCGAGAGGAGAATACTCGATCTGACACTCTCACCAAGCTTGCTACATCTGTTACTAGTGATCTATTTAAGAGAAGGCATGTTGAAGAAATATATTTTCCTAGTATCCAAGGGTCATGGGTAATTCAAGCAATTAATAAGATAAAGGAACATTCATGGATGGACCCCATCCTGTCTTTTCTACAAGAAGGAACCCTTCCTGAAGACCCAACTTTTGCAACTCATCTCCGAAGACAAGCTTCAAACTTTACTAAAAGGTGAACTATACAAACGAGCTTTCTGACCACCTCAAATGCCTCTCACCTTGAGGGTCGACACGATTAAGAGAGGTTCACTGGGGATATGTGGAGAACACCTAGAGGAAGGGCTAGCCCTTAAAATTATAAGGCAAGGGTTCTATTAGCCTATGATGAAACAAGATGCCTTGAGTTCAAAAAAATGTGCAAGTTGTCAGCACTCTAACCCTCACATGCCTCTGAGCTCTCATCCATTCAAAGCCTTTTGCTCAATGGGAATTGATATCATGGGACCGATAGCATCAGGAATGAAAGTTTATCATTTTAGTTGTCGACTACTTCACTAAATGGGTGGAAGCTGAACCACTCGCTAAAATCATGGAGGCAAATGTTAAACAATTTGTTTGGAAAAATATAATATGTCGATTCGGTCTTCCTGCAAAGATCATCACTGATAATAAAACCCAATTTGCTGGAAAAGTATTTACGTCCTTTTGCAAAGATCTTCACATTCAGTTGCTACATACGACTGTAGCACATCCTCAAACAAATGTAGGCTTAACAGACTATACTCAAAGGACTAAAAACATCTTGAGAAGGGGGGCAATGGGTTGATGAGCTCTAATGTTCTTTGGGCTTACCACTACATCGCAGCACCTGGTGAGACACCATATAACTTGTGTTTCGACACGCTATTATACCGTAGATATCGGGTTCCAAGTCCAAGAGTTCAATTATTCGATCATGATGGTAATGAAGAAAACTCGACAAAGACTGACGCCTCAAACCCGCATGACATGGCCTATTTCTGACGCTCTATCACCAAAGGGTAGGTCATCACTTCAACAGAAGAGTAAAATCTTGTCTCATATTTGTCGGTGACTTGGTCCTGCGAAGTCTCAAAGCTACAGGCAAAGGCCCTCAACGCAATCAACTCTCACCTCTTTGGGATGACCCATATGTGGTTATAGCTATGGTAAAGCCAGGAACATTCAAGCTCAATGATCCAGAAGAAAAACTTTACCTCAAACTTGGAACACTGAGAATCTATTATCGAATTCTACGCATAATTATTATAACTTTTACTTTGTCTCGTTTGTCATTTTCTCTTCATGTAGCCGACCCCACTTAGTGGGATAAAGGCTTATTGTTGTTGTCATCATTTCCTCTTGAAACTCATATCCATGTTAAAATCGTCTTATGATTGTATCACCAAACTTATCAGAGTAATGAATTTATAGCTTTTTTCTTACAAGCTTGTTTCTTCTTCATTTAATCCTCCCACTTGAGAAATATGTAACTCACGTTGTATCTCATAATCAATCCCAAGGGGACTTGATCAGACCTCTTCCATACAGGTAAGAAGTCAAGTAACACTTTGGCTAATACCTAGAATAAGTCAAAAGGTCTTTAGTGGACATTCTGCGATCTTTTCCATACAGGTTAACATCATCTAGCACTTTGGCTGATACCTAGGATAGGTCAAAAGGTCCTTGGTGGACATCCCGCGACCTCTTCCATACAGGTTAACATCATCAAGTAATGCTTTGACAAACAACCTCGGATAGGTCAATAATCCTCAGTGGATTCAATTCAACCTCATCCGTACAGATTAGCATCGTCGAATAATATTCCGACCAATTACCGGATATGTAAAAATAAAACAAGAGCATATCATATAAAAAAATTGACATTTACATGATCATATAAGAAAGAATCAAGATCGATAAACACTAATAACAATACATAAAAAAAATAAAATGCATCCTCAAGTGATGCTACATCATATCGGGTGATATCAACGCCCTCACCACTAGAGATGCTCGGACTCACTCTCTCAACTCCTTCATCTCTTAAATCTAACAAGAGTCTTGACACTTGGTCGGGAGATAGATCCTCAACACTACCCGCCTTGCGATGTAAGCGATTCCTTTTAGGAACCCTCGGATGAAGCCCTCCTCTAAACATTGGTGCTCCAAGTCCTTCACTTCAACATCAAGAATATGATTACGAGCTTCTTGAACATGGTCTTCGATTATACTATAAGCCAGAGAGCTCTTAAAGTCTTCCACTGCCTTCAAGGAGATTTCATTTGCTTCCGCTTCTGACATTATATGCTCCTTCTCAGAAAGACGATCCTGTAATGCTTTCTTCTCCAATTCGAGAGCTCTCTTCTCCGCTGCAAGTGCCTTGAGAGTCTTTTCTCTTCTTGATGAGTCTCTGTCCTCACCTCAATCAGCTCATCACGAGTACGCTCCACCTCCTGACATTGGAGAGAAAGAGAAGTCGACATGTTCGCTAACCCGCTACTCTTGAGATCCTCCAAAGTCGCACTTTTCCTTATACTCATCTTTCATACTTGCCTTGCAGATATTTTACCTTCACAAATTCAAGATTCCACTCATCTAAAGCGACACCCAAATGAGCCATTTTTCTAATGTTTGAGTATAAAAAAAAAGAGGGAGGAGAGAGCTCTAAAGCTTGAAGATCCTCCAAGCACAATCGACCACTGACGGTGCCAACCACGCACGATCCTCGTCAATCTCTTCTCCATCATGACGACCTTCATCGTGGTCGTTGTTCCCCTTGTTCACCATCATCTACTACCACTAAGAACCATAACCTGACCCGCTACATAGTTATTCCTTTCTCATACAATTGTAATCCCATTATCGGAAGATTTTGTACTCAAAACAGATATATAGTGGATGATTTTACGCCAGTGATTTTTCTCTCTTTCGGTTTTCACGTTAAAATTGAGTTTTTTTTCTCTAAATATGTGTCTTTGGATTTCATAACAAGGCTAAGACGTAAATTTTGCTCTACCATAACTGATTTTCTAGCACACAATAAGAATCATTATTAATTTGTTTTAAAGTCAAATACATCTTTTTCTATATATAAAGAGTATTATAATTACAAATATTAAACTTAACGTGTTAAATAAGTAAATGTATAAGAATTTAGTGTTATATGTATATTAATTTCTCTAAAAAAATTTTTTTTTATTAACCATTACATAGATTTGCCAGTCAAATTTTGGTGTTAAAATACATGTGAGAGGAAAATTAGTCCACACTCGAGTTTCTCATATAATGTTTTTCCATATCAAAAGACTTAATTTTGAATTAAAAATATATTCAATATATATTAAACTAAGATGTCACGACCGGACACGTGCATATTTATTATTCAGCACATTTATTATTATATCCGTAAGACTAATCACGCATTGAATGTATAGTTGTCATTCAAATCAAGTAAATATAAAATAAAAAAATTACTTAAATTATGCATAACTTACTTAAATTTATTATATCCGTAAGATATTATAAATTTAATTGCTTAAAGCTGAGGAAGTTCATTATTTTATAAACGAAAAAAATAGACATTTAAAATATTGAGAGAAAATGAGTGAGAAAAGTAATATAAAATTATTGCTAAATACAAGAGCAGAATTAATCTTAATTTTTAAAAAGGATAAATTTATATGATAGAAAAAAATAAAAGATAAAAAGATTGTAATAAAGATAAATGATTAATTTAAATATTTCATGTACGAAAAATTTTAAAATTTAAAAAGGTAATTGCTCACCTACATACAGTCTCACTACCTAGATTTTAATTTATTTATATAATATTTATTATTAAAATTAGGAAATATTTAAATAAAGATAAAAATGACATCAAAAAACATATTTATCTTTCCAAGATGATTTAAATCTTAAGTTTATTTATCTATTTTTAGCTTCAAAAAATTTGGAAACTAATTTTTTAATTATTTTTTGTCTGAAGTATTGAACCGAATTTTAAAAATATATATATATATATATATATATATATATATATATATATATATATATATATATATATATATATATATATATATATATATATATATATATATATATATATATAATGATACTCATATTCTCATTCAAATTCAACATATAGCAAAGAAGCAAACGTTGACGTAGCTCTGTTCGAGAATTTAGCTGGCAAGTCAAATTAGTTGCACATATATATATAAAAAATAAGGGGTCATATATATATATATATATATACATATTATATATATATATATATATATATATATATAATATTTAAATTTATATTTATATAAATAATACTTAAATATTTAATATTATACTAAAATAATGCTATCCCTAATTTATTTATATTTATAAATTATAAATTATAAATTTTAGATATGTAAGTATATAGCAATAATTTTCTAATCTTGAAAAATATTCGATATAGATTTTTTAGCAGTTTGTAAAAGAATTTATAGGGCATGGAATAAAAGGATAAAACTATATTTAAAAGTGATATTTTATTGCTAAGACGTATGAGTGTTTCTTTTATCTCACTTTGACTTTCCGTCAGAGTTCGTATTTTCCAACCGCAGTTAGTGTTAATGGCGAGATTTTTGTGAATAAATATTTATTTATTCAGCACTAACATAAATATTTATTCAAATATAATATGGGCTCATTTTATTTATTCTGCACTAACATAAATATTTATTCAAATATAATATGGGCTAAAAAATGAGTAGATCACACATCTAACAAATGTATACGTATGCTATGTATGCATTTGTTGAATATTTTTCATCATCCATGTGGAGTTGACCGAAGATGATACCATCTATGGCCTGCTGACTCAGTAGCAGATGCTTAACCCATCATTTTCGGATATCCATATATATATATATATATATATATATATATATATATATATATATATATATATATATATATATATATATATATAATTTCATAGCATTCTATAATATGATATATTAAATCATAAATTTAGATTATTAAAAATTCATTATATTATAAATAGACATCATGGATCATATATACTTATAAATCACTTAGTTTAGAACTTGTGCCACCTAGATTATAATAATTTGCCTTTTGACTAATATAATTGACCATTTCTTAGTCTTCACTTTTCTTTACTCAATTTAAAATCTCCTAATATTATTTACATTTTAAGATTAGTCAATTCACCAATTCTATCTAATAATCCTCTCTCTCAAAGACATTTCAATGGCTTCCACTATGGCACTATTAAATATTTTTTGAATGTCTATCATAACTTCCAAAACTCAGATAGATTTGGGTGCCCTCTTTCATAAGATTATTAACATTTTACTAAGACTTCCTTGAAGTATTCATTAGCCTAGTAATGATAAGAGAAGAATGTCGTTGACTTATAAGTTGGATCAACTTACATGAGGTGGATCAACAACAAGCAACTCTCAAGATTACTTTCAAGCTATGAAGCATCTAGCCAATGACTTGGTGTATTTGTATCCATTTTTTTTTTTGCTACTAATGTTTGTAGGGTGTGACTTAAATAAGTGTAGATGAGATTCAAACTCAAGATCATGTCAACAATTTTCAGCTAATTGGCACACACAAAAATGTCTGAACTCTTGTAATTTGAAGGCATTAAGGAATCCTGAAAATTCACACCAAAATAATTGGGCAAATACATCATCAAAGATTTCATTATAGAACTAATCTCCTGCAAGATACAAGATGGTGAAAGCCTGAAATTGCCCATACTTTGAAACTTCTTTGAATAAGAAAAATAATTATATTATTAATCTTAAAATTCAAAGTGTTTTACTTTTTCTTTTTTTTTTTGAAAAATTGCACTTAGTAATTGGAGGATGATATAAGCACTCTAAATATTCCATGTCCTTACTACATGAATATCAAGGAGATAAAAAAAATCTTAAATCATATATTTTGTATTTTAATTTTATATACTCTAATCTTTTGAAGATCATCCCCATTAGAGTGACTAGGCTTCATAAGGCCTAATCTTAAGGCACAAGCTAATACATGTTACCCAATCATTCATAATAAAACTCATTATAGCCTATATGATCCATTAGCATGAATCATATATGTTATTTGTATAAGACACTTTAAAAATAATATGTATTACTCCTACATCTCTTTATTGAGTAGTCATATACTAATTCTCCTTATGATAATGATAACATAACTAAATTAGTTTTTTTCTTTGCCAATCATGATGATGGGAGGACACTTTCTTAAATGAAAGTAAAGACAAGTGAATACACTATAGTAAAAATAAGGTAACTACTAAACTTTTTGAGTTAATCCATGTCAATCAAAACCCATTCAAATATTAACTTGCTAGATCCATCAAATGGAAAAGAATTTAATTATAACATAAATAATTATCATTTTTTATAATTCTGTTGACCCTTAATATTAATTTCATTTATTGATAAAAAATGATGAAAAAAATGGGCGTTGCTCACACCCATGATCCCGCTTCATTATTCCCCCCATCCCCGGCTCCAACCCCTTCAACCACAAAAGGAAGATAAAATATTATGTCCGGAGTCCGCACGTAGCTTTACGCGAACTAATCTCGACACGCTAGTGATTTTTTTCCGCTTTAGAATTAACATAATGACGAATGACGACGCCGGCGAGCCCACCCCCTCGTTCAAACAAAATGGGAGAAGATCGAATGAGAATTTAAAAGAAATTTATATCTAGATTTAGGGTATAGGGGTGTATTTTTTTTCTTGCAAATCGAGCTCAGAGAGAGAAAAAGAAAATCTCATTTCCTTTTTACGAAAGAACCATGAAGATGGAGAACGAATTTGAAAGTTATGGCCTTGAGGAAATAGTTGAGGATGTATTAAATAAAAATTCATTGGTAATTTTTCTCAACCGTTGTATACATACAATTTTTTTTTATGGTTTGTTAGTGTTATTCCTGGAAATTCTTTTATTTAGTATATATTTCCTACACTATTTGGAGTTTTTTGCAAGAGGACTTTGCTTGTTTTGAGAGACTTTTGCATATATACTCTCTATACTCTCATGAGAGTACAAATAATTTTTTAAATATTTTTGCAGTTTATTTTACCTGGATGGAGAGAATATGGTAATTACATTCCATTAGAAATAATTTTCTTTGGCCTGTTTGGAGAAAATGTGTTCATTACAATCCATCATGAACAATTTGGAGGCTGTTTGGTTATTTTTTAGTATTATTTTGCATATGTACTCTCTTGAGAGTATATATGATTTTTAGACATTTTCTCCAATTTCTTCGGACTGGTTGTTGAGATTATTTTCATTACATCTGTACTCTCTGTACTCTCCTAAGAGTACATAGCATTTTTTTTTTTTCCTATTTCTTTGGCCTATTTGGAGGAAATATGTTCATTAGGAATAATTTGGAGGCTGTTTGGTTGATTTGTTAGTGTTTTCTTGCATCTGTACTCTCTGTACTCTCATGAAAACTTTCGATTCTATTAACCGATCATTTCTTTTAACTAGGCTTAAACATAAAGGATTTCCTCAGCTCTTCATCAGATGGATTGAAGCTTGCATTACTAATGTGCCATTCTGTGTTATGATGAATGGAGAAATTAAATGATATTTTGCTTCTTAAAATGGGTTGCGACAACATTATCCCTTCTCCCCTCTTCTCTTTACAATTGTCATCGATGCATTATCCTGTTTACTTGATCGAGAGGTGGAGAGCAAACATTTTTCTGCCTTAGTCCTTGAGCAGTGCAGTCTCTTTCACCTTCTCTTTGCCGAAGATCTGTTAGTCATGGGACATGTTAATCACTAATCTGCTAACTCCTTAAAGTTTTCTCTTGATGCTCTTTATGCCTCTAGGCCCTGAAACCGAATAGGGATAAGTCAATGATTTGCTTCTCTAAGTCTTCTAATAAGGCTACCCAATGAGATTTTGGACATCGAGTGAGTTCCCTTTAAATACTTGAGCTTCATCTAGTGTGCAGCCAAAACTACACACTTCTCCATGCTTTTTATAGTCTTTTTGGTTGGCTTGTGGGCTGGAAATCCAAACTTCTCTCTTTGGGAGGCAGGTTGGAATTGGTTCTAGCAAAAGGAGATGCTTTATTTCACATAAAAGCTCTTTTTTTACTCATATAATGGAGAGTACTTAACATATAACTTAGACATAATATTTGACATATCAATGATATGATTTATATAAATAGTATATAATTCTTATATATTTACATATCTAATACATGCACTTTATTATTTACATGAATAGCACTCATAATTTTAATATCACATTAAAAATAGAATTGATATGACACTGAAAATTTTACTAGTTGAAGCGCGAATCTTGATGTTAAAAGCAAATTGATCCGAAGTTGAAATTGGTCGAGATAGAGCACTTAAAATATCATCGAAAACTTTGGGATATCAGTTAAATCCTTAAATAATCCTCAAACATAGAGTGTTTATAGTCAAATCGAGCATCTCGATGAGCCGGATCTAACAAGCTCAAGATCTTAAAATTCTAACTTTATTTAAGCATTCAAATATTTAAAATACATCAAATGATCAAAGGGATCATTTTGAGCCGTCCGATGAAGTGGAGTGGTAATGCTCAGATATTTATAGAGATGCTACTTCTCCAATCTATAAATAGCCTCATTCCTCATATGAGCAGAGAGAGGAGAGCTCTAAAGCGAAGATCCTCCAAGCAATCGTGCCACCTCGGCGATCGTCAAACCGCCCACGCCGGCGTCGCCACGCCGCCATCATCAATCTCATCATGTGAGACCTTCATCGTCGGCTTTTCTCATTTTTCCATCATCTACTACCAGCAAATATACAATGAATTAGCTACATTCGTTGTTCCTTTCTCATATACAATTCTGTAATCCCATTATCGGGAAGATTTTGTACTATGAAACAGATACATAGTGGATGATTTTCTTGGGCTTGTGGTTTTCCTTCTTTTGAGGTTTTCCATTAAAATTCGGGTTTTCTTATTCACTCTTTAAATACATGTGTGTGTGCTGATTTCAACAAGGCTAAGGTGTAAACTTTCACTCTACCGCAACTGGTTTTCTAGCACGCGCAGCAGTTTGGGAACAAAATCCAATTTGTGAACACCCTGGCCAATAGGGTACACTGTGCAGAGCCTCCCAACTCATCACTCTGAAACCAATCCTTGAACCAAGGACGCAAGCTACCTCACTCCCCGATATGACCACACGGTGAAGGCGATAGGAATCTCTTTAGAAGATCGTATCCGCCGAATGGAAGAGTCTCAAAATGAGATGATCTGACTTTTATGAGGAACATAACAGCCACTACCACGATAAAAACATCTCCCCCAAGATTGATCGTTAGCCATGGGAGGTCAAAATGCTAATCTCCTTGACATTGAAGTTCCTCCGCGTAGAGATCGTGATCTCGCTTGCTAGTTCTACTCATCCATCGCGTGCGACTCAATACTAATCCACCAATTATTGATGGTAGCTTGAACATTCTCCTGTTGACCCTCGTCATCATGCGTCGAATTACGATGCTTAATGCAAGGAATTTCACCTTCAAGACAATCATCTTCCCCCTCATATGAGGAATTCTCTCCTTTAGGAGCTATTCTTCAACATCTTTCGAGTTTCAAGCTTGAGCATTGATTCCATGATGTGGCGACTAACCCACATGAACATCGACCATTATAGACTATCATGCATATCCGAGCTCGACACTTGCTTTGTGTCTTTCCGTTACCCTCAAGGGACAAGCTCGCACTTGTTCTACTCCCTTCCAAGGGGATCCATCCGTACCTTTAACTTCGCCAAGATTTTTGTGGAGCAGTTCATTGAACGGAGATCATTAAAGATTCCTCCCATCTCTTCATTCATCAGAATGAGGGTGAATCACTTAAGGAATACTTCGAGGTTCTCCTTAGAAGCTCAAATGCGAGTAAACGAACTATTAAGAGGAGTTTTCCTTGGAGGACTCCGTCGAGCCTTTTACTCGTCACTAATCGAGACAGCTCATATGTGGAAAGTTCATCGTGTGTAAGCACAAATCTCTGAGGCTATTAATCCATCAATAATTTGAACAATTTATAGAAACGTGCATGAGAATGCGGACGTCCCATCAAAAGAAGCAACAAAGCAATTGATCTCCTCCACCCCATATCAACGACGTGAACCACGACCGAAGGAATACACGCTGAACACATCTCTGTTAACCTCTATTGAGATGAAGAAAATATCAAGTGACCACATCCAAACCAAATTCAAAAAAGAGCAATATTGTCACTTCCATCAAGTCGTGGACATACTCGCGAGGCATGCAAACAACTCAAAGAAGAAATTGAGAGGCTCATTCAAGGATATCTACGTCGATTTGTGAAGAATCAATCGACTCAAACAAACATACCTCCGGGGGGAACGACAATCATCATAGATACAACAAAACAATCATCAAATAATTGGAGAAATAGAAACAATGCGAGGACCAATACTATCTAATCAAGTTCTCATTACCATCTCAAGAGCGAGTTAAAGAAGTCTGTCTTGATCATTCCATCACTTTTAATGACTCAGACTTAGAAGGAGTACATGTTCCTCATCAAGATCCATTTGTCATCAATGCAGGGATCGGTGACCCATGCTATAATGTTAAGAGAATTTTGATTGACAATGGGAGTTCTATTGATGTCTTATTTTACTCCACATTTCTTAACATGAGCCTGGTTAGGGAAAAGCTCCAACCCGCTGTAGGACCATTGTACGGGTTTGATAATCGTCCTGTGCGAGTAGAGGGGACAATCACCCTTCCTGTTCTCCTTGGTGAATTTCCTCGACAAGTGGCTCATTTAATCTAATTCATGGTGGTCAAGTCATATTTAACATATAATGCTATCTTTGGAAGGCCCCTCCAATCAATTTTCAGTGCAGTCACTTCAGTATCTCATCTTAAGATGAAATTTTCAACCCCTGTTGGAGTTGGAGTGGTCTGTGGAAATTAACAAATAGCACAATCATGTTATCTCTGACAAGCTCAACCACATCCTTATGTGACCTTCAGCATCGAAGATTTTAATTTTTGAGATGAAAAAACCAGAAAGCTTCACTTAGACTTGCTCTTTGCATTATCGGATGACCAACCACTACAATAATGCAAGTGGATCTTTGCTCTCGACGAACAAAGGAAAAAATACATGACTTCTTGCAAATCAAGACATCTTTGCTTGGAGTCACATATCGGTCGACCAATGTGTATGCACTCCCTGATTGATCCAACATTCAAATCATCCAAAAGAAAGTTTTGCATGATGTCTCAGCTATTGAACAAGAAGTTAACAAGCTCATAAAGCGATTCATCGAGATACATTACCCTACATGGCTAGCAAATATTGTCATGGTTAAGAAAACAAATGGAACATGGAGAATGTGTATTGATTACGACCTTACAAGGCTTGCAGAAAGATAATTTTCCTCTTCCTCAATTGATCAATTGGTTGATGCTACGTCGGACATCAAATGCTCAATTTTTTGGATACTCGGTTACAACCAAATAAAATGAACCCGGATGAAGAAGCTACAACATTTCAAACATATAAAGGTTTATCTGTTACCAAGTTATGCCATTTGATTAAAAAAATCTTTGGTGCTACCTATCAACTCCTTATGAATAAGGTTTTAAAGACCTATTAGGCGCTGATGGAGGTATATGTGGATGACATAGTGAAAAGCTTGGAAGAATCATAGCATATTTCGACTTAGAAATATGCTTTAATCTCTCTCAACATGCGACTCCCACCAAGTGTGCTTTTGGGGTTACGTTAGGAAAATTTCTTGGATTTATGGTAACCCATGGGATAGAGGCCAACCCAGAAAATCAAAGCTCTCAAAGATATGACTCCTCAGAAGAATATCAAGAAGTTCAACATTTGAATGGGAATTGCGCGTTATCACTTCTAGCCGTTCGGGATAAATACTATCATTCTTTAAAATATTAAAGGGAGCTAAAAATAATAATTTTCAATGGGGATGAATGTCGATTTTGAGCAACTAAGGAGTATTTAGCATCTCCACCCTATCCAAGCCTATTCAAGGAGATGTTATACTTATATCTGCTCTCTTCCGCGATAAGCTCAATTTTAGTGTGAGAAGAAAATGGGATACAATGACCAATTTATTATGTTACAAAATTCTCTCGATATAGAAAGTCGTTATCCACTTGGATAAGGTGGCTCTTTAGTTTTCTTGAAATTACGTCCATACTTCCAAGCTCTATCGTGTTTACACTCATTTACCATTCCATCTACGAATCTAGAAGCATCCGGGAGGTTAATCAAATGGGAATTGGAGAGTTTGATATAAATTTTCTACCTCATCCTATAAAGTCTCAAGTACTCGAGACTTTATAGTGGAAATACTACCCCAACTCCGCTATTTTCACACATGCGTCTCTCTAATGGACCCTCTATGTTGATGGAGCTTAGGAAATCTTGGTCGGTGCGAGAATCTTACTTATTTCCCCTGGGAATACGAGTAGACTTACTAAAATTTTTCACTAATAATATGGTGAATATGAGGCTCTCATGAGGGTTGAGACACCATTGAAGCTCAAGACTTAGTGATCTGCGACTCTCAACTTGTCACCTCCCAAGTTGAGGAAAACTTTAATACTCATAATCCTGGCATAATACCTCCCATGAAGTCTCTTCTTGCCCATTTCAAGACACATCAAATCATTCACATCTTGTGAGAGGAATACTGATTGACACTCTCGCCAAGCTTGCTACATCTATTTATTAATTTAAGGCATGTTGAAGAAATATATTTTCCTAGTATCCAAGGGTCATGGGTAATTCAAGCAATTAATGAGATAAAGGAACATTCTGGATGGACCCCATCTGTCTTTTCTACAAGAAGGAACCCTTCCTGAAGACTTGCAACTCATCTCCGAAGACAAGCTTCAAACTTTACTATTATCAGAGGTGAACTATACAAACGAGCTTTCTGGACCGTACCTCAAATGCCTCTCACCTTTAGAGGTGATTACACATTAAGAGAGGTTTACTCGGGGATATGTGGAGAACACCTAGGAGGAAGGGCGCTAGCCCTTAAAATTATAAGGCAAGGGTTCTATTAGCCTACGATGAAACAAGACGCTTGGAGTTCACAAAAAATATGCAAGTTGTCAATTGCACTCTACCCTCCCTCACATGCCGCATACATAGCTCTCATCCATTCAAAGCCCGTGGCATTTTGCTCAGTGGGAATTGATATCATGGGACCTTTTTCGATAGCATCAGAAAAGAAAGTTTATCATTTTAACCATCGACTACTTCACTTAATGGGTGGAAGCCGAACCACTTACTAAAATCACGGAGGCAAATGCTAAACAATTTATTTGAAAAAATATAGTATGTCGATTGGTCTTCTTCCGACAACAATTTTTGGAAAAGTACATCCTTTTGCAAAGATCTTCACATTCATTCTTCTGACGTAGCACATCCTCAAACAAGCGGTAGAATAGACTATACTCAAAGGACTAAAATGCATCTTGAGAAGGGGGCAATGGGTTGATGAGCTCTAATGTTCTTTGGGCTTACCGACTAGCACCCGTGAGAGACACCATATAACTTGTGTTTGACATGAAATTATACCGAGTAGATATCGGGGTTCCAAGTCAAGAGTTCAATTATTCGATCATGATGGTAATGAAGAAAAACTCCGACTGACACACTCCCCGAAACCTATGACATGGCCCTACTTCGGACTGCTTCCTATCACCAAAGGGTAGCTCGTCACTTCAACAGAAGAGTAAAACCTCATCCCATATTTGTCGGTGACTTGGTCCTGCGAAGTTTCGAAGCTGCAGGCAAAGGCCCTCAATGAAATAAACTCTCACCTCTTTGGGATGACCCATATGTGGTTATAGCTATGGTAAAGCCAGGAACATTCAAGCTCAATGATCCAGAAGGAAAAACTTTACCTTGAACTTGGAACACTGAGAATCTCCAAAAATATTATCAGTAATTCCTACTGCATAATTATTACAACTTTTACTTTGTCTTATTTGTCATTTTCTCTTCATGTAGCCGACCCCACTTAGTGGGATAAAGACTTATTGCTGTTGTCATCCTTTCCTCTTGAATCTCATATCCATGTTAAAATCGTCTTATGATTGTATCACCGAACTTATCAGAGTAATGAATTTATAGCTTTTTCCTTACAAGCTTGTTTCTTCTTCATTTAATCCTCCCACTTGAGAAATACAACTCACGTTGTATCTCAATCCGGGTATAATCAATCCCAAGGGGACTTGATTAACCTCTTCCATAGAAAGTCAAGTAACACTTTGGCTAAAACCTAGGATAATCAAAAGGTCCTTGGTGGACATTGCTCTTCCATAGTTAACATCATCTAGCACTTTGGATACAGGATAGGTCAAAAGGTCCTTGGTGGACATCCCGCGACCTCTTCCATATAGGTTAACGTCATCAAGTAACGCTTTGACAAACAATCTTGGATATGTCAATAATCCTCAGTGGATTCAATTCAACCTCATCCGTACAGGTTAGCATCGAATAATATTCCGACCAATTACCCCGATATGTAAAAACAAAACAAGAGCATATCATATAAAAAAAATTGACAGCATTTACATGATCATATAAGAAAGAATCAAGATTCTGATAAACATTAATAACAATACATAGAAAAAAATAAAAATGCATCCTCAAGTGATGCTACATCATATCAGTTGGTGATATCAACGTCCTCCTCACCACTAAAAGATGCTCCCTTGGACTCACTCTCAACTCCTTCATCTCTTGAATCTGACGAAGAGTCTTCAGACACTTGGTTGGGAGATAGATCCTCAACACTAGCTCGGTCTTGCGATGCACTAAGAGGATTCCTTTTTGGAACCCTCGGATGAAGCCCTCCTCTAAATATTGGTGCTCCAAGTCCTTTACTTCAACATCAAGAATATGATTACGAGCTTCAACATGGTCTTGATTATACTGATAAGCAGAGCTCTTAAAGTCTTCCACGCCTTCAAGGAGATTTCATTTGCTTCCGCGACATTATATGCTCCTTCTCGAGCGATCATAATGCTTTCTTCTCCAGTTCGAGAGCTCTCTTCTCCGCTGCAAGTGCCTTGAGTCTTTTCTCTTTTTGATGAGTCTCTGTCCTCACCTCAATCAGCTCATCACGAGTGCGCTCCACCTCCTGACATTGGAGAGAAAGAGAAGTCGACATGTTATTGCTCGTTTTGCACGGTCGGTGATCTCAAAGTCGCTACTTCTTTGGCCTTAATACTCATCTTTCGCTACTGCCTTGGATATTTTACCTTCATAAATTCAGTATTCCACTCATCTAAAGCGACACCCAAATGAGCCATTTGCCATAATGTTTGAGTTACCATATAAAAAAAAAAAGCATGAGGGAGGAGAGAGCTCTAAAGCTTGAAGATCCTCCATGCCTTGTCACCACCACTCGGCGTCGTCAACCACCATGTCCCGCCATCATCATCTCAATCTCGGTCTCCATGCGACCTTCGTTGTGGTCGTTGTTCCTCGTTCACCATCATCTACCACTTCAAGTTACAACCCTCATTGTACATTGTTATTCCTTTCTCATATACAATTCTGTAATCCCATTACTGAAGATTTTGTACTCAAAGCAGATATAGTGGATGATTTTCTTGGCCCCGTGATTTTTCCTCTTTTGATTTTTCGTTAAAATTAGTTTTTTGTTCACTCTCTAAATACACATGTGTGTGTTGGATTTCATAATAAGGCTAAGAGAATTTTCTCTACTACAACGATTTTCTAGCAAATAAGAATCATTATTAATTTGTTTTAAAGTCAAATACATCTTTTTCTATATATAAAGAGTATTATAATTACAAATATTAAACTTAACGTGTTAAATAAGTAAATGTATAAGAATTTAGTGTTATGTATATTAATTTCTAAAAAAATTTTTATTAACCATTTCATAGATTTGCCAGTCAAATTTTAGTGTTAAAATACATGTGAGAGGAAACTGAGTCCACACTTGAGTTTCTCATATAATGTTTTTCCATATCACAAGGCTTAATTTTGAATTAAAAATATATTCACTTATATTTTGAAGCATAGTTTGTGTAATAATTGTATGCGTTTTACATGCATTTTGCTCAAATATATATTAAACTAAGATGTCACGACCGGACACGTGCATATTTATTATTCAGCACATTTATTATTATATCCGTAAGACTAATCACGCATTGAATGTATAGTTGTCATTCAAATCAAGTAAATATAAAATAAATTATATAATAATAAAATTACTTAAATTGTGCATAACTTACTTAAATTTATTATATCCGTAAGATATTATAAATTTAATTGCTTAAAGCTGAGGAAGTTCATTATTTTATAAACGAAAAAAATAGACATTTAAAATATTGAGAGAAAATGAGTGAGAAAAGTAATATAAAATTATTGCTAAATACAAGAGCAGAATTAATCTTAATTTTTAAAAAGGATAAATTTATATGATAGAAAAAAATAAAAGATAAAAAGATTTTAATAAAGATAAATGATTAATTTAAATATTTCATGTACGAAAAATTTTAAAATTTAAAAAGGTAATTGCTCACCTACAATTATGTCTGAGTCTCACTACCTAGATTTTAATTTATTTATATAATATTTATTATTAAAAATTAGGAAATATTTAAATAAAGATAAAAATGACATCAATAAACATATTTATCTTTCCAAGATGATTTAAAATCTTAAGTTTATTTATCTATTTTTAGCTTCAAAAAATTTTAAAACTAATTTTTAAATTTTTTTTCTCTGAAGTATTGAACCGTATATACATATATATATATATATATATATATATATATATATATATATATATATATATATCTTTACGATCAAATTAGTTAAAAATAAGGGCGGCATTTACATACATACCAAATTTTATATATATATATATGTATATATATATATATATATATATAATATAATATTATATATATATATATATATATTATAATATTTATATTTATATAAATAATACTTAAATATTTAATATTATACTAAAATAATGCTATCCCTAATTTATTTATATTTATAAATTATAAATTATAAATTTTAGATATGTAAGTATATAACAATAATTTTCTAATCTTGAAAAATATTCGATATAGATTTTTTAGCAGTTTGTAAAAGAATTTATAGGGCATGGCATAAAAGGATAAAACTATATTTAAAAGTGATATATTTTATTGCTAAGACGTATGAGTGTTTCTTTTATCTCACTTTGACTTTGGGCTCTTATTTTCATCATCCATGTAGTTAGTTAATGGCGAGATTTTTTTGACTCATAAGATTTTTTATTTTTTTTTTATTCAGCTCAATTTTATTCAAATATAATATGGGTTACTATTTTATTATGCACTAAAATGTAATATTTAAAAGCAAATTACAATATAACAAAGCTAACATACTAGATATGCACACATCGCAAACAAAACTTACGCAAGTAATGTATTGTATTTTACTCATCATCTCATGTAAGATAGCTACCGAAGATGATACCATCTATGCCAGCTCACAGCAGATCTTAACCCATCACTTTTCGGATATCCATATATATATATATATATATATATATATATATATATATATATATATATATATATATATATATATATATATATATATATATATATATTAAATCATAAATTAGATTATATATTATTAAAATTTAGATCATTTATATTATAAATAGACATCATGGATCACATATACTTGTAAATCACTTAGTTTAGAACTTGTGCCACCTAGATTAAAATAATTTGTGTTTTGACTATTATAATTGATCATTTCTTAGTCTTCACTTTTCTTTACTCAATTTAAAATCTCCTAATATTATTTACATTTTAAGATTAGTCAATTCACCAATTCTATCTAATAATCCTCTCTCTCAAAGGCATTTCAATGGCTTCCAGTATAGCACTATTAATTATTTTTTGTATGTCTATCATAACTTCTAAAACTCAGATAGATTTGGGTGCCCTCTTTCATAAGATTATTAACATTTTACTAAGACTTCCTTGAAGTATTCATTAGCCTAGTAATGATAAGAGAAGAATGTCGTTGACTTATAAGTTGGATCAACTTACATGAGGTGGATCAACAACAAGCAACTCTCAAGATTACTTTCAAGCTATGAAGCATCTAGCCAATGACTTAGTGTATTTGTATCCATTTTTTTTTTTTTTGCTACTAATGTTTGTAGGGTGTGACTTAAATAAGTGTAGATGAGATTCAAACTCAAGATCATGTCAACAATTTTTAGCTAATTGGCACACAAAAATGTGAACTCTTGTAATTTGAAGGCATTAAGGAATCCTGAAAATTCACACCAAAATAATTGGGCAAATACATCATCAAAGATTTCATTATAGAACTAATCTCCTGCAAGATACAAGATGGTGAAAGCCTGAAATTGCCCATACTTTGAAACTTCTTTGAATAAGAAAAATAATTATATTATTAATCTTAAAATTCAAAGTGTTTTTCTTTTCTTCTTTTTCTTTTTTTTTTTTGAAAAATTGCACTTAGTAATTGGAGGATGATATAAGCACTCTAAATATTCCATGTCCTTACTACATGAATATCAAGGAGATAAAAAAAACTTAAATCATATATTTTGTATTTTAATTTTGAAATCTTATACCCCCTCAATCTAATTATCATGATGCATTGGCAACCAAGTCAAAAACAACCACTCTATCTACAACATACAATATTATCAAGTTATTTTAAAGTGATGATCAAATGTTGTAACCTCTCAAACAAGACTATCTGATAATGATATATGTGTGATAACTTTATATACTCTAATCTTTTGAAGATCATCCCCATTAGAGTGACTAGGCTTGATAAGGCCTAATCTTAAGGCACAAGCTAATACATATTACCCAATCATTCATAATAAAACTCATTATAGCCTATAAGATCCATCAGCATGAATCATATATGTTATTTGTATAAGACACTTTAAAAATAATATGTATTACTCCTACATCTCTTTATTGAGTAGTCATATACTAATTCTCCTTATGATAGTGATAACATAACTAAATTAGTTTTTTTCTTTGCCAATCATGATGATGGGAAGACACTTTCTTAAATGAAAGTAGAGACAAGTGAATACACTATAGTAAAAATAAGGTAACTACTAAACTTTCTTGAGTTAATCCATGTCAATCAAAACCCATTCAAATATTAACTTGCTAGATCCATCAAATGGAAAAGCATTTAATTATAACATAAATAATTATCATTTTTTTATAATTCTGTTGACCCTTAATATTATTTCATTTATTGATAAAAAATGATGAAAAAATGGGCGTTGCTCACACGCACGATCCCGCTTCATTATTCCCCCCACCCCCGGCTCCAACCCCTTCAACCACAAAGGAAGATAATATTATGTCCCGGGTCCATACGTAGCTTTATATGCAACTCCAATCCGCCCGAGCGTCCAGTGATTTTTTTCCCATTTTAGCATAACGTATTTGGAGACGGATGACTGTTTATCTGGCCCGACCCCTCGCCGTTCAAACAACGGGAGAAGAATCATCATTGGAATGCGCTAGAGAAATTTAAAAGAAATATATATCTAGATTTAGGGTTTAGGGATGTATTTTTTTCTTGCAAACCGAGCTCAGAGAGAGAAAAAGAAAATCTCATTTCCTTTTTGTGAAAGAACTATGAAGATGGAGAATGAAGTTGGAAGTTATGTCCTTGAGGAAATAGTTGAGGATGTAATAAATAAAAATTCATCGTTAATTTTTCTACAACCGTTGTATACGTACAATTTTTTTATGGTTTGTTAGTGTTATTCCTTGAAATTATTTTTAACACTCTTTGGAGTTTTTTTTGCAAGAGGACTTTGCTTATTTTGAGAGATTTTTGCATCAGTACTTTGTACTCTCATGAGAGTTATAATTTTGAATATTTTGCTTTATTTTACCTGGATGGAGAGAATATGGTCATTACATTCCATTAGAAATAATTTTCTTTGGCCTGTTTGGAGGAAATGTGTTCATTACCATCCATTATGAATAATTTGGAGGCTGTTTGGTTATTTTTTAGTATTATTTTGCATATGCACTCTCTTGAGAGTACAAATGATTTTTAGACATTTTTTTCAGTTTCTTCGGACTGGTTATTGAGATTATTTTCATTACATCTGTACTCTATACTCTCCTAAGAGTACATAGCACTTTGGTCATTTTTTCCTGTTTCTTTGACCTATTTGGAGAAAATATGTTCATTAGGAATAATTTGGAGGCTGTTTGGTTGATTTGTTAGTATTTTCTTGCATCTGTACTCTCTGTACTCTCATGAGAGTACATATAATTTTTGGCCATTTTTTCTAGTTTTTTTGGGCTGGTTCTTGAGATTAGGTTCAGTACATTCCGTTGGAAGCAATTTGGCAGATGTTTGGATGGTTTCTAGAGGATTTTGCATGTACTGGCTTATTTATAGAAATATGTTCATTACAATTATTAGTAATAATTTTGTAGGGTGACTTGGTTGGTTTTATGGTTGATTTGCATCTGCTTGTCATTTGACTTTTATTTTGAAGTTTACCATGTTTGAAAAGGATAACTTGAGATGCGATCCCACATTTGGTGTTTGATATCTTGCAACACTCTTTAGTAATGAAGTCATTGACATTTTACAGAGGCTTTATCTGCATCAATTCATTAGACTCCACAATTCAGCAAGACTCAATTGCTATTACCTCAATCCTGTCTTGCTGGGACATAGAGAAGCATGCTTTCTTTTTGGGTGGGCAGTGCATTCCTTTCACCCCAGGAAATATGATAATAAGGATGCAAATGGGGGAGAAGGTCTTATGATATAGAGGGAATGTCTTTATCACAGTGACACTTCAGTGAGGAAGCCCTTAAAGAGCATCTTGAAGGTAAAACACACAAAGGAAAAGAAGCCTTAAAGAGCATCACCTCCGATGAAGTTGCAGTGATAATAGGGATGCCAAATAGAGGGGAGGTCTTATGGTATAGAGGGAATGTATTTGTGAGGTTGCACTTCGGTGAGAAAAACCCTTAAAGCATCTTGAAGGTAAAAACACAAAGTAAAGAAGCCTTGAGCAAGAAGACTACCCCATGTACTCTTATATACTATCTGCTATATGTACTCTCTCTTCTCAACTCATGGGTAACTTAATATAATCTTGTTTATGTTTGATGATTTCTTTACTTGTTTAGAGAAAATATGCTTAATTTTGATATTCAAATTATATCATATTTTAAATTGATCAATGAAAAAGTGAAGTTAAAATTTACATCATCTAAAATTTATTAATTATAATTTGTATTGTGAAATATCTAATAATTATGATTGAATGATACTTGGTATGTCAAATCGGATCTTAATAAACTATTATACTCGGGCACATTTATAATGCCACAATGAAAGTATCATCGAAATAAATTAATATTATTGATAAATTTATAAGTAATTACTAAACTAATATCATCAGTACTAATATAATCTTCATTATAAAATTTTTTTTCTTCGACTTCTATTAATCTTGTTGATAAGAACATACAGACTTATCAAATTTTGTAATGCATGCAATAAAAAGTATTTCATAAAATGTAGAGTACTTTATAGAGTATATATCAAACTATATAATGCTTATAATGAAAATCATCTCATCCTTAAGCATGGTAGAGCCATCAATCATCTTACCACGGCGCATTCGACCCGTCTAGCAAAATAAATCATTGGAATGCGCAGAAGAAATTTAGAAGAAATATATATCTAGATTTAATGTTTAGGGTGTATTTTTTTTTTTCAAATTGAGCTCAGAGAGAGAAATAGAAAATCTCATTTCCTTTTTTCAAAAGAACCATGAAGATGGAGAATGAATTTGGAAGTTATGACCTTGAGAAAATAGTTGAAGATGTATTAAATAAAAATTCATCTGTAATTTTCTCAACCATTATATTTTTTTTCATGGTTTGTTAGTGTTATTCCTTGAAATTCTTTTATTTAGTGTATATTTCCTACATTGTTTGGAGTTCTTTGCAAGAGGACTTTGCTTATTTTGAGGATCTGCTTTGCATGGGTATACTCTCTGTAATCTCATGAGAGTACTGACCAATTTCATATTATTTTTCATGAGTTCTAGGCCTGTTTAGAGAGAATATGTTCATTACATTCCATTAGAAGCAACTTAGAGGCTGTTTAGGTTGATTTTTAGGAGAGTTTTGCATGTGTACTCTTTGTACTCTCACGAGAGTACATTATAAAGTATTTTGGGTATTTTTTCTAATTTCTATGAGAATGTTTGGAGGAAATATCTTCATTACAAATCCATTAGGAATAATTTGGAGGTTGTTTGGTTGCTTCTTTAGTGTTATTTTGCATCTGTACTCTCTGTACTCTCTGTACTCTCTATACTCTTTGTACTCTTTGTACTCTCTGTACTCTCATGAGAGTACAAAATATTTTGATCATTTTTTTCTTGTTTCTTTGACCTGTTTAGAGGAAATATGTTTATTACAATCCATTAGGAATAATTTGGAGGCTGTTTGGTTGGTTTTTTTGTGTTATTTTGCATCTGTACTCTCTGTATTCTCTTGAGAGTACAGATGATTTTGTGGACATTTTTTTCCATTTTTTTGGCCTGATTATTGAGATTATGTTCATTACATTCTTGTGGAAAAATTTGGTGGCTGTTTTGATGGTTTCTGAGAGATTTTTGCATATGTACTCTTTATACTCTCATGTGAGTACAAAACATTTTGGTCATTATTTTCTAGTTTCTTTGGCCTGTTCGGAGGAAATATGTTCATTACAATCAATTAGAATAATTTGGAGGCTGTTTGGTTAATTTTTTAGTATTATTTTACATATGTACTCTCTGTGCTCTCTTGAGAGTACAGATGATTTTGGCCTTTTTTTCAGTTTCTTTGACCTGTTTGGAAAAAATATGTTCATTATATTACATTGGAAGCAATTTTGAGGGATGTTTGGATGGTTTCTAGGATATTTTTGTATCTGTACTCTCTATACTCTCATGAGGGTACAGAGCATTTTAGACATTTTTTCCTATTTTTTTAGCTTATTTGGAGGAAATATGTTCATTACAATCCATTAGGAACAATTTGGAGGCTGTTTGGTTGATTTTTTAGTGTTATTTAGCATCTGTATTCTTTGTACTCTCATGAGAGTACAAAGCATTTGGCCATTTTTTTCTAGTTTTTTTGGGCCTGTTTGGAGGAAGTATGTTCATTACATTCCATTGGAAGCAATTTGCAGGGATGCTTGGATGGTTTCTAGGAGATTTTTGCATCTGTACTCTCTGTACTCTCATGAGATTCTGAGCATTTTGATCAATTTTTTCCTGTTTCTTTGGCCTGTTTGGAGGAAATATGTTCATTATAATCCATCAGGAACAATTTGGAGGCTGTTTGGTTAGTTTTTTAGTGTTATTTTGCATCGTACTCTGTACTCTCTTGAGAGTATAGATGATTTTGTGAATTTTTTTTAGTTTCTTTGGCTTGATTGTTCAGATTATGTTCATTACATTCCAGTGGAAGTAATTTGGTGACTGTTTGGATGGTTTTTAGGGGATTTTTGCATCTGTACTCTCTATACTCTCAGTATTTAGCTCATTTTTTTCACTTTCTTTGGCCTGTTTGGAGGGAATATGTTTATTTGTGGAGCTATTTTACATGTCACATTTATGTGGGATGCAGGCGGTGAATCGTCAATGAGTCACGATGACAAAGTCGTGATGTCTAATGACCCAAATTTGGAAACTCCTTGGCACCAATTGAATGAAATGGAGTGTATGCACTATCTTGTGACTACGCACATCAAGCTGCCGGTGTTGGAAGGACCATACTAGTTATTGGCCAAACTCAAAGAAAGGAAATCAAAAAATTTTTTATGTAGCAGTGGAATAAATCTACAAGTCTAAATGGCTTAGCAAAATTCTAGAAAATTGATACAAGGACTACTTGTCTGACCATGTTTAGATTCTCTGTTGACTTGGAGGGGAACTAGATGGTTAAAAAATATATAGAAAGTCATACTCTTTCGTTGGCAAAGCTTGCTGACTTACATCTTCTCAGATCACACAGATACATTAGCGATGAAAGGCTTTCAGGTGTTGAAGACAATGACAAATTCAAAAAAGAGATGCTTTCAAGTTTATTCAGAAAGAGAAAAGATCGATTGTGAATGGTGAGTAATGCATTAATACAACCTGCTCAAGGAAAGGTAAGCAGTGGACAGGATGTTTGCATGGGATGTACAAGATGAAGTAAGTTTTTTTTTTTGGAGCAAATGACATGTAGAATAGAATATGACTATGTGATGTGATAATTTTTGATACAAACTATCGACTCAATAAATATAATCTTGTTTATGCCCCTCTTGTTGGAGTGAATCATCACTGACAAAATATGTTATTTGGAGTAGCCTTTTTATCAGAAGAGACGTTTGAGTCATTCTCATGGCTATTCCAGATATTTCTTTAGTTGATGAGTGACAGACATCCTACAACAATATTCACTGATCAAGATCATAGAGCTATCAAAATTGTATGCGATACCCATAGGTTGTGCCAATGATATATTTCGAAGAAAGCTCCTTCCAAGGTTCACTACTTTAATAGTTATAAGAGGGTACAAGGGCTATTTTATGCATGCATGAGCAAATGTGACTCAGAGGAAGAGTTTGAAGAAGCTTGGTGTACCATGCTAAAAGAAGGCAATTTGCATGATCATGCTTGGCTATCTGGGCTTTATAAAATTAGATCCAAGTGGTCCACTGCATTCAGCAAAGATTCATTCTACATGGGCATCTTGTCAATGCAACAAAGTGAGTCAATGAACAACGTATATCACGGAATCTCTAAACCAACAAGTTTGCTCATGATTATTTCTTGGGGTTGGAGAAGGTTATGGAGACATGGCACCAGAATGAACATGATGAAGACTTCAAGTGTAGCCAATCATCGACATTCTGTTAAGACCGCCCAATTCTAAAATAGCAATATATTTATACAAGAAAGCTTTATACTATATTTGAGGAAGAATTTTGCATGGAGTTGGAGGCCTATCAAGAATAATGATACCATGGAGTATTTGGTGAAAAACTTAGAGAATAAAGATTCATCCAAAATATGGACGTCCATTTCAATGGGACTAGTAGATGTAACTTGTAAATTTGAAATGATGGGATTACTTTGTGCCAATTATATCAGAGTTCTTAGTTAGGAATATGTAGTACGCATTCCGGATAAGTATCTTCTCATGCGATGGTCTATCAGAGCAATGAGTGATATTTACATCGATAGTGCATATAAAAAATTAAGAGGTGTGGAAGGTACAGATGGAAATGTTATTGGAATTATTTTTCGGAACGACATTAGTCGATACGCATATCAAATAAGCGTCAGGGCACAGGGTAATAATAGAGCTGAGGACTATATGCTTCAATCCTTAAATAAACTATACGATGATGTTGACTCTATAATAAGTGAGAATTCTTCCAACGAAAGAAGAAGAAGTCAACCACAACAGATAAGGGAAAAGACATCTTAAAGGATCCAGTTAAGCAATGTCCAAAGGGTGTTTCCAACGTAAGGCTTAAGGGATATTAGGAGAGATCCAAGAAAGCCAAGATAATTCTCTATTTGCCTCTTAATTTTTAGTATTTAAAATATTGCTGCTAATCTTCAAACTATCCTATTTTTGTTGTTACAGAAACTAAAGTACAAACTATAGTGTCGCAGAACGTGTTTCATCACCCATTGCAACACCTTTCTTTGTTATGCTAGAGTGTTTTTCAGAGGTACGCACAAAATAACACATATCAATGCTATAAAAAATAATTAACTGATACGATGTTCTACCTCAAGAATTTAACTCGAGCTCAACAATTAGTCAGTCGGCTGAAGGGTACACTAAGTTGATGATGAATATTATTACAGAAAAATATTTCAATGCATGATATCATTTAGTTATGTGTTTTCGATTGTGCAATCATTTTTGCAATGCTTTAGAGTCTCCAAGATGACTTTCTTTTACTTAACGCAACCCAGCCTCACCTATGGATTCGTAGAAGACCGAGTTACAAAGATTAGGATGACTTTCTTCTACATCAGACTGTGCAATCATTTCTTCGTTAGGGTGACTTTCTTCTTATGAGCATTTTTAAGTTCTGATTTTGTGGGTGATGTTGAAGGTGATGGTGGTGATCGGTATGAAACTGTGCCTTCTGCAACTAGTACCGATGTTGATGAGGGGGATGATAGTGATGCAAAGATGCCTTCTTTAAGGGGCACAAATCCATCTAATAGGGTCAAAGAGCTTATTAGGGACTACTCAGTTAGAATAAGTCAAACAGAGGAGCACTTACTGTCTAACAATGAGTACATGCATCATGCTCACACAGCTAAAGAATGGGATGAAGAGTTTACATTTGATGGGCCTTCAGATGAGTCAACTTTTGAACTTGAAAGTTGCATTCCAGATGAACTGTTAAAAGGTATGTGCTTTCGTGATAAGAAGCATAGCTTTGTCGCTCAGATTGGTCTATCATCAACAATGTCGATTATGTGATCTACGCTTCAAACAAAGCCAAGTTCACCGTATTGTTCACCCAACATGCAAACCAAGCTATGCCTTGCATGTGGCGCTTTCATGCAAGTTCAAGTAAGAGATTGGGAGGTGCATAGAGAATTAGCAGTATAGGCTCACCACATACATGTAGTCATTCGCCCTCAATCTCATACACCATAATTTATCAGTTATTTCATTCAACCTGCAATTAGGTGTCAACTGAATTTAAAGCCCAGAGAGATTATAGGTCTTATTGAGTCCAAATTTAACAGACGAGTGTCCTACATGAAAGCCTGGGATGCACGTCGTAAGGCACTGAAGGTTATTTTTCATAGTTGGGAGGAATCTTACCGATCGTTGGAGAGATTCATGTGTGCTATATGCTCAGTTGTGCTAGGATCAGTCTACAGAGTGCAATCAGCAGAGTTAAACAAATTTCATGATTATTCTGGTCCTTCGAGCCTTCAATTACTGGTTGACAATACTGTCACCCAGTTCTATGTCTTGATGTGACTTTCCTCCTATGTAAGTACAAGGGGACTCTACTCAGTGCAGTTGGCATGCATTGATGCTAACAACGATTTATTTTCACAGTAGTAGAATCAGAGAGTATTGAGTCATGGTGTTGATTTCTATGGACACTCCAAGACTTAATTCCATTTATCTGTACTAGAGGTGCTTTGTGCATCATTTCTGATAGGCATGCGGGTTTGGTACATGGCGTGGTCATACATAATGCATCACTTTTGCCTGAGACATCTGAGGGAGAATTTAAAAAAAATAGTTAGATAACTTGGAGTCGGAGATGTTGAGTTCATATGCCAAAAAATATATGTTGTAGGTAATACTGATGATATCCGCATTTTTAAAAGGTATATGACTGATATCAAGAATATCAAATAGGAGGCCTATGATTGACTCGTATCAAGGGATGTACATCGGTGGTCTCTTACCCATGATGATGGGTACATGTATGACACTATGACCACAAATAATGGAATGCTTCAACAATGTACTTAAGCACGGCTCACCTAATCGATCTCTACAATATATTATAACATAGTCGCTATGTTCAAGAAATGCCTGGACTTAAAAACATTAGCAGCGAATTAGCATGACTCAATGTTAGCAGAATATACAAGGTAGAGCTGTATGAAAATCATATTTGTAGATGTACATGCAGACGACCGCAAGCTTATCACATGCCATGTCCTTACGTCATTTCTGTGTTAGGGCAGTAACATATAAGCCACGTTCATTATGTATCGACCTACTACACTTTTGACTACTACTATAAAATCTACCAGGGAGTGTTTTATGTCATCCCTGATCTTGATGAGTGGCCAGAACACATAACTTCTAGGAACTTCCCAAAGTACAACCCACCAAATATCAAGAGGAAGTCAAACCACGCTTTAAATAGATTCGTACTATGGATGAAAATACTACAAGAAGTAACATGATTTGTAGTGTATGTAAAAATATTGGTCATAATAGAACAACGTGCCCGCAAGCTCGGCGTAGTGTGATCTAATCGTCCTGCATCTAGATTTTGACTTTTAGTGGTTTATATTGTAAGTTGTTTGTTTGACCATTGTGTTGGGATTACAAGGGTAGGGCTTCACCTATATAACAATGTAACTACTGAGAAATGAGTGCTCTAATCACACTCTCCTTGTTTGTTTGGCTTGAAGAAATTTTTTTAGGGAATCTATGGTTTCAAAACCAATATGTGGCCTATTAATTATTTGTCTAATAATAGAACTACTTAGCTTTTTCTTCACATTTACAAAGTCAAATCTGCATGTTTTTCGACCCATTGGGATTTTAGTCAATAGTTTCTCAAGTGCATTATAGTTTGGGATTTTAAAATAGGAAATGGAATGTATTTGTGTATCTTTTTATATTGTATTTGTTCAATGATAGAATGTTTCTTTTTTATCTTCTTTTGTGGCTTTCTCCTTTTTGTTCATCATAACGGCTTCAAGATCAAGATTGACTACTCCGTTCAAGAACAAAATCCTTGTCCTCAATCATTTCGTGTATGATTTTTGGATATTTATCATATTTTTTTGTAGTAGGAATGCTGGAAATCCTAGTGCAAGAATGTCGTGAATGGGCGCTTAGTATAGGGAGTAAATGTTTTCGATTTATTTTTGCTTCTGTTTAGGGTATAAAAGTAGAAATTGCTGCGCATCAAAACTGAATCGCAAATTTTGACCAACAGAAAAGTTGTAGAAAATTTTATTATGATTCCAACGATATGAATTTCGCTCAATTCTGATATCGTGTGACTCTGATACGTGCAAATTACAGTTGATGTGCCATACTTTCAGCATAGCGCAACAGTTTTTGCGCACATGCGCAAAATCTGCTACACTTCTGGTCACAGTCATAGATTTTGACCAACGGAAAAATTGTAGAAAATTTTGTTACAATTTCAACGATATAAATTTCGACATGACATCGTGGACTGGAGCACTTAGTAAGGTCGGGCGCAGACTTTCAGACGATGCGCAAAATCCAAGGCCGGATCATGATCACAGATTTTGACCAACAAAAAAATTGTAGAAAATTTCATTACGATTCCAACAAAATTTCATACAATTCTAATGACATCATGTGACTCGATATGCGCAAATGGCCATACATACTTTCAAGACAACAGGAGATTTTTGCATACGCAAAAAATATGTTTCTAGTCATGACAGATTTTGACCAACAGAAAGTTGTAAAAAATTGATTCCAATGATATGAATTTCACAATTCGGTCATTCAGCGCAAAAAAATAAGGTTAGTGCACAGACTTTCAACAAGACGCTGGATCACAATCACAGATTTTGACCAATAGGAAAGTTGTAAAAAATTTCATTACTATTCCAAAAATATAATTTTCGCACAATTACAACACCGTATGTCCCTGATAAGCAAAAAGTACGCGATCGTATTTCAGATAACGCAGCTTTTACATGCAAAATCGATGCCGGGTCACAATCACAGATTTTGACCAACAGGAAAGTTATAGAAAATTTTGTTATGATTCCAACGATATAAATTTCACACAATTTTGATACCGTATGACTCTGATACATGCAAAGTATGGTCGCTGCGCCTTACTTTCAGCACAACGCAGCAGTTTTTGCGCACATGCGCAAAATCTGCTACACTTCAGGTCACAATCATTGATTTTGACCAATAGGAAAGTTGTAGAAAATTTCATTACAACTCCGTCGATATGAATATCTCTCAATTCAGACACCGTGTGACTCTGATACGCGCAAAGTAAGGTCAGTCAGATTTCAAGACAGCATAGCTTTTACATTACGCGAAAATATATCGCCGGGTCACAATCAGAGATTTTGACCAACAGGAAAGTTGTAAAAAATTTGGTTACGATTCCAACGATATGAAGTTCACTCAATTCTGACACCATTTGATGCGTGCAAAATACGATTCTTACTATAAAATTAGGGTCCAATGAGAATCTGGTATTTTTAAAGTAGTCTTCTTAATGAGAATCTAGTATTACCCATAAAGAAATGAGAATCTGGTTCTGAGTATGTGTTAGTTCAAAATTTTAGATTCTGGTATTTAGTAATATTAGATTCTTCATTGGTTAGCTTCTTTTGTCATTTACAATGATTTTCATTTGTGCTTATCCATTAAACTTATAATGCCATTAATCTTGTGCAGGAATTCAGCAAAGATTCAAGCGGTTTGCCTGGTTTAATTTGGACTGTGAAGCATGATTTTTTTATACTTGGGAGATTTTTATGTTCTTTTCATCAACATTACTTGTGAATGATTTTACGAGTATGATAGATTTTAATCAAATCTTTAATAAGTGAGCAGCATGAATTCTAATTGAATTGTGGCGCTTTGCTGGCTTTCAAACTCTTGCTAAATTTTTTTAATTTGGATGACTATGAAGTTATCATTGGAGTTGATTTTTTATATTTTTGGTTTACATCAAAAGAAAATTTGTCTTGTTTGAATTGGTGCCTTTTGAATCTATGAATTTTGAAATTTCAATTTGTTTTGTGTGATTTTCATTCATTATATAATTTAATTGTATTCAAAATTCTAAACCCTAAAGATTTCGTACATTAGATCTCAGTGACCTCATCTATTTTAAATATATTTTTATAAGATAAGATATATTTCAGGCACTTAACTTGTATTGTGTATCATTTGGTTTGGAGAATATACATTTGATTGTTTGCATCTTAACCCATGTGCATATCTTATCTTCTTGGTTGTCATGTCCTTGATTCTATTCAAACGACCTGGCTAATGACTTAAGAAAAAAAAGAGTAAGCATTTGCATGTTTTATGTTCTTCGAGGACACATTTTCAGAATCGGTCAGTATGAGGAGTTGTGCGGGAGTCGCGGCAACATGCATATTTCGATAGCGAGCGACACTAGCATTCCAGGTACTTCATCGTCAGTGCAACCGGATGACCCTGCGATGGATATTGGTTCATCATCTCTACCAGTGGTCGGATCATCTGCATATACATTTACACAACCACCACAGTATTCATACCAAGCTATGTGGTCATAGATGCACTCGTGGCAGCAATCAGTCCCTCATGCATATGGGCCTCCGTCATTCCATATGATACCCTCGTATGGACTGTATCATGGTTTCTCGCTTCCTACACAATCTTCAGTTGATGTACCTAGTGCTACACACCTGGGTTACTCACAACAACCCTCCAAGCAGGTTAAATAGGAGGACCAAAGACATGGAACATCATCGAGACGCGATGATGACTAGCCAATTACATGCCCTAGTGATGCGATCGCATCGCAGCATCGCCGAGATAGTCATCTGTACTATTATCTTTTGTCCATACAGGATTACATTTTGTTGTATCTGTACCTATCTTTTTGTATTTTGTCTCGCAGGCATAGTCAAGAACTATTTTATTTTTTCGTTACCTTAATTTATAAAAATTCATATCTTTTTTGTCCTGCTATATTTATACTTCTTTATCTATTTAGAAGAACTAAGCACTCAAGTTGTACAATGATGTATGTTTTTCAGTGAGGATATTTCTTTTGGTAGTAACAGTAGAGAGGTAGTTAGTTTGTGTTCTAAACTTAGTTTGAGTTGGCTTCTTATCATTGTTCATTTCTCAAAATCTGCTAGGCATCGGGCCGCAATCACAAATTTTGACCAACATAAAAGTTGTAGAAAATTTTGTCACGATTCCAACGATACAAAGTTTGCTCAATTCAAACACCGTATGACTCCTATACGCACAAAATATGATAGCTGCTCAGAATTTTTAGCTCGGCACAGTTTTTGCGTGCATTTGTAAAATCTGCTACATATCTGGCCGCAATCGTAAATTTTGATCAACATGAAAGTTGTATGAAATTTTATTATAATTCCTACAATATAAATTTTGCTTAATTTTGACACCGTATGACTCCGATACGTGCAAAATACGATAGCTGCTCCGAAATTTTAGCTCCACGCTACAGTTTTTGCGTACATGCACAAAATCTGCTGCGTATCGGGCCGTAATCGTAAATTTCAACCAACATCAAAGTTGTAGAAAAATTATGATTCCAACTATCAAAGTTTGCTCAATTCCGACATCGTATGACTCCGATATGCACAAAATACGATAGCTGCCGCCAGATTTTTAAGAAAAAAATTTAAAGGCAAAATTTTTAGATTAGGTTTAATGTTAATCATAATTAGCAATTTAGACACCCAAAAAAAAATTTAGCATAATAGGCCTAGTCGTTCATACGATGGGTGATGCCAACGGGCGCCATCGCGGGCCGTCCCGTCACGATTGGCTCCTCGAATTAACAGTCTTCTGACGGCGATGGCGTCCACGTTGGCGCCGGTTAATCCATCGAGCGGACGGCCTGCCCTTCGCAAAAAATTGAGGGGAGATTGCAATTTGCTTCCTATTTTCATCATAATCCCTCGGCTCCTCCATTCCACCATTTGTTCGGCACACCGCCGGAAGGGGTCGCCATCGCCAGGGAGAGCTTCGGCGGTTGAGTCGCCACACGGAGATGGTTTATTTCTTCGTTTGTCCGCCGATTAAGGTAATTTTTTTCCTAAATGCTTAATTTGTGATAGATCTTGTTATATATTACTTTGTGTTGTATGATTTGCTTATTTCCTTGTGTTGTTTAGCTAGATTTGTATGTTTTATATTTTTTGTAAGTTTTAATGTGATATTGAAGATTATGGTGATATATATGTAAGAACAATAAATGTAGTTATAATCGGAATTTTTATGTGATATTGCTTTGTAGTATTTTTTGATGTGATATTGAAGATTAGGGTGTTATATATGTTAAAATTAAAATTTAGGTGTTAGATATATAAATACATAAGAATTGTGTGGTATGGATGTAAATCCCCCTTTCATTAAATATGCATTCTAGATTTATATTTCAAAATCTTAAGGGGACTTCATAAACATGCATTGAGGTTTTTGAAGTAATTTAGTAGGAAGTGCATTGATGTAATATACACAAACAAAAAATAATTTTCACCAAATTTCATTCTTTTTTCTATCCGAAATAACTTAGCATTATATTTCATCATTTATTGTTTGATTCTTGATTTGATTTTGAAATGGGGAGTTTATGACATAACCTAATTCTATTTTAAAGGACTTGAACAATGTTAATATTAAACATGTCATAAGAGACTTTAAAAAAAATGCTTGATTGAGGAAGTTATTATTAGTTATAAAATAACGAGGTAAGATTTTTGCATGATTGAGAGCCATATAAAACATGGTTATTTAAGTAAAATAATGATATATGTCATTATAATACTAAAACTCTTGATATATTAGTTGTAGACTGTATTTATATTATGAAAACTACGTGGTTGAGAGGGTTGAGGTTGTTGCTAATTGATAATATTATTCATCTTTATGAAAGCTATGATTACAATCTACTCTCCCTTCATCCTTTATGAGTTTGCGAAATATCTCCAAGTGAAATGCACAATTGTATTATATCTTGAAATGATTTTCTTCTGTAACCAAGGGAGAGGAAGGATTCTTACTAGTTAGAGTTGTTGTTAGTTGAATATAAGTTTAGAAATTATCTGCATAGTTCTTTATTATGACGACGAACTGAATGTTGTTGATAATTTCTTTCCGACCTACATTGGTGGAAAAATTGACCAATTCAGATCCCATGAAGGATTAACCTACTGGGGTTACAAAAGTGAATCACGAGGTCATTTAAGTTAGACCATGCAAAGTCATGTGTTAATCTTATAGGTCGTTTCCCTATTGATGCTAGATTTATCGCTACTCATATTATTGACAATGAAGTGTGTGAATCTGTACTCAACACAGTTTCCGTGCAGCCTGTAATAATTTATGTTAAAGTTTAGGAATTACATTGTGAGGAAAGAGATGTTGACAGTACTGAGGAGCATCAAAGAACTCCAATCAGTACTGAATACATCACACTTGATTTGCAACAAATTGCTCAGCAGGAAGCATACAGGTTTGTGCCAACAGAAGCTACTAATGTAACTGGGACAAGTTTTGATTTTGTGGGTGATGCTGAAGGTAATGTTGATGATGGGTATGAAACTATACCTTATGCAACAAGTACCGATGATGATGAGGGGGATGATAGTGATGTAGATGAGCCTTCTTTAAAGAGCAAAGATCCATCTAACATGGTCAGAGAGCTTATTAGGGACTACCTAGTTAAAACAAGCCAAACAGATGAGAACTTACTGTCTAACAATGAGTACATGCATCATGCTCAAACAATTAGAGAATTACATGAAGAGAAAACATTTGATGAGCCTTCAGATGAGTCAACTTTTGAACTTGAAAGTTGCATTCTAGATGAACTACTAGAAGGTATGTGCTTTCATGATAAGAAGCAGCTGCTATTTGCTGTTTAGGGTTGGTCTATCATCAATAATGTTGACTACGTGATCTACGCTTCAAACAAAACCAGGTTCATTGTATTGTGCACTCAATATGTGAACCAAGCTACGCCTTGCATGTGATGCTTACATGCAAGTTCAAGTAAGAGATTGGGAGGTGCATGGAGAATTGACAGTATAGGCTCACGACATACATGTAGTCATTCAGTCCTCAGTGCCGGACATAGGCAATGTACATCACAGTTTATCAGTTATTTCATTCAACTTGCAATTAGGCATCAACTGGATTTAAAGCCCAGAGAGATTATATGCCATATTGAGTCCAAATTTAACATACGAGTGTCCTATATGAAAGCCTGGGAAGCACGTCGTAAGGCACTAAAGGTTATTTTCGGTAGTTGGGAGGAATCTTATCGATCGTTGGAGAGATTCATGTCTATTATATGCTCAGCAATACCATGATCGGTCTACAGTGCGGTCGTCAGAGTCATACAGATTTCAACGATTATTCTGGTCCTTTGATCCTTCAATTATAGGTTGGCAATACTGTCGCCCAGTTTTATGTCTAGATGGACTTTCCTCCTAGGTAAGTATAGGGGGACTCTACTTAGTGCAGTTAGAATTGATGCCAACAACGGTTTATTTTCACTGTCCTTCGTAGTAGTAGAATCAGAAAGTATCGAGTCATGGTGTTAGTTTCTACGAACACTCCAAAACTTAATTTCATTTATCTGTACTAGAGGTGATTTGTGCATCATTTCTGACAAGCACATGAGGTTGGTATGGGGCTGCAGGAAGATATTACCGTGGGCTGCACATCATTTTTGCATGAGACATCTGAGGGAGAACTTTAAAAAGCAGTTAGACAACTTGGAGTCGGAGACGTTGAGTTCATATGCCAAAAAATGCATGTTGCCGGTAATACTGATGATATACACATTTTTAAAAGGTATATGACTGATATCAAGAACATCAAACAGGAGGCCTACGATTGGCTCGTATCAAGGGATGTACATCAGTAGTCTCTTACCCATGATGATGGGTACATGTATGTCACTATGGTCACAAATGCGTACCGAATAACAAGGTACATAAGCGACGCGTGCCAATTGCACTAGTCTTTGCATTATATTATAAACTAGTCGCTACGTTCATGAAATGCTTGGACTCAGCAACATCAGCAGCGAACCAGCGACTTGATGTTCTCTCCCCGGACCAAGGCAACTTTGCAGGGTAGTGAACATGAGACAAGGAGATTTCCTGAGCTAGTACAAATTAACAATAATGAGTACCAAGTTTTCAATGCCAGTAGCAGAACATACAAGGTAGAGCTATATGAAAATCATATTTGTAGATGTAAATGTAGACAACCACAAGCTTATCACATGCCATCCTCACATCATTTTTGTGTTAGGGCAGCGACATATAAGTCACGTTCAGTACGTATCGGCCTACTACACCTTGGACTACTATTGCAAAACTTACGAGGAAATGTTTCATGTCATCCTGATCGTGATGAGTGGCCAGAACACATAATGCTAGGAACTTTCCAGAGTACAACCCACCAAATATTAAGAGGAAGTCAGATCGACCACGTTCAAATAGATTCAGAAATACTATGGATGAAAATACTACAAGAAGTAATAATATTTGTAGTATATGTAAAAATGTTGGCCATAATAGAACAATGTGCCTACAAGGTCGTAGTGTGAGCTAATCGTGCAGCATCTAGATTTTGACTTTTAGTGGTTTGTATTGTAAGATGTCTGTTTGGCCATTGTGTTGGCATAATAAAATGTTCTTTCTAAGAGGGAGTGTCTTAAATATTAAAAAGAAAAAGAAAGCAAACCCCCCAAAAGAAGTTCTTTCCAAGAGGAGTACAAATAAACATAAAGCAAACCCCACATTAACAAGAAGCCTCATGCGCTAGAACAATGTGCTTTGATCCAAATATAAAAGTCTTCATTGTAAATGCAAATTGTATACATTGATATTGTTTTAGTTTGACTTTTTTTCCTAATTTCTAGTTATATAGCAATCCTATGATACTAATGCTTATGAGAACGTGATATGTTTAGCGTTTTGATTGCATCATTGGGTTTATTTTACTATTGCAAATTATATCAATTCAGCTCTTAGACTCCATAGTTCACTTGTGTACAACTACTTTATTTTAGCACTTGGCTAGTTCTCTTGTTTTCTTTTTGGTAACTGTCCAGTCAATTTTTCCAAGTACTTTGGTAACTGTCCAGCCAATGTTTTATTGCCCATATTGAACTAAGAGATAGTAGTTTTGACAAGGGGAAAACACCATTCGATCGAAATAGGAAACATATTCCAACCTCTTTTCAGTTTGAAACAAGACCAACCCACCATAACAACATTCAATAAACCAATTTGGTATACACTTGTAATCAACAACTTCTCCCTAATTGTACTATAGGTGAATCAGATCTTTAGCTGTATCATCCACATAGAAACCTAAATATTTATATTCTTGTGGAAGATAAAATTCAGTCAGAGAACACAACGATTGCTCTTTTATCTCCCATCCAGGATACTCAGTATGCTCATAATAATTTTATGAATAGGGATGCATTAGACACTAATGAGAAAGCTACTTACATGATCAGCTCCAGACCTGAAATAGTTGTACCTATGTTCAATAAAGATCATCAAATCTAAATAAATATACTTGATAGAGGAAATACCTTCCTTCAACAATCATTCTCAAATCCAGACAATCAAATGGAGGAAGGGACTCAAACTCAAGGAGAGCATTTTGAAGAAGAACATTATGAAGATTTTCTCAACTCAGTTTTGAAAGAATGGTAATCCTAAAAGCGAAAAAAAATGTAGAAAGGTCCTAAGAAACTTAAAAATATCTTGATTTGGAACATTATGGGCCTTGATAAAGCCAAAGACACTAATAGACTTAAGAGCCTTGTAAAATTACATAAACTAAGACTTTTTGCTATCTTGGAACCCCTTGTATGCACCCAAAACTTTCCAAATATCAATAGATGATTCCCCCAAATCATCATCATTTTTAATGTTAGAAATAAAATATGTTTGTTTTGGAAACCCTAGTTTCAAATCCAAGTTCTAGTTTACTCTAACCAATACCTTTGTATTCACATCCAAGATGTCAACATTAGCATATATGCAACCTTCATCAACTGCATCTCTAAGAATTGGTAACTGTCCAGCCAATATTTTCCAAGTACTTTTTTTATTTTACACGCACAAAATCTGCTGCGCTTCGGCCCACAATCGCAGATTTTGACCAACAAAAAAGTCGTAGAAAATTTTGTTACGATTCCAACGATATAAATTTCGCTCAATTCCGACACCGCGTTTTGACTCGTGCGCGTTCGCTGCCCCATGTTTCAGCGCAGCGTTTTTTACATACAAAATCTGCTACACTCGCAGATTTTGACCAACAGGAAAGTCGTAGAAAATTTTGTTATGATTTCAATGATATAAATTTCGCTCAATTCAGACACCGTTTGACTACAATATCGCCAAATTACGGTCGCTGCGCCGTACTTTCAGCACAGCACAGCAGTTTTTGCGCACATGCGCAAAATCTGCTGTGCTTCGGCCCACAATCTCAGATTTTGACCAACATAAAAGTCGTAGAAAATTTCATTACGATTCCTACAATATAAATTTCGATCAATTCTGACACCGTTTGACTACGATAGGCGCAAATTACGGTCGCTGCGCCGTACTTTCAGCTCAGCGCAACAGTTCTCGCGCACATGCGCAAAATATGCTGCGCTTTGGCCCACAATCACAGATTTTGACCAACAGGAAAGTCGTAGAAAATTTTGTTACAATTCCAACAATATAAACTTCACTCAATTCTGACATTGTTTGACACCGCCGCTCGTACGCATTTGCAGACTTTCAGCACAAGGTTCTTGCACATGTGCAAAATCTGCGGTGCTTCGGCCTACAATCGCAGATTTTGACCAATAGGGAAGTCGTACAAAATTTTGTTACGATTCCGACGATATAAATTTCGCTCAATTCTGACACCGTTTGACTACGATACGCGCAAATTACGATTCTTATTATAAAATTGAGGTCCAATGAGAATCTGATATTTAGTTGAGTTTCAAAGTAACAGTGATAGTGAGTTTCAAAGTAATAATTCATTTTCATTTTCATTTTTGCCTAATAACATTTCTGTTGAGTTTCAAAATAACAGTGACATTCCTCTATTGAAGCACACAGCTTGAAATGATAAGTGAGTTTAAAGGTTCTTATCAATAATCAAATGACAAAATAGGTTTGGCAGGATTTTGTTATGATTTATCATTCTATAAGGAATGCAGTATGCTAATTTACTTGACTAGAAAGCTGTATTATTTACCTTCACGAAGAAACCTTCAGCAAGCATGAAAGTCATGACAATTATTGAAGCTAGAGTAGTTGCCTTTTTCATATCCATAAGAGTAGCACCAATTGCGAGTCCGTGTACATGTCAACTGCTTGTTCCTTGTTTAACATAGCTCTTTCTTGAGGAAATGTGAAGATTGCTGTGAATATTAGGAAAAATCTGCAGAAAACAGCAATGAAGAATAGCAACCCTGCCTGCAAGATGGTGTGTTGCACAAATGAGATTGCACAACAACCATCCGAGCAGGTTGAACAGGAGGACCAGCAGCTGGAGCATCATCTACGACCGGCCCCACCACCCATTACACCAGATGGCGATGTGATCGCGCAGCATCATCGGAGATAGCCATTCTATTATCTTCTGTCCATACGAGATTATATTTTATTGTATGTGTACTTATCTTATTGTAACTTGTCTCGCAAGCATCATCAGGAACTATTTTATTGTTTTGGTTACCTTAATTTATAAATATTCATATCTTTTTTATGCAGCTTTATTTATATAGCTTTAAGTGTTTAGAATAAGTTGTACATTGATGTATTTTTTTTAGAGAGGATATTCCCTGTGGAAGTAACAATAGAGAGGTAGTTAGTTTGTGTTCTAAAATTAGTTTGAGTTGGTTTCTTATCCTTGTTTGAGAAGGGTTGCATTTCTAATACTAGCACATTCACTTCTTTTATATGAATGTAAGCAATATGAATAATTATCTCCAAATAATAAGATTAATGTGCTAGCAACGAATGTGTATGTGTCATGACTCTTAAAACTTGTTAATTGTACTTCATTAAAAGTTTTTGTTCAACGTGAGTTATTTGAGCATTTCAGCATTGTCCATTTCTCAAAATCTGCTATGCATTAAGCTGCAATCGTAAATTTCAGCCAACATTAAAGTTGTAGAGAATTTTGCTATGATTCCTATACAAGTTCAATTCGATCAATTGACTCGATGTAATCGATTCTTTGCTTGAACTTTTAGCTCCCGCGGTTTCAGCGCATTTGTAAAATCTGCTGCGCATCAAGCAGCAATCATAAATTTAAACCAACATAAAAGTTGTAGAAAATTTTGTTGCGATTCAAACAATACAAAGTTCTCTCAATTCCGATACCGTATGACTTCGATATGCGCAAAATACGATTGTTGCTCTGAACTTTTAGCTCCGCGGGGCAGTTTTCGTGCGCATTTGCAAAATCTGCTGCGCATCAAACCGCAATCATAAATTTTAACCGAAATAAAAGTTGTAAAAATTTTGTTATGATTCCAACGATACAAAGTTCTCTCAATTCGGATACCGTATGACTCCGATACACGCATCGATTGCGCTGAACTTTCGCTCACTTGATTTTTTGCGTGTATTTGCAAAATCTGCTGTATACGGGTCGCAATCTTAAATTTTGATCAACATAAAAATTGTAGAGAATTTCGTTACGATTCCAACGGTATAAAGTTCACTTAATTTCGACACCTTATGACTCCTATACGCGCAAAATACGAGAACTGCTCTACATTTTAAAAAAAAATTTATAAATTACAATTCATTACGATGGGCGACCCGTCGTCCGTCAGCGGACGGCCGCGAATAACTAGTCGTCCGTTTCGACGGCGCGCTTTTGTGTCCGCGTTGGCGCCGTATCCGTCATCTTAGAACTATTCTAAATTTTTTTTGTGTGCCTAAATTGCTAAATATTAATATTAAGCTCTAAAATTTTGCTAAATTTAAATTATAGCTAGTCGTCCGTCCAACGGACCACTGGTTGGGGAAGCCGACGATCGGCTCAATCGTTGTTTAGTCATCGTCGTCTACGGCACTTTATTTTACCATTTTTTTTGGTGCCTAAATCGATAATTAGGATTAGGATTAAGCCTAATTTAAAAATTCTGCCATTTAATATAATCATAGACCTTTCAAATTTGAGCGATGTTATTGATGAATTAAGTGATGTAATATTTTGATGTTATCTCAAAATCTTATCTTTCGTCCTAAATAATGAAGTCGTGCACTATTGCTCTCCAAAAGATCTCTGAATCGATCAGCAACGTATGCTATTTATTTTATGATCTCTAAAACGCATAAGATATATTTGGCTTCAAGCAGTGATTTCTATGAGAAGAGATAAGTTGAGCATCATTACCCTACAACGTGAATCGATCATTTAGACTTAAGACATACACAAAACAGTGAAAGCTTTCAAGGGGACTAAGAATTTCTATGAGAAGAGATAAGTTGAGCATCATTACCCTACAACGAGATGAAGGAAACCGCCAGGTCACTATTCGAGATCCCCGCCGAGACTAAGCTGCGCAATGTTATCCACGACCTAGAAGATGGAGGCTACCGGCCGCCTAATTTCTCATCCAACAGCCAATTTTACGAGTCGTTAGGGATATACGACGCCGCCTCGCCACCCGACGTCCACACTTTCTGTTCTGTTTTGGACGCCTCGCCGCAGCAACGGTGTGCTCCGCCTCATTCAGTTCCAGCCCATCATTTAAGCTGTTTTTCTCTTAAAACAGTACTAACTCTATTCCAACTAACGAAGCTTGCAGTGATATCATTACCGATTATTTCGTGGAACTTCATGAGGTAATCATTAAAACAGCTTCAAAAATTGCAGAGAGTTTGGGCTTGATTGGCTGCTCCTTCAAGGAATGGTCTTGTCAAGCAAGGATAATCTCTTACAAATTTTCTTCTCAAGACGTTATCGGCTGTATTGGCGTTCCTGATCACACGGACACCAGTTTTCTGACCGTCTTGCAAGAAGATGACTGTGTTGGTGGCCTTGAGATTATAGACGCTAATGGCAACTGTATAAATATTGATCCCAAGCCAGGAACCTTATTTGTTAACATAGGTGATATCGCAAAGGTAATTAATTCATATGTATCTATGAAATTTCTTTTTTTTTTTCTCTCTTTTGCATTTCGAATATATATATATATATATATATATATATATATATATATATATATATATATATATATATATATATATATATATAATAATCATGAAAAAATGTTTAATAAAATGCATGCATTTGTGTATGATGAAGGTTTGGAGTAATGGAAGACTGCAAAATGTGAAACATAGAGTGATATGTAAGCAAGCGAAGCAACGAATCTCAATAGCTCTATTTTTACTTGCGCCAAAAGATGGCGAGATAGAGACTAATTTGACTATCTCATATAAGAAAAATTATGAAGTTCAAAGTGTTAATTGCGCACCTTCAATTGTGTTTGAGTGTGACTAGGTAGATTTTAATTTATTTATGTAATATTTATTATTAAAAATTAGGAAATATTTGAATAAAGATAAAAATGACATCAATAAAACATATGTCTTTCCCAAGAAGATTTAAAATCTCTAGTTTATTTTTCTATTTTTTGCTTCAACAAATTTTGAAACTAATTTTTTAATTATTTTTTTTATGAGGTATTGAACCGAATTTTAAAAATATATGTGCATATATATGTAATGATACCCCTATTCTCATTCAAATTCAACGGATAGCAAAGTAGCAAATGCGGACGTGAGGCGCTCTAGGGTTTTGCTGCCTTGGCTTATGGTTCCGGGCTTGGGGGTTTCCTGGTTGTCTCTTTACTCCTTCGCCAGGTAAGTGAGGGTCTTTTTGTGCTACTGCTCTCCTTTAGTAGTTTCTTCTGACCACCAGCTTTTGGCTGGAGGTCCTTCACTGCCCTCTTCCCTCTCCGTTCGCTATGACATCCTCAACCAACCCTTTCTTCTCTCTTCATTTTCCCCTCTAAACTCTGCTAACCTCCCCTCCTCTATTTTGGGTGCCCCTCCTAGGAGTCATTCTTCCTTAGGGCTCCAACCCCTTTCTTAGACCCCAACCTTACATTTGAAAAGATTTGCTTCTTGCTAGTAAGGATAACAATAAATCTTATGCTTTTTCCTACATTCCCTATGAAATCAATGAAGTTTGTTTCTCTGAAGAGGAGCTTTAGGAGGGACAGAAGGATTGGAGTTTATCCCTGATCGGCCATGCTTTAGGAAAAAGACCCTATTACAGCTCTTTACTTGCGGCTACCAAGAAAAAATGGAACTTTAAAGGGGGGTTAGAGCTGCTCACTCTGGAAGGGGATTTTTTCCTCTTCAAATTCTCTTGCCAAGAAGATTTCGACTTAGTCTGGAGCAATGGACTTTGCTTTCTTAACGGTAGATATTTTGTCTTTCAAAAGTGGACCTAGAACTTCAGATCTTGCAAGCAGAATATTTTTCTGAAATTCCTCTTTGGATTTAATTGCTGAATTTTCCCCTCTACTGTTAGAATGAGGCTGGGTTCTCCAAAGTTGCGAACTTGATCGGTACTCCCCTTGTTGTGAAAAATTTGACTGCTTCTAAGTCACGAATCACCTTTGTCAGAGTCTGCGTTCAAGTTTTCGTGAACTCCCCCTCTCCCTGACTCCATCAATATCAACTTGAATGGCTTGAAATTTAAACAGGATATCCTCTACAACCAGAAGCCGAAAGCCTGCAACAAGTGCTCTTCCTTCTCTCATGATGATAATTCTTATCCTCTCAACCCTACCAAGCTATACTTTTCTAGGGGCAGGAGTAGGAGCAGGCCACCTAGGCCGTAAGTAAGCAATTCTCCTCATATTCCTCAACCGGCTTCCTTAGGTGAGGAGCCCTCTGCCTCATTGATCCCCTCTTCAGCTAACCCCCATGATGAAGTTTTAACCACTCCTAATCTTCCTATCATTGATCTCAACCAACTACCCGCTCAATCCCCTCCTCTTTAGGAAGATCAAATTGATCCGATTACAATTTTGCATTCCTCCTCTCCTACTTCTGAGGCTTTGATTTCAAACACTTCCTCCTCCTATAATATTATGACACGTTCAACCACTCTCTTTCCAAACCACCATCAAGCTAATAAGGAAGCTGAACTTGCACATATTACCTCTGAGAAAGCCGCTACTGATCTCGAAAAAGGCAAGCATCACTCCCCAAAAAGTAAAAGTAATTTGGTCCTCAAAGTCAATAACAAAAAGAAAGAGAAGAAAGGCAAACTGCCTTCCACATCTCGATCCTCCTCATGCGATTTCCAGTCATAGGAAGTTGGAATGTTCGTAGCATACAAGCTGAAGGGCGCTCCCTTGACTGCCGTAGACTTATTATTAACTTCAATCTTGATGTTCTCTGCCTTTTGGAAACTAAGCTATCTCCTGTCTCTCTCAATGACAAGCTCCTTCTCAATAAGCTAAGTCTCTTCCCAGAAAAAGACAATGTTAGCAATTTTGAATTTAGTCAAGGGGGGAGCATTTGGATCAAGTGGAACTCTAGTCACGTCTCCTTTAGGCCGATTATGGTTTCTTTCCAACTCATACATGGGGAAATGCCCATAAATAGCTCCTTTTCTTTTATGTTCACTTGCATCTATGCCTTTAATGGTGCTCAAGATTGTCTCTCCCTTTGGTAAGCTATCAGGGGAATCCACTCGTCTATAAACTCCCCATGGCTGCTTATGGGGATTTCAATTGTGTGCTCTTCAACTCTGATAAATCTGGCGGCAATGTTGTGCGTCTAAACAAAACCTTAGACTTTAGGGATTGTATCCAGGACAGTGAGCTACTTGATCTTCCTAGTATTGGCCTAAGATTTACTTGGTTGAATCAACAAGAGGATCATTTCGTCCAATCAAAAATTGATAGAGTCATATGTAATATGAGGTGGTTGGAGGAATTCTCCTCTTCTTTCTACAAGGTTTTCACTCTCCTCTCTCGTAACCAATCCTTGAACCAACGATGCCAAACTTCTGCCTCAGTCCCCCCTAATAGGCGTGAACCTGCCGATGAAGGCGTGATAGGAATCTCTTTAGAAGATCGTATCCGCCGAATGGAAGAGTCTTAAAATGAGATGATTCAACTTTTGTGAGGAACACAACAACCACTACCACGATAAACACATCTCCCCCAAGATCGATCGTTAGCCATGGGAGGTCAAAATGCTAATCTCATTGACAATGAAGTTCCTCCACGTAGAGACCGTTATGCTGATCTCATTGACACTACTAGTTCTACTCATCCATCACGTGCAGCTCAACCAACTACTAATCCACTAATTATTGCTGGTAGCTTGAGACATTCTTATCCTGTTGACCCCACTCGTCATGTTATACGTGCATAATAATGACTCTTAATGCAAGACGAATTTCACCTTCAAGACAGAAATCATCTTCCCCCTCACCATAGCTATGAGGAATCCTCATCTTTAGCTGAAACTATTCTTCAACATCCTATTCCCGTGGGTTTCAAGCTTCTGAGCATTGATTCCTATGATGGGGTGACTGACCCACATGAACACATCGACCATTATAGAACTATCATGCATATCCAACGAGCTCCTTATACACTGCTTTGTCAGGTCTTTCCCGTTACCCTCAAGGGACAAGCTCGCACTTGGTTCTACTCCCTTCCAAGGGGATCCATCCATACCTTCGACGAACTCGCAAAGATTTTTGTGGAACAGTTCATTGCAAACTAGAGGATCATTAAAGATTCCTCCCATCTCTCCGACATTCGTCAGAATGAGGGTGAATCACTTAAGGAATACTTCCATAGGTTTTCCTTAGAAGCTCGCCAAATACCTGGAGTAGACCCTAAATTATTAAGAGGAGTTTTCCTTGGAGGACTCCGTCTAGAATCTTTTACTCGTCACTAATGCGAGACACGGTACCCAATCTAAAAAGTTCTTAAGTCCCTTAATATTCCATTAAAGGACTTATCCAAAATCTTAATCAAACCATTTCAAATTCATGGGATTTTCTCATAACTCATTTATATTCTCATTTATGTTCACATATATAAATGAAATATAAATACAAAATCAATTAAACCAAATTCACAAATTCAACTTCAAACTCCTTGAAATTTTCCTAGGTCCTTTAAATCCTTCTTAATGGACTTAGCCTAAATCATGATTAAACCACTTCAAATCCTTGAAATTTTCTCATAATCCATTTATATTCTCATTTATATTCACATATATAAATGAAATATAAATTCAAACATTCAAAATCAATTCCAAAAATCAAACTCAAATCAACTCAAAATCCAATCTAAGCCTTTCAAGTCAAAATATTGAACTTAGCCAAATCAATTTCAAATCAGGCCAAAACCTTGATTTTCTTTCATGATTCAATCAACCCTATAATCATGAATTCATATATAAATACAAACCTCAATTAACAAATCAGAAATCAATTCAAAAATCAAATCCTAAACCCTTTCATATTCTTCCTTTGAATATAAAATTGCCAAATGGATCAAAACCCATTTGACTTCAAACCATTTGTAAATGGATTTATATTTCAATCATGAGTCCATATGCAAGTTCAATCAATCTCAAATCAAGCTTCGACAAAGCCATTTGACCAGCTCACTTGACCCAAAGTGATCTAAAATACCCTTATGAGTCAAATTCTAGTCCTAACCAAATTGGATTGAACCAAACTCATCTATGCCTCTCATCATGATCAACAATTATCATGGGATGATCAAAGAATCAAATTTGGTCAAACTAAGTCAAACTTAAGGGTTGACCAAGTCAACACTTAGCCCAAAATAAAACCTAGCATAACCAAATTCTACCATAGGCCAAATTGATTGAAACCATTGATTTTAGTTCATTCATGACTTATGTTTGAACTTGACCAAGCCAACATTCTAACCCTAATTTAATTGGCGGTTGACCCATTTTGACCTAAAGGGTCAAGATGTGTCAAAACTTAATCTAAGCCAAATTGATTCAAACTGATGGGTCAAGCTCATTCCAAATCACTTGATGAACTTGACCAAAGTCTCAATTATCCAACTAGGCCTAATATAGCCCAATTGACCTTAGACCCAACATGACCTAAAGGAGTCATGTTGAGCCAAATTTGAACTTAACCAAAATTGGTTGGAAACAAAGATACCAATCCACTCCGTATGACTAACCAAACTGAAAACTACCCTTGACCTACCTCAAATAGGTCAAATGGGTCAAATAGGTCAAATAGGTCAACTTGACCCATTTGACCTAACTGAAGTCATGTGAGCCAAATTCAAAACTAATCCAAATTGAATAAACCAAATTCACCAAAATATTTCAAATGGTCATATGAACTTGACCCAACCCTTGGTTTGACCCAATTTGACCAATTGGTCAACTTGACCCTAGTTGACCTATTTTGACCTAAATGGGTCAACATGAGCCAAACCCTATCAAATGAATTTCAAATCTCATCAAACTTGGCCAAACTTAGTTTCTCCACATACCTAACATATCCAAATTAAAATATCAGCAAAATGATCATCCTACCCGTAGGCCATAGAAAAATGTTGACCTAATCTATGGGTAATTTGGTCATAACTTTTCATATCCACTTGAGGCTTTCCTAATAGCTCAAGTGGGCCTAATGAAGAGTGGTGCACCCAACCCAATGGGTTTGGGTTAGCCCAATTTGCCCCAAGACCAAACCCGACCCCATGGGTCAAAATGGCTAAATCAATATCCATCTCCCACTCAAATTCAAGCACATGGGAGGTTGGCAATCCACTCAAGGCCTCAAACTGACCATGTGTAAACATCTAGCTGATCAAAAAACCCTCCCATTATGGATAATTAGATCAAAATGGCAAATAGGCTTGCGGCCATCCGATCCTTTAAGGGGGAGATATACTTCCCCTAATTGAATTCAAAATAATCAGTCCTCATTTCGATTGAACCTAGGGAAGTTAGAGAAGAAATTCCATAGACTCCCAAGCTTTCTAGAGTGAGATCAAACTTCATCTTCTCAGGTTTACAGTGTGTGAAAACATGGGAGCTCACCTGAACTCCTAACTTCCTCCACACTGGAAACCATCCCAATTCTTCTACACACTTCTTCTTGGGACCAATTCGAGCACACTCAAACTTTCATTGGAGTTCCCATAGCAAGGAGAGGAGCAATTGGATCAAAGCCGCATGGATCTTTAAGTGGTGTTGGTCCATATAGCAAGCTACTCAATCCCAAGGCCTAAGAATTTCAACAGGGCATCGTCTCCACTAGACGAAGCTACCTCATCGATCTAGAGCGCTGGTGAGGTATGGAATTTTTTGACCACCTAGCATAAGAGGTGTTGGTCCTTTGAAGAGAATTTTAAATTCAAGTAAATCCCACCGTTAGATGTGTCGCTTACTTCCTTTAGATGGTGTGGGTTAAGTCTTATTTGAATCTGAGCTCAATCGAGCTCGGATCATCTCCTAGATCATCGATGGCCTATTTTGATCTAAGGGGAAGAACTGGTGGGATCTCAGCCATCCATCCGCACATTTTGGATGGATGGCCGAGATTATTCCCACATTTAGAATTTCTCATATCCTTTTTAAAACTGCGGGGAGATCTCTGGTCGTTCGATCTTTGATCGGATGATAGAGATGAAAGCGCGTCCGCCATCACACCACCTTTTAGATGAGACATTTAAGTGATGGGTTCATGGCATGACGCGTATAAAGTGCGCTGACCGCCGCCTCCACGTGGCTCGCCGTAAGCTAAAGGATTAGTTAAGATGCTTTAATTTATTCTAATTAATCTAGGGATCTTCTAAAATTCATAACTATTTCAATAAAATTCAAAAAAAAAATTGAAATAAAATCTTATGGAAAGATAATTCAACCTAGAATATTTTAAAATTAATTTAAAGGGATTTTAAATTATGTTTTTCTCTGATTTTGGGTTTTATTAGAAACTTCATTTTGCTAATTATCTTTTAATTATGCCTCTGATTAATCCCAAACTCCTTGAATATATTTTAGGGGATGACTTCTACCTCCCCTAATTTTCTTGGGATTTATTGAAGGCTTAATTAGGGGAATTGCATATGGGTTTTCTAATTACTCCCTTAACCTAATTAAGGGTAATTAAGGTGTGATTTGTGTTTTTAATCCATTATTAGGGTTTATTAAGGTCAGATCAATATATAGGATGTTTATGGAATAATTTTGGGGCATTTACCCTATGCCATTCCCTAAACATCCATTTCTTTCTTAATCCTCTCTTAATTAAGGGTTAATTTATTAATTACCCACTTAATTAATTTCTAAAAATTCTAAAAATTTCCAGAACTTAATTAATCTACTTTGGGTAAATGCTTAATTGTTTAATAACCTAATTTTAATTAAAGAAATCAAAACCCAATTCATATATGTGAAAGGGTGTTTTGAAATTACTTAAGCTAAACCCCTTAGCTTAAGTAACTTTTAAATATGAGCCAAATTGCATTAGGCCTTTTTCTTATTAGGTGCATTGCAAATTTAAATTCATTGTGAGTTTTTTATGACATCTCATTGGCTTATAATTATTTGGTTAATTATTCTAAGGTTGTGTAGGTAAAAGTTAATTAAGTTACTTAATTCATACCTTAACCTAATCAATACTTAAAAATAAATCTAATCATTTAAAAATTAAACAAAAATATCAATCACATGTGGGAATGGGTTAGGAATAGTAAACTCAACTCACCTTTTCAAAATTAAATCAAACTTTAAACTAAACAAAAATCATAATGAATACACTTTGATTTATTTTAAACTTTCTTATTCTATAAGAATGTCTTTAGGATTTAATTAAAGTGAATTTGTTTACATGCTTTCATTGCTTTGAGTCTTTCCCCAACATATTAAATTTGTATGTCATGTGGTTTCATGCATTCATATTTTTCAAATTCAAGTTTAAAATGAAATTGTTTACTTTATGTCAAATTTCATGTGTTGGCTAAAGTAGAAATATGAATGGCTATTATCACTAATAAATTCAAATTTTTTAAAACATATAAATCAAATATCAAATCTGAAAGTATGTTACTTATATTTTAATTATGAGCTTGCATGTGAAAGATTATAAAGGTATGCTTAGTATAGGTTTCCTTTCTCTTTTATGTTGGTATAGTTTTTGAATAGGATTTAGTAAGATGTATGGTTCATTTGAAAAGAACCTAACACTTACCTAATTCCATATCCTATTCATCCCTATTCTATCACCTAAGAAGTGTTACTTATACTTGCATACATAAATTGCATAAACAAAGTGAATCCATTAATACAACTTTTGCATTCTTATTTTCCATTTCATTTCTTTTATACACATGTTTGTATTTAAGGAAAGTGGTATATTAGTCTAGACAACCCCGAGGTTGTGAGGCTTTAAGTAGCCCTAAGTAGGTCTTGTACTTTACACCTCTGGTTAACAATGACACTGTACTCACTTATGTATTTCTTACTTTCATGTGTGTATGTGAAAATTTGGATAAAGAAACCCTTCTCTACTTAAATAAAATCATAAGGTATGTTAAATATTCTCATTTTTGTATGTATAGATATGCTTATGGTCCATCCATATGCATGTCATATATGTTGGGAAAGAAATGAAGTAATGTGTGTTATGTAAATTTTGATTCATTTTATTTAATTTAAAATGCCTTTCATTTTGAATAGGTTTGTTTAGAGTTCATCTAAACATAGGATTAATTAAAAGATTTAATCAAAACATTCACTTAAACACAACCAAAATGTGAATTTACTTTAGGAATTACTTAGGTTAAGGAAGGAAAGAGAAGTTCTCTTCTCTTTTTCTCTCTTCAAAACTTAATAATTAATTGTAGGATTCATTCGAACCAAATCAAGGCATGAAATAAAATCAACCTAAAATATTTAAACAACTTAATTGAAACCCTCCTCTATGTTGAACATGTTTTTCATACTTAAAAAATTTGAACCTAAAGCCATAGCTAAGCATGCCACACAAACCTTCAAAGCACACACATTAGCCTAAGTCACCATTTCTAGCTTTAGGTTATATCGGTGCATGGTTTGATGTTTATTTTATTTTGTGATGTATGTTTTAGGCGGTATGTTAGCGTGTATGCTCGTAGAATGAATGGTAGGACGCTCCTAGTCTAACTATTCTTTTCTACAGGGGATTGTGCTTAAGAGGTGCTATCATAAATAAAAATATAAATGCTTTTGCTTGTAGGTGCTTTATACCTCTAAGCATAATCCAATAGGCCAGGTGGACTTAATTACCCATGTATGGGGTGATAAGTCCAATATACATGCTTAAGATTTGTGTGGTTTGTTTTAACTATCCTTTATTTTGTAAGTGTTAGTTATATTTCCACATTTCCTTTTCATGTAAATTTATGCAATTAGGATTTTGGAATGATTGTTATGGGAATTAGGATGAGTATTGGCCATAAGATCCTATCTTATGCACCATGTGAAGCCTTGGAGCATCTACCTACCAACCATCCAAAAGAATAAACCAAAGAAGAAAGAACCAAGGAAGAAAGAAGAAATGAAGAATGAAGCTTGAAGATCCCCATAATAATGAATTTTGTGCTTAATTGTAATTTAATTCATTTGTAATCCAGGTTGTATAAGGGTAGATCTCGGCTTTCCACATTTGATATTTTCGGGTTCATACGGTGGTGCCCGACCACAATGGCCTTTTATTCTTTTTGTGATTAGCTTTATGAATTGATTGATGATTTGTTTAGCTTTTGCATTAAGTGACATGCTTTTCCTAGTTTCTTCCTTGCTTTATCTATGACCTGGATGTGGATTAGCCTCTTTAGGAAAAATAAATCTTTTACCCAACTTAACAACTCAAAATAAAAGTTAAATCATAACCTTACCTAAAGCTTCGATTGAAAGTCAAGATAAAAGAATTAGGAACACCTTAGTTGGATGAGCATTTCTCTTGTAATATAATGTACAACAACATCTTATTTCAATCTTTATTAGAGGACTTCCACCTTTTTCACAGAAACTTTGCTTGACCTTTGAGAGCCATGGTGGAAACTCGCCTCCTCCCTTCTCGCTGATTTTGGCCAATAACCTTATTTCTCATGCATTAGGCATATAAATCCTGTTAGCCTGAGTCAAAATAATTATCCAAAAATGAAAATAAAATGAGATTTGAATTGCATTAGATTTAAGTCATTCGAAGAATGCTCTTACATGATCTAGTCTCTTTAGGGAGTGAGTTTAAGGACTTAGTCTCTTTCTAAATAAATAATAACCTATCTATCTTGTATAAGCATAAAGACTTGCCTATATGTATTTAAAATTGTAGGAGGAGTTAGTTGGAGGCCACCCCGAGGCGGTTGTAAGTTGAAGCTGTCGAGTGGTTTGTCGTCTCTTGTGGAGGCAAACCAATTACCCATTTTCACCTTAGATTTAAATTGTGCTTTTGGCCCTCGCCAAAGCTCCCTAGATTTATGATGAGGTTGCTTCTCACCTTTGCAAGCCATAAGCATAATTCCTCATATCTTAGGCATTTCCTTAATCTTGTGTTAAAGAATCATAAGTCCTAAATTTCTAATGAAAAATGCAACTCAAATAAACTAAATCAATTTCAAAAAATGTAAAGCCCAACTATAGAATAGTTTAAGATGCTCAATAAGTTCCCTAGTATCATGGGTATCCCTTACTTACATTTCTTTTGGCTTCGATAATAACTCCCTCTCTTTGATCAATCTCATTTGATCTTCGAAAATAAACCAATCGATTGATAGTCCATTCCTATTGATATATTTGAAGACAACAATCATTTACCTTAATCGAGAGTTTTCTAAGGAATCCCCATTCCTTAGGATGTAATTAACTATGGGGGCTTGCCCTTATAGAGAATTTAATGAACTCGATTTAAAATAAACTCTTCTTTACTTTTCCATGTAAAATAGGGGAAGAATCTCTAGTACATATGCAGACCCATCATCTTTAGGAGTTCTTATTAAGGTGATTAGGTCCATTAAAGGGTAGTGACTTTGTCTTTTGAGATAGTATACTATTCCTTGATGACGTATTCGATCACCTAAATAAGTACATCTGTGAATCTGCATGGCATCTTAAAAAGATGAATTTCTATATGCTTGCCTCTTTCATTTCTCACCAACAGATATGAAGGCGACTCCCCTCCGTATAGAAATTTTTTTCACCACAGGCTTCTCGATCCTCTGTACCAATGACTTGTTTCCCATTATCTTGAGGTGCTGCCCTAGGAGGTAGATCATTGCCACTTCGAAGGTTGACTTTAGTGATCTCTTGTGACAGGGTAATGGAAGATTCTACCTACACATCAGGCTCACCTATAGCTTCTCCTATGGGACCCTCAGAATCGGATGATTCCAAGTCTATCTCAAGAGTCAAACCCATAGTATTCAGAGTAGGAAAGTCCAACTCTTAATTAGAAAGAGGAAGATCAGAATTATTATAGTTATTTTGATTTGAAGAGTAATCATTAGGAATTGAAGAAGATAACCATCAAAAGTGACACAAATGTAATTAAAGCTAGCTTTATTCTTCAATTTCTTGGATTTTTTTGAAGGTACAAAGTAGAAATCAAGTAAAGTGAGTGGGGCAAGGGATTTGATACCCTTATCTAGTGATACAAGAGTTCTACTAGTAGAAGGAGAAGAACTAGTTGAAGTGGAGGAAGTTGCTGATGGAAGCTGGCAGGCGGAGGCTGGACTCATCAATGGTTGCCACTCTTGGGCTTTCTGGGCACACATCTTGCCTTGAGCTCCCCTTTCCTCGGCACGACAACTTGCAAACCTTCATTGATGTTGGAGGTTTGAGCTAACTCAGGTACCTACAATGAAAGTTTCTTTATTTTTTGAATGATCTTTTTAGAGGTTTTGGATAAAGAAATATCCCAACCTTCTTTGATTTTGGAAGGATCACATGTATCCCCAAGGATTACCCTAATGGAACTGGATGGTTGTTCCACAAGGTATTCCTTTGGGATAACTACATCACTGGTCTTGAAGCTATGTTCAAGCCAGTCCTTGAATGTGAAGCAATCCTCCAAAATATAGCCTAGCATATGGTGGTAGGGGAAAAAGTTAGGATCATGACTTTTACCTACTTCCTTCGGTCTCCCAAGCTCGAGTAGCCAAAAATTAGGCTTCTTTAAGAGATTCTTAAAGATCTTCTTAATTACCTCCCTTTAAATGAATAAGGTTTGTTAAGCTTATCTAAAAGAGTAGGTGGACCATAGCATGGTATGTGTGGCATTGCCGATGGTATGGTGAGGAGGCGGCAATCGGGTGGAGGTTCTTTGTGAAGTCGATAGGCTACCTGGTGGTAAAGGAGGTGGAAGCAAAGGCTGAGGTCGTGGTCTCTTGGGTGATATCTGGTTGCTTATCCCTTATCCGCTCCGATTTCTTCTCATAGAGCTTCTATGGCTTTGCTTTGGGCAATTAATCTTGCAAAGGCAACTGTTTGGCCTCTCCTTGTAGACTAGCCACCTTATTGATTAGCATCTCAAATGTTTTGATAATGAAGCCCTTAAGCATGAAGGTGACCAGGTCATGGATATTGTTTAGAAGAATCTCATTGGCATACTGCTCAGACAGCTGCAGCTCATATTTCATACTCAAGTTACACCATCGGAGAATATAATCAACAAGGGACTCACCTTGGTGTAACTGTGCTACAACGAGATCACCTACAGTAACCATTTACTGAGCTCCAACAAACCTCTTGATAATGAGTTGCTCCAACTCAAAAAATGTCTTTATTGAGCCATTGAAAAGTTCAGCTTACCAATCAAAAGCAATCCCTGCTAGGCTACTAACAAAGAGGCGTAATAGTAAAGAGTCACTGCCACTGGTGTTGCAACAATTGGCCCTGAAGTGTGCTATATGCTACTTTGGGTTTCCACTGCCATCAAAGCTTTTGAAGGAAGGTGGCACAAAACTCTTGGGATATTGGATTACATCAAATTCCTCCAGGTAGAGTTTACCCTTTGGTACCGATGATCCTCCCCGGGCTTGAGCCAATGCTTCCTTCACTTGCTACTCAACCATAGTTCTGATATCTTTTTCTTATATGGAGGTACTTTCCACTACCTTCCTATACATGCTAGTGCTTCCTTGCTCAACGGGAGGTAAGGTCTTGGCTTGGTCCAAGACATGAACTAACTCTAGCTAACTAATGTCGGCTGTAGTAGGATGAACTACTGGGGCTTATTTTTGAAGTACTAAAACTGCTGCTAACAAATCCTCAAGCTACCTCACCATCCTATCTATCTGTTCATCTTTTTTGCTTCAACTAATATTGAAGGTGTTAGGCAGATTCGACTGTATCTTCCTGATCGACCTCATCACTTTCATGGCCAACTGCTCTTTAAGAAGAGATCCTCTGGTATCTATCATATAGACCCCAGTTGAGTCTCCCAATAAATCATCTTTGTTGGGATTGAAGCTAATATTCTCCTTATCTGACCAATCATACCCCATAATCTTCTTCTTCTTACAAGATAACATGCTACTATCTCTTCGAGAGAATGATCAATTTGAATGGGAATAAATAATTTAGATTGACCGGCGTGATCATTATCATGCACTGAGAGGCATTGAACCTCATCTGCTGGAGAGTCAATCCTATGAGGACTGTACTCACTAGAAGAGACACACTCCTGACATTCTTAAGAGGTTCCACTATCATCGGTGCAGCTGGGCTATCATCTGCTCCATCTGCAATAGCTACTTCCATCTCCATGTCCTGCTGAACTAGTGGAGTTGGTGAAGGGACGACCACTATGCTTCAGAGTCGTCACTCCCTCCGCACTACCGTTGGGGCAAAAGGTTGAGTAGGAGAGCTCAACCTCACCATAATATGCAGTGTAGATGAAGTAGGATCCCTCAGCCGTAGCTGGATCACCAACGGGGTACGCTTCTCCCCGGATATGGCCTTCATGGCCTTCTGTAGAACTGAAGATGCTATGATGTGGACAGGTGACAGCAGATGGGGGTTAGAGCGGTATGGTGGAGACACCACCAACTCTCTATGAATAGGAGTTATCCTCCTGATGGCGGTCCCCATGGTCGAATCTGTGGTCGATGTGCGGGTAGCGTGCAGTGGAAATCGGCGGGTGAACCTCCATCTCTCCCTACTGGTAATATGAACAGATGTATGGGCCTCTCTGGCCCTCTCCTATCAAATATGTTTTCCCACGCTATGGAGGATGATGGATCTCAAATCAAATTAAGCTCTGGACTATGAACGTCTATAAGCTCTATCAACTTGGCTCAAGACTGAATGAAGGTCGGCATATAACCTCCTGCTCCGAGTAATTGAGGGCTGATGCTGAACCACTGGTGGAGGTGAAGTATGAATCCTCCTAGCATCTTTTTGTTGACTCAGAGAGAGGATGAAGCAGGTTCACTGTAGTCAGCGGGGTGATCAAAGTAGGTACCTCTTGACTGGGTAGCTCATCTCCCTAGAAATCTTAGTTTGATACCACTTGATCATGTGGTTTTTATTTCTCCTTTGTGTCATAGTAGGATGAGCAGAGTGAGAACTAGACTGAACCTCAAAGGCTAGGGAGGCAATCTATGGAATCAGAGGAGCCTTACCCTTAGAGGGTGCCAAAGAGTGGGTGCTAGCCCTCACTAGGGTAACACGAAAAAATGAGAACGCAGCACTCACTCATCGAAGGTGGTGGGACGCTTTCCTCTTTAATGAGGAGATTTCAAAATCTGAAAGGTAGATCGATCTGGATGATCGGCTTTTGCCCGACCACCGTAATCCTTCTGACAGTTGTGAGGGGAGTGCCCTCACATGTGATCCTCATTCCCTCAAATCCCCTGCCAAAATGGATAAGGTGGTGTGGAGAAAAATTCCTATAGCAAGAGTCGCCTTCAAATATGTGGGGAGAAATGAAAGAGGCAAGCATATAGAAATTTATCAATTTTGGATGCCACGTAGATCCGCATATGTACTTATTCAGGTGATCGAGTATGTCATTAAGGAAATAGTGTACTTTCTAAAAGATAGAAGTCACTACCCTTTAATGGACCTAATCACCTCAATAAAGACTCCTAAGGATGATGGGTCTACATATGTACAAGAGATTCTTCCCCTACTTTACATGAAAAAGTAAAGCAAGATTTATTTTAAATTGGGTTTGTTAAGTTCCTTATAGGGGCAATCCCTCATAATCGCCTTCAAATATGTGGGGAGAAATGAAAGAGGCAAGCATATAGAAATTTGTCAATTTTGGATGCCACGTAGATCCATGTACTTGTTATTCGGTGATGCATCATTAAGGAAATAGTGTACTTTCTCAAAAGATAGAAGTCACTACCCTTTAATGGACCTAATCACCTCAATAAAGACTCCTAAGGATGATGGGTCTACATATGTACAAGAGATTCTTCCCCAACTTTACATGAAAAACTAAAGCAAGGTTTATTTTAAATTGGGTTTGTTAAGTTCCTTATAGGGGCAATCCCTCATAGTTAATTACATCCTAAGGGATGAGATCCTTTAGGAAAACTCTTGATTAAAGTAAATAATCATTGTCTTTGAAGATTTTAATAAGAAGGACTATCAATCGATTGGTTTATTTTTGAAAGATCAAATGGGATTGATCAAAAGAGGAAGTTATTATCGAAGCCAAAATGGAAGACAAGTAAGAGATTCCCACGATGCTAGGAAACCTAGCAAGCATCCCAAATTATTCCTATAGTTGGGCTTTACCTTTTTTAAATTGATTTAGTTTATTTGAGTTGCATTTTTCATTATAAATTTAGGACTTATGATTCCTTAACACGAGATTAAGGAAATGCCTAAGAGGTGAGGAATTATGCTTATGGCCCTACAGGAGAGAAGCAACCTCAGAACCTAAATCTAGAGAGCTTCGATGAGGGTTGGAAGCACAACCTAAATCTAAGATGAAAAGGGATAATTGGTTTGCCTTCACAAGAAAGGACAAACCACCTTACAGCTTGGACTTACAACTGCCTGGGGGTGGCCGCCAACTAATTCCTCCTATAATTTTAAATACATGTAGGCAAGTCATTATGTGTTATTTATTTTGAAAGAGACCAAGTCCTTAAACTCACTCCCTAAAGAGACTAGATCATGTAAAAGGAAATGCTTCAAATGACCTAAATCTAATGCAATTCAAATTTCATTTTATTTTCATTTTGAAAATTATTTTGACTCAGGCTAAAAGGATTTGTATGACTAATGCATTAGAAATAAGGTTATTGGCCAAAATCAGTGAGAAGGTAGGAGGTGAGTTTCTACCATGGCTCTCAAAGGTCAAGCCAAGTTTTTCTAGCAAAGGTAGAAGCCCTCCAATCAAGTGTGAAATAAGATAAATTTATGCATGATATTATAAAAGAAATATTCATCCAGCTAAGGGGTTGCTAATTCTGTTATCTTGATTTTAAACCTAAGCTTTATGTTAGGTTATGAGTTGTTTAAATTTTATTTTGAGTTGTTATGTTGGGTAAAAGATTTATTTTTTTCTAAAGAGCCTAATCCACATCTAGGCTATACATAAAGCAAAGAAGAAACTAGGAAAAGCATGCCACTTAATGCAAAATCTAAACAAATCATCAATCAATTTATTAAGCTAATCATAAAAAGAATAAAAGGTCGTTGTGGTCGGACACCACTGCACAAACCCAAAAATATGAAATGTGGGTAGCCGAGCTGTACCCTTATACAACCTGGATTATAAATGAATTAAATTACAATTAAGTAAGGAATTCATTATTATGTGGGTCTTCAAGCTTTATTTCTTCTTTCTTCTTCTTTTCTTCTTTCTTTTCTTCTTTCTTCTTTTAGTTCCTATTTCTTTAGGTTCATTCTTTTGGATGGTTGGAAGGTAGATGCTCCAAGGCTTCACATGGTGCATACGATAGGATCTTATGACCAATGCTAATCCTAATCCCCATAACAATCATTCCAAAATCCTAATTGCATAAATTTACATGAAAAAGAAAAGTGGAAGCCTAACTAACACCTGCAAAAGAAAGGTTAGCTAAAATAAACCATACAAATCTCAAGCATATATATTGGACTTATCACTCCACACATGGGTGACTAAGTCCACCTAGCCTATTGGATTATTCTTAGGTATAAAGCACCTACAAGCAAAAGCATTTATTTTTTTTATTTATGATAGAGCCCCTTAAACACAATCCCCTACAGAAAAGAATAGTTAGACTAAGAGCATCCTACCATTCATTCTGTGAGCATACACCCTAACATCTAGTCTAAAGCACATATCAAAAAAATAAATTAAAACATATGCACCTAACATATAAGCTAAGATGTGGTATCTATGGTATAATACTATGGGTTTCAAATTTTATGTTGTTAATTATTTTATGGTTGATTTTATTTCATGTTTTGATTTGGTTCAACTGAATCCTACAATTAATTATTAAGTTATAAAGATAGGGAAAGAGAAGGGGACTTCTCTTTCCTTCCCTAACCTAAGTAATTTCTAAAGTACATTCACATTTTGGTTTTATTTAGGTAAATGTTTTATTAAATGTTTTAATTAATCCTTAAGTTTAGATGAACTCTAAATAAACCTATTCAAAAAGAAAGGCATTTTAAGATTAAATAAATTGAATCAAAATTCACATAACACACATTACTTCATTTCTTTCCCAATATATATAACATGCATATGGATGTACCCTAAGCATATACATAGAATATTTAACATACAAATAAATAATCCATTTAAGGAGAATTTAGAATGAATGTGATTTTTCTTAAGTAGAAGGGATTTATATCCAAATTTTCACACACATGAAAGTAAAGGGCATAAGTGAGTAGAATTGTTAACTGTTAGGTATAAGACCTACTTAATAAACCTCCCTCAGGGTTGTCTAGACTAATATACCAATTTCCTTAAATACAAATATATGTATAAAAGAAATGAAATAGAAAAAGGAGAATGCAAAAGTTGTATTAATGGATTCATTTTATTTATGCAATTTATGTATGCAAGTATATGTAACCCTTCTTAAGTGGTAGCATAGAGATAAATAAGATATGGAATTAGGTAAGTGTTAGGTCCTTTTCAAATGGACCATATATCTTACCAAATTCTTATTCAAAACTATTCCTACATTAGAGAGAAAGGAAACCTATGCTAAGCATACATTTATATTCTTTCACATGAAAGCTTATAATTAGGATATAAGTTGTATACTTTCATATTTGATATTTGATTTATATGTTTTGGAAATAATTTGGGTTTAGTAGTGATAATAGCCACTCAAATTTCTACTTTTTCCAACACATGCAAATTTGACATAAAGTAAACAATTTCATTTTAAATTTGAATTTGAAAAATAAGAATACACGAAACCACATGACATACAAAATTAATATGTAGAGGAAAGATTCAAAGCAATGAAATCATGTAAACAAGTTCACTTCACTTAAATCCTAAAGAAATTTTATAGAGTTGATGCTATTCCTAACCCATTCCCACATGTGTTTGATATTTTTATTTAATTTTATAATTATATCCATTTTTTATTAATTAGGTTAAGGTATGAATTAACTTAATTAATTCCTTACCTACACCACCTTAGAATAATTAATCAAATAATTATGAGCCAATGAGATGACATAAAACTTACAAGGAATTTAAATTTGCAATGCACCTAATAAAAAAGAGGTCTAATACAATTTGGCTCATAATTAAAAGTTAATTAAGTTAGGGGGTTTAGCTTAAGTAATTTCAAAGCACCCTTTCACACATATGAATTGGGTTTTGATTTTCTTAATTGAACTTAGGCTATTAAACACCTAAGCATCTACCCAAAGTAGATTAATTAAGTTCTAGAACTTTTTTGAATTTTTAGAAATTAATTAAAAAGGGGATAATTAATGATTTAACCCTTAATTAAGAGGAGATTAAGGAGAGAAAATAGGGTTTAGGGAATAAATTAAGGGAGATTCATCCAAATTATTTCCTAAACCTCCTATCTACTGAATCTGACCTTAATCAACCCTAGTTATGGATTAAAATTAGTAATCATATCGTAATTATGCTTAATTACATATGGAGGGTAATTAAGAAATTCATATGCAATTCTTCTAATTGAGCTTTCAATAAATTCCAAGAAAATCAGGGGAGGCAAAAGTCATCCCCTAAAATATGCCCAAGAAGTTTGGGATTAATCAGAGGCTTAATTAAATAGTAATTAGCAAAATGAAGTTTCCAATAAAACCAAAAATCAAAAATAATTATGATTCAAAACCCCTTGAAATTAATTTTAAAATATTCTAGGTTAAATTATCTTTTCATAGGATTTTATTTCATATTTTTCTAATTTTATAAAGAGAGTTATGAATTTTAGAAGATCAAAATTAGAATTAATTAAAGCATTTTAACTAATCCCATAGCTCATGCTACATGGCGGTATGGTTAACGACTTTACATGCATCGTGATGAGTGCTCACTTAATTTGTCAAATCCAAAGGCTATGCGATGGACGCATCTGATCTCGATTCGATCTCCCCATGATTTTAAAATTCATAAAATTTTTTAAACTTATTTTAATCTCGTCCATCCAAAATGAATGGATGGATGGCCGAGATCTATCCCTACCATCTCAAAAATGGAGACCTCCACTCAAGGATGATCCAGCTCGATTGAGCTTGGATTGAATTGTAAATCAACTCACACCATCTAAGCATGTGTACAAACACATCTAATGGTCAAAACTCCATGGAATTAAAATTTCCTTCATAAAGCTCCACACCACATTGAGTTTAATGGTCGAAAAATGTCATATCTCACCGGTGCTCGAATTCCTTGGAGAAGTTTTGTCTGGTTGAGATGAAGCTCTATTGAGAGTTTGAGCTCTTGAAGTTGAGTGTAGTGATTTATGGACCAACTCCTCTTCAACTTGCTTGCAGCCTTGATCGAGCTAGCCTTCCTCTTGCCTTGGGAACTTCAAAGAGAGCTTGGGTGCACTTGACTTGCCTTTCTGATGGAGTGCGCAAAGAGAATTTTGTGGAATTGAGTATGGAGAATGTAAGCTCTTCGATTAGCCTCCCCTATTTTCACTGTTCAAAAATCGAGGATAGGAAAATGGCTAGAGCTCTAGAAGCTTGGGATCAGATGGCTCCTTACTCTCTTTAGTACTCAATCGAATATGAAATTGCATAATTCAGATTATATTAGGGGGAGTATATCTCCCCCTTGAAGGAGCGAATGACCATAATCCATTGTCATTTTGATCCGATCATAATGGAAGGTGTTGATCAGTTAGGGAGTGTGCACATGGTCGAAGGCCTTGAGTGGATTGCCAACCTCCCATGTGCTTGAGTGGAGATGGATTTTGATTTAGCTATTTGACCGATTCGATTGGTCTAGCCAATTGACCCAAACCCATTGAGTTAGGTGCACCACTCATTAGGTCCCTTGAGCTTTTAGAAAGCCTCAAGTGGATATGAAGAGGGTGACCAAATTACCCCATGATTAAGCCAAAATTTGTTCTATGGCCTAGGGGTAGAATGGTCATTTTGCTAATTTTTCACTTTGAATATGTTGGTATGTGGAGAAACTAGGTTTGGCCAAGTTTCATGAGATTTGGAATTCATTTGATAGGGTTTGGCTCATGTTGACCCATTTAGGTCAAAATGGGTCAACTTGGGTCAAGTTGACCAATTGGTCAAATTGGGTCAAACTAAGGGTTGGGTCAAGTTCATATGACCATTTGAAATGTTTTGGTGGCTTTGGCTTGATTCAATTTGGTATAGTTTTGAATTTGGCTCATATGATTTCATTTAAGACAAATGGGTCAAGTTGACCTATTTGACCCATTTGACCTATTTGAGGTAGGTCAAGAGTAGGTTTAGGTTTGGATAATCATATGGAGTAAATTGGTATCTTTGTTTCTAATAAATTTTGGTTAAGTTCAAATTTGGTTCAACATGACCCCTGTAGGTCATATTGGGTCTAAGGTCAATTGGGCTAGGTTAGGTCTAGTTGGTCAATTGAGGCTTTGGTCACATTCAATAAGTGATTTGGAATGAACTTGACCCCTTGGTTTGAATCAATTTGGCTTAGATCAAGTTTTGACACATTTTGACCCTTTAGGTTAGGCTCAAATGTTGGCTTGATCAAGTGGCCAATTGGGCTAGGTTAGGCTCAAATGTTGGCTTGATCAAGTTCAAACATAGGTCATGAGTGAACTTAGATCAATTATTTCAATCAATTTGGCCTATGGTGGAATTTAGCTATGTTAGGTTTCATTTTGGGCTAAGTGTTGACTTGGTCAACCCTTATGTTGATTTGGTTTGACCCAATTTGATTGATTGATCATCCCATGATGATTGTTGATCATGATGAGAGGCATAGATGAGTTTGGTTCAATCCAAATTGGTTAGGATTAGAATTTGGCTCATAAGGGTACTTTAGGTCACTTTGGATCAAGTGAGCCTAAGTTGGTCAAATGGCTTGGTCAAAGCTTGATTTGAGCTAGATTAATCTTGTATATGGACTTATGATTGAAATATAAATCCATTTTCAAGTGATTTGAAGTCAAATGGGTTTTGATCCATTTGACAATTTCATATTCAAAGGAAGAATATGAAAGGGTTTTGGCTTTGATTTTTGACTTAGGTTTTGATTGTTTGATTGAAGTTTGTATTTATATATGGGCTCATGATTGTAGATTTGATTGAATCATGAGAGAAAATCAAGAGTTTGGCTTGATTTGAATTTGATTTTGCAAAGTTCAAGAATTTGATTTGAAAGGCTTAGCTTGGATTTTGAGTGGATTTGAGTTTGATTTTTGGAATTGCTTTTGATTGTTTGAATTAATATTTCATTTATATATATGAATATAAATGAGATTATAAATGGATCATGAGAAATTTTCAATGATTTGAAGTCTTTTAATCGTGATTTAGGCTAAGTCCATTAAGAAGGACTTAAAGGACTTACAAAAAGTTTGAAGTTTGGAGTTTGAATTTTTTGAATTTGGTTTGATTAATTTATATTTATATTTAATTTATATATGTGAATATAAATGAGAATAGAAATGAATCATGAGAAAATCCCATGATTTTGAAATGGTTTGATCAATATTTAGGATAAGTCTTTTAATAGAAAATTAAGGGACTTAGGAAATTTTTAAATTGGGAGTTTAATTTGAGGATTTGATTTGATTGATTTATATTTATATTTCATTTATATATGTGAATATAAATGAGAATATAAATGAGTTTTGAGAAAATCCCATGACTTTGAAATGATTTGATCAAGATTTTGGCTAAGTCCATTAATGGAAAATTAAAGGGACTTAGAAAAATTTTGATGGATTGAGTTGGAATTTAATTTGAGGATTTGATTTGATTGATTAATATTTATATTTCATTTATATATGTAAAATATAAATTAGGATATAAATGAATTATGAGAAAATCTCAAAGATATGAATTGGTTTAGAGTTGATTTTGGCTAAGTATTTAAGAGAGGATTAAGGACTTAGGAGGATTTAGACTTAGGAATTTTGATGGATTTTGATTATGTGTTTCAATCATAAATTTCAATTATATGGAGTTGATTTGAATTTAGAGAAAATCAAATAAGAATAATTTGGAGTTTGACTTAAAGGAAGGAAAGTGAGGAATGGTTTAAGCATAGGGTAGGAAGTTTTCCTAACACCCCTAAGGCATGACCTATTCCTATGGCTAAATCTTCTATGTCTCTAGAGCTAAGTTGAGTGTCCACCTAATCACTAAATGTGCCTTAAGACTAAGTAACTCTTAAAGTCTAAGAGGAGTCCTATGTCTAAGATGGAAGGGTTGAGAGCTCATCCTAAAAATGAGGTCAACGAAGGGCGCCCAATAGGTTTGGTCTGACTGACAAAGAACACCGCATGTATTGGTGTTGACCAAAATAATCAAAATCACCGAGAGATCAAAAGCACTAATAGAAACAATCTATCCTTAAAGCAAGGAAAAGAAAGAATCCAGAGCTTAGTGCAATGTGGCTCTAATTATGTCCAAAACATAAGAGAGAGAAAAGAATTCCCTAAGGGATAGAGTGTGAACTTTCCACTAGGGAAGCAGGTTCAAGTCATCCGCATGGGGATGACAGGTTTGATTTGATTTGAATCTCACCGAGGAGAAAAAGATTTGATTTGTACCATTGGGGAAGAGGGGTGAATTTGTTTGAATTTTGTTAGGTTTTGAATTTTTGAGATGAACTGTTTTGATATCACCAAGTAGAGCCAAGGAAAGACAATGATTTACCAATCCAAAGGGGTAGTCTACTAACACATGTAGGACTAGCCAACCAAAGGGGATGCCTTGATACAACATACTAGGAAGAAAGAGTAGTAGACTTAGATCCTCCAAAGTAAAGACCAATTGCTGGGGCAATCTATTGACAAGATAATGGATTGAACCCAACCTATGGCTGACTATTGAGTGAATTCCATTGGGGGACTTAATCAGCTCAAGGATAGTTAATGTTGATTTCATTTTTTAGCTTTATTTATTTTGATTATGATGGATCTCATAGGTTTGTGATGAACTACACTGAGTAGGGGCCATGGAGGCCTAGACCTAACTTGATTTATCAATTCAAAGGGAGTATTCTACCAACCACAAGGTAAGACTATCCAACCAAGGGAAAATGCCTTTTGGTATACAATGGTTAAGTTAGGAAGAAAGTGTAGGGACTCACATCTTTCACAACAAGGAACCACTGGGGTGATCAGTTGCTTTGGGCAACAAATTGGACCCGACCTGGGGCTGACTATTGAGTGAATGCCACTGGAGGACTTAGATCATCTCAAAGTTAGTCAAAATTAATTTTCATTTTTAATTTGTTTTGATGGATTCTCATTGGTTTGCAATCGATCAAACTAAGAAGGAACTTATAGATGCCTAGACCTATCTCAGATTTACTAAAATAAAGAAAGTAGCTTCCCGACCGATGGGAGAACTATCTAACCAGAGGAGTGCCTTTTGGGTTACAATGATCAATTGAAGGGAAGAAAGCTTAGGTACTCATATCTTTCAATAGAAAAGACCACTAGGGTGATCGATTGTTTCGGGCAACAAATCAAACCCGACCTAGTGGTCGTTTTATAATCATGCTTGAAAGAATGTCATCAGTTATACATCTTCCAAAGAATGACCGCTGGTAACGCTTATGGAAAAATAGATTGAACCCGACCTAAGGGCAACTATGAAGTGAGAACTGGGATTTATCTCAACCGTAGTCAAGTAATTCTATAGGAGTTCTCTGAGACACCTAAAGATAGGATGCTTGCTTGGGAAAAGGGTCTCTTTGGGGGCTTGAATTTCTAATCCATAAGCGAATTAAATTTTTTTGTTTGGTTTGTTTTAGTTATTTTATAGTGGACCTTATTAGTTTGCGAGGGATCAAACTGAGAATGAGCTTATATTAGCCTAGACCTATCTCAGATTTACTAAACCAAGGGAGAATTTGTGCATGCAAAATTTTCCAACCACAAGTGTCTACTAGGAAAGGGGAACTATCTAATCCAAAAGTAACCGGTAGTGTCTAAATGGGTCAAAGGACTTGATCCAAATAGAGTGCCCTTAGGGGATGGGGCCGTAAGGCTTAATCCAACACCTAGAAAAATGACATGGATAGTCATATATTAGGTATTCATGTCAACTCAAGGAGAAAGCACGGGACTCAAATCAAGAGTGGTGTATTCACGGTGAGTCGCATAAATAACATCAACCAACCTAAGGTGCCCATTTGCAATCACCTAGGAAGAAAGCTCGGGACTCACATCCTCTATAGAACAATTATCGGGATAGTCATCTTCGACAGTGTGCTATCCGACCTAGGCTACTAAAGTGAATGCCACTAGGGGACTTATATCGACTCAAAAGTAGTCAAGAGGAAAGGATCCTTTGGGGCCTTATCCTATGCCTCAAATATACTCGACCTAGTTAGAGTATGGTGGTTCAAGAAGAAAGCATGGGACTCACATCTTCTTAAAGAAAGTCAACATGATAGCTAATGGGTAGTGAAACTACCAAACTAACAAGATGCTCATTGGTTTGTAATGGTCAAATTAGAAGAAAGTTTGGGACTCACATCTTCCAATAAATAATCATGACATACTGCAGGTAGCATGTAGACGACTTGAGCAGCCTAATAGTGAGTGAGTGTCATAAGGGGCTCTCATCAAATAGCTCGAGATTAAAATATTTGTTTGTTGTGTGCATGTGAAAAAGAAATAATGCCTCTGGGGACTCTTACACCTACACACATGGGTTTTGATGAAATGGTTCCTGATGGTAAAAGATTCCCACTAAGAAAGGATGTCGCTTTCTTCTCTCACACCTATCTTAGTTATGCTAATCAAATAGGATGCCTCTGTTCTCTACACCTATTCTAATAGCATCGAGATTGTGTTTATATGAAAGATGGATAAGATGCCATGGGGACTTTACCGCCCCAACACACCATGATTCACAAATAAGCAAACAATACTTCAAAGAAGAGAAGATTTGATGAATGGAATCGATTTTATTTATTTTATTAATGATTATTTTCAAACATGATTTATTTTCATGGGTAATATTTCTTAGATAGAGCATTAATTGGAAGCATGTTCCCCTTTAAATCAATAAGTCGATAAGATCCTCTAGGCCTTCTATGACATAGGGGCCTTCCCAAGTGGGTTCAAACTTGCCTTCCCATATTTGATGGGCAACAATTGGTCTCCTTAGACTAACAGTTTTCTAACTTAAAAGACCTAGGGAAGACAAGCTTGTGAGCTTGAATCATTTTGTCCTTGTACAAGGTTTTGGCATGCCCAGGAGACTCTCCTCCAAACCTTCGAGTTCTTCTAACTGCAACTTTGCATTCTTCTCTGTAGTGATCTTATTACCCAATGCTACCCTTAGTGATGGGAGTCAAACTACTAAAGGAAGAATTGCTTCAGACCAATACACTAAGAAAATGGGGTAATTAATTGGTATGTGGTGGTGCAGGCTTCAAACTTCAACCAAGCTCATTCCACTATCGTTTGTTATCAAGAGTCTTCGATATGGATGAGATTTTGTTGATTTCTTCCACTAAGTTATTTGCTCTGGGATAGTGGATGGTGGAGTATCTCTAATCTATACCATGTCTTCTGATGAAACTATTGATCTTCATGCTTTTGAATGAACTACCATTATCATATATAATTCATCGAGGCACAATCTATATACTATATGGTTCCTAAAAAAATTAAAGCACATGATGAGCATGACCTCTTTGAGTGGGATGACATCTGCTCACTTGGAAAAGTAATCGGTGGCAGCTAAGATGAATCGATGCCCCTTAGAAGAAGGAGGTCGGTACCACAACACTCAAATGGCCATGAAGCCAAAGTAGGGTGTAGAATGTTGGGTGGCTGGTGGAGGACCACAACATGCACTTGACATTGATGACATCTCCTAGCTACATCCATGCAGTCTGTGATCATCGAAGGCTAGTAGTATCTTAGTCTCTTGATCTTCATCTTCATCTTTGGACCATATTGATGAGCTCCACATAGACTGAATGTGCCATAATGCACGTTTGTTATCTAAACAACGTAACCACATTTGGTCAAAGGATCGGTGGTACAGATGCCATCATCAAGAGCATAGAGAGCTCTATTTCACATGGGCTTGTGACTTTTCTTGAGGTAGTTTGCTGGTGTTCAAGTAATCTATGAATGGTTGCCTCTAATTCAGCTCCTTGTCCATTTTGGCAACGTCAACCTCCCCTTCAAGAGAAAGACTCTCGATGAGTTCAACATCAATAAGGGATAGGACTTGTCTATTTTGGACCCTTATTGAAATAGACTAATCTTCCGGACATGCCAATTCTTTGGCAAGTTTGGCCAAGGCATCTGCTACTGTATTCTCTACTCTGGGAACCTTGTTGATGGTAACTTTGAGAATTTGGGCCAACAACTTCATGGTTTACTCATAGTAATGATGAAGCTTGAGGAACCGATAGACTCAATCGTTGATGACCAACTAAGAATCCCCAAAGATGTTGATGCTCTTGACATTGATAGTGATGGCTAACTCTAGACCGACAATCAAAGCCTCATACTCAGCTTCATTTTTTGTGTAGGGGTTGGAAAGATATCACATTTTGGAGTTATAAAAACTATTTCTACCCCTGTATTTCCTGGGAGAATAGATCGTGGTGCTTCACCTTTAAGAAAAGAAGCAACACCATCAAAATATATCTCCCATCGACAGTTGTCAGCCCCCCTAAGTTCATGATTTGTTCATCGGGGAGATCATCACTAAGATGAGAATTAGTAAGTGTAAGAAATAAGCTTGTCCTTTATCGCACGTAGGGTACAAATTTGATATTAAACTGCAAGAGTATCATGGACCAACGAGCCAAATGTCCGAAAATCATTAGCTGTGTCATGAGGTACTACAGTGGATTAATTCAAGAGATCAAGTTCACCTTATGAGAAAGCATGTAGTGTCATAGCTTTTGAGATGCAAAGATCAAAGCTATATAATGTTTCTCAATAGATGGATAGTTTACTTCACAAGGATTACAACCGAGGTAGTAGAGAGCTCTCCTTCCTTGTCATTTTGGGCCAAGAGCATCAAGAGAGTCATCAATGCAAGTGTAAAGGATATGTGATAAGGGTTGCTAGAATTGGCTTCACCAAGTACTCTTTGATATCTTCAAGGCATGCTAACACTTATCATCATCTCACTTGAACTTGGTATATTTTTGAGAAGTGTTGAGAATGACTTGCATCTCCGATAGTTTGAGATAAAGCATCTTAGATATGCAGCCATCCTTGAAAAGATCCGAGTTGAGTTAAACTCTGGAGGTGGCATTTCTAAGATAGCTTTAATCTTTTAGATCTATTTCTATTTCTCCTGTAACAATAAACCCAAGGAATTTCCGCAGTCCTCAATGCACACTTCAAGGGATTCATTTTGAGGTTATATTATCTTAACCACTCAAAACTACTCTCAAGTCAAAGAGGTGGTCTTCCTTTTCTCTCTTTTGACTACTAGATCATCAACGTAGCACTCAACCCGATGATGGATGAGTCATTAAAGATTTGAGTCATGGCTCATATGTTGTCAATAGAAGATTCGATCGGGTTTGGAAAGTAGTTTCTTTCATCTTCGTGAGACATCTTGATTTGGTTATAGCCATGACCCATCCATGAAAGAGAAGACTGCATGAGATGAGGCAATGTCCACCATTAACTCTGGTATAAGAAGGGGAAACTCATCCTTAGGATATGCCTTATTTAAGTCCCTAAAATCAACATAAATGTAAATTTGCCATTCTTCTTCTTAACCGGATGACACTAGCTAACCAAGGATATTTTTCTTCCTTGATAAAACCAAAGATCGATCAATTTTGACTTAAATGACCTATTGTTCAATTTCTAATCACATGCCTAGGAGCTTGTTTTAATAGCATTAGATTGCTAGCTTGTGCTACGTTAGAGATAATCTAGGCATTTCTTCATAACTCCATGCAATCTTTAAACTTAGTCCATATCCCTAACTAAGTCATTGGTTTTTTCTTCATTCAACAATGAAATTGATGTATGTCAAGGATTTTTTCTTCTATCCCGAGGTTGATTTCTTTACTTGTCGATTATTGAATGAATTTCTTCTTCAAATTCTAGTGAACTCTTGACTTGGAGATCATCTGGATCATCTGAGGTTTCTAAACACACATTCTCATAAGAGTTGGGGATGTGTGAGAAGAAACTATTAGATTCCAAATGATTGGTAACAACTAGGTAGTAATCTTCATCATCGACTGGACTCACTATATTGAATCCTAGTCTTGCACTTGATTGTGCTTTCGTGCTTGTATTGTTCCATAACTTTTTGAAGTATTGACCTATTGTTCAATTTCTAATCGCATGCATCTAGGAGCTTGCTTAATAGGATAGCGTTTGGATCTATTGCTAGCTTATAAACTGCTACATCAGGAGATAATCTAGGCATTTCTTCATAACTTAAGTCATTGGTTTCCTCTTCATTTAGTAAGAAATTGATGTATGTTGGGTGATGACCAAGAACATTTCATACTGTCATTGTTGAATGAACTTCTTAGACTTCTTAACTACTAAACCTTTTGAACTTTAAGAGTAAGTGTGAGGCTAAATTCAAATGGTTGGTAATAGTCTTCACATAGATTCAAACTTTGCTTTGCTTGAGGCTTCCTGCTTGGATATCAAGATCAAAGTCACCATGTGGAACTAAACTCAGATTTTGAACATTATGGTGTCAGGTACATTAATTAAAGATCTTCCAATCTTTACATCAAGTTGAGGATGATACTCATACCATGTGAAGAAGACTGACTTACTACTAAACCTCTTTTTTGGTAGTGAGGTAGAGCCATTCTCCATCTGTTTCACATTTGAATACTCTCTTTTTCTTCATCTACTCTCATCTGGAATTGAGATTGATACTAATCACATTCTCATCCCTTTTGATTCCAAGTCTATGTGAATAGTTAATATGAATTGATCTATTTTTCTTCTATTCTTTTCTTTTCTTAGCCATTGTTCTTGATACTTGGAATGTTATTTCTTCTTTTTCAATTTTTTCTTTTCTTTTATTTCTCTTTTCATTTTTTATCTTTTCTTTTGCTTCATTTTATTTTGCATTTGAATTTTGTCCAAGTTCATGAGAAAGATGTTTTGAGGAAGAGTAGGTCACATCCTCATAAATCTACCTTTCTAACGAAAATGGCTTTTTATCTCATTGACATATTCAATTCCATCTTTTTAAACTTAATATGCGATGAAGGGAGGATAATGATCTTATTCGATGTATCCAAGGCCTACCAAAAAATAGTGAATGAAGTATTTGAATCAATGATGTAGAACTTATCTTGTCTTCAATCCCATCCAGGTAACACTATAGAACTTAAAGCTCACCTTGATCATTGAATCCTCTCAACATCATCTATCTCTCAGTGTAGAGATGTCGATCTTCAAATAGGCAAGTCTTTAGACTCATAATGTTCATCGATGCACGAATCCATGAGAATGTTGGTGAGTCGAACATGTCGTGATGTATAGGGATGTTGTGCTCCAAGTCCCCAAAGAAGGTCTTCATCACGTGAAGGTGATCCCGGGCTTCTTTTGCATAATGTGCTTCCTCATAGTGTTGTGAGCTAAGCATATTTAGGATCAAGGGGCCTTGATTAGTGATTCTCTCATCTCTTTGGATAAGACAAGGGCATTATATGTGCTTAGATGGCTTTCTTAGATGAGAAAGGACATTGTAGTCCACCTTCTGGTCTTCCACAAGCATATCCAAGGGTGGAGCATCTTGTGGAAGGGCTTCTCAATCTTTAGTACCAATGACTTGTTTCCTTTAGAGGTGCTACCCTAGAGGTAGAACCTTGCCACTATGGAGGTTGACTTGGTGATCTCTTGAGGCAGGTGGTGGAAGGTTCTACTGCAGCTCACCTAGCTTCTCCCATGGGACCCTCATGATTCCAAGTCTATCTCAAGAGGTGAACATAGTATTCGAGTTGGAAGTCCAACTCAATCGAAAGAAAGATCAAAATTATTATAGTTATTTAGACTTGAAGAGTTATCATTAGGAATAGAAGAAGACAACCCATCGAAGTGACATATGTAATTCAAACTAGCTTTATTCTTCAATTTCTTGGAATTATTTGGAGGTACAAAGTAGAAGTCAAGAATGAGTGGAGTAAGGGATTTGATGCCCTTATCCGATACAAGAGTTCTACTAGTAGAAGAAATAGAAGAGCTATGAAATGGAAGAAGTTCGGTGTGAAAGGCTGGTGTGGACTGACAGGTCTGGCTATGCTAAAAGGGCTATCGGCGACACATCTCATTCTACTGCTATACTTTCCTAGAGTTGGCTCAGCAACTTGCAAACCTTCTTGGTGTTGGAGGTTTTAGTGACTCGCACTACAAGAAAGCTTCTTGATCTTGATTATTTTCTTAGAGGTTTTGATAGAGAAATGATCCCAACCTTCTTTGGTTTTGGTAGATCACATGTATCCCCAAGGATTACCTAATGGAACTGGAAGGTTGTTCCACAAGGTATTCCTTTGGGATAACTACACCGATCTTGAAATGTGTTCAAGCGGTCCTTGAATGTGAAGCAATCCTCCAAAATGTGGCCTAGCATATGGTAAGGGCAAAGTTTGGATCATGACTTTTACCTACTTCCTCTCAATTTCTAGGCTCCGGTAGCTGAAAATCAGATTTCTTTAGGAGATTCTAAAAGATTTTCCTGATTACCCCTCTCTTAAAAGAAGAAGGTTTGTTTAACTTATCTAAAATAGTAGGTGGACCATAGCTACATGGCGGTGAGTATGCATGCCATTCGTGGTGGTATGGGCGAGGGTGGCTATCTTGGAGGCGATAGGTACCTCGATGGTGGAAGGAGGTGGAGGCTGCGAGGTCATGGTCTCTGGTGATCTCTAGTTGTACTTCCCTACTGTTGCTACTACTCTCTTCTTTTCATAAACCTTCTATGACTTGGCAAGTGATCTTGAAAGGCAACTATTTGGCCTCTCCTTGTAGACTAGCCACCTTGTTGATTAGCTTCTCAAATGTCTTGATAGTGAAGCCCTTAAGCATGAAAAGGGACCATGGATATTCTTCAAGAGAATCTCAATGGCATGTTGTTAGATAGTTCACACTTCATACTCGGGTTATGCCATCGAGAATATAATCAACAAGTGACTCAAGTGTTATTGTGCTATAACGAGATCACCTATAACCTTTCTTTGAGCTCCACAAATCTTGATGAAAAGTTGCTCTAACTTAGTAAATATCTTTACTGAACCGTTGGGCAGTTCAGCATTCCAATCAAAAGCAATACCTGTTAGGCTACTAACAAAAAGGTGAAAGAGCAAAGCATTGCCGCCACCTGCGTTATAGCAACTGGCCCTGAAATGTGCTATGTGTTTCCTCGGGTTTCCACTGCCATCAAAGCTTTTGAAGGAAGGAGGCACGAAACCCTTGGGATATTGGATAACATCAATTCCAGGTAGGGTCTACCCTTTGGAACCGATGATCCCAGGGCTTGAGCCAAAGCTTCCTTCACTGTTTGCTCAACCATGGATTTTATGTCTTTCTAGTGTACCTTTTCAATGGGTAGATTCTTAGCTGGGTCCTCCATCAAATCATCTTTGTTGGGATCAAAGTTGACTTTCACATCTTAACATACCCAAGATTTCCTTCCTCCATGAAATAATGTGCAACAATCTCATCCCAAAACAATCCATTGGCGGTACAAATAGTCCCAGGCTTCTTAGTGTGATCCTTATCATCCTTTGAGAGCCTTTGGACCTCACCATCTAGAGTCAATCTTGGATGTACTCCAATGAGAACCTCTTTCTACTATATGAGAGGGTAACAATCTTAGGATGTTCCTATCATTTAGCTTGGTACTCATTTAAAATATTTGAAATCATTGTTACCATCTCCACATTTTATATGGGCGGAGTTGGTGAAGGGATGACCACGATGCTTGGTCACCACTCCTCCGCACCACCATTGGGTAGAAGGTCAAGTAAGGGGAGCTTTTTACCACAATGGGTGGTGTAGAAGGTAGGATCCCTTGGTATGGATCATCCGGGGTGCATTTTCCTGGATGGCCTTCATGGCCTTAGATGGAATGGAGATGTAACCGAACAGATGGATGGCGAGGGGTAGAAGCGGTGGGGTGGAGACACCACCGACTCTCTATGCACAAGAAACTCTTGTGGTGGTAGTAATGAGAAGGATCTTGTCGGTATGGTCGGTATGGCACGTCTAGAAAATCAATGCGAATCGCCGAGGCATGAACCTCATCTCTCCTTCTAGTAATGTGGTTGTATGGGCCTCACGAGCCCTCTCACTGAATCTACTTTCCCTTACGGTGATGGAATGGAATCAAAACTATGTCCAAGACTCGAGCATTCATGCTCACGCATGTAAGATAGATCGAGGCCAACATGACCTCACCTCTACTCACGAAATTGGCTGAATGCACCACTAGAGGAGGTGATGAATGGATCCTCCTGACATCCTCTTTATTCAATCTAGAGAGAGGATGGAACTAGTTTTTTTATAACGGTGGTGAGTGACAGCGGGAAACTCATCCCTGGACCTCAGCTCCCAGTATCTGGTGTTACCGCTTGATCATGGTTCTTATTCCTACATTGTGTATGGTAGGATGGAGGAGTGCGAGCTAGACCCATACTCAAATGTGGGGAGGCAACGAGACGGGAGCCTTACCCTTAGAGTGCAGATGGTAGGTCTAGCCTCCAGGGCAACATGAGCAACTCTAGGGAGCTGCAATGGGTTGTGCTGGCACTGCATATAGAAGTCTGGTACTATCACAACTTTCCTCTTCAATGAGGAGACATCAGAGTCAGAGGGTAAGTCAATCCTGATGACCAGCTTCTATCCGGTCACCTTAGTCCTGCTAACTTTAGTGAGGGGAGTGCCCTTACAAGTGATCCTGGCTCCCTCAAATCCCCAACCAAAGTGAATCAGATGAGTATGGTCCAGACGAGGGAAGTCTTGATCTAAAGCCAGATCCATACCATGGGGAAGGTAAAGACAAACTTAGAGACCAGCCATTTCAACAACTATAAAGGCGAAACTAACTTCTACATTGTAAGAATCTGCAATGAGAAATGAACTTGTATCATTTCTCTCTAGATTTTGAATTTTGAATTTAAAATTTGAACCCACATCCAACAACTTGGAAGTGTTAAGTGGGGTTCAAATGGATTTGAGAAGATTGATTGAAAGAGGAATTTGAATATGAATCTAACTTTAACAAATTTAGGTATGTTGAAATATGGATTCAAAATTTTTGATAAGGATGCTTCCATAGGTTCATGTTTGTTTTGAATTTGAATTTTTCTAATTTTGTGGACCATTTCCTTAAATAAATTTGGGTTAAAGTAAGTCAAATTGATTTTTTTGTTTGATTGTTTTGAATTTCACTTAGCAAATTTAGGTATGCTAAGTGAAGTGTTTGAGAAAGTGATTGTTTCTTTTGTGAATTTTGTTTGATTTTTAAAATTTGGAATTCTTATAGCAAATTTAGGTATGCTAAGTGAAGAACAAGTGTATTTTATTTGATTTTGAAAATAGGATTCTTAGCAAATTTAGGTATGCTAAGAAAATCTAAGTGTTTCATTTTTTTGTTTGATGTTTTGATTTTGAAAAGGTAGGATCCTTAGAAATTTGGTATGCTAAGGGAATCATAAGTGTTGCATTTATTTTGATGTGATTGAAAGTGGAGTTTTAACTTTAGTAAATTTGGTATGCTAAAGATGAAGTCCCACTTGGATTTGTGAAATGGAAATTTCACTTAGCAAATTTGGGTATGCTAAATGAAATTCAAATGGTGTGTTCAAAATTTTGATTTCATTTTGGTTTGAAAATGGAAACTTCTCCTTAGCAAATTTATGCTAAGGAAAGAAGTTCCAAAGGTGTTTGAAAATTTTGGTTTTGACTTTGGAAACTTCACTTAACAAATTTGAGTATGCTAAAGTTCCAAATATGTGTTTTGAAATTTGAAATATGATTGTTGATTTTGATTTTGATTTGGAACTTCACTTAGCAAATTTGGGTATGCTAAATGAAGTTCCAAATGTATTGAAATTTTTTGATTTTGGATTTGGAGACTTCACTTAACAAATTTGGGTATGTTAAATGAAGTTCCAAATGTGTTTGAAAAGATTTTATTTGGACTTTCACTTAACAAATTTGGGTATGTTAAATGAAGTTCCAAATGTGTTTTGAAAATTTTTATTTTGGCTTTGGAAACTTCACTTAACAAATTTGAGTATGCTAAATGAAGTTCCAAATATATGTTTTTTGAAAAATTTTGATTTTGAATTTGGAGACTTTTCAAATTTGGGTATGTTAAATGAAGTTCCAAATGTGTTTGAAAATTTTAAAATATGATCGTTGATTTTTGATTTTGGATTAGGAAGTTTCACTTAGCAAGTTTGAGTATGCTAATTGAAGTTCCAAATAAATGTTTGAAAATTTTGAGTTTGATGGTTAAGTTTCAATTTTTGAAAAGAGGACTTCCATTTGACACATTTGGGTATGTAGAATGGAGGTCGATCTTATTTTTTTTGAAATGTGAAATTTTCTTTTGTGTGTGATTGTTGCTTTTTGAAAGAGAGGAATACCAACTTAAAACATATATGAGATATGTTCAAGTGGGATTTCCTAAATGATATTTTAGTTGAGGAAATCTTCATTTAATAAATTTGAGTATATATGAAATTATTCATCATTGCTTTTTTGAAAAATTTAATTTTGTTCACAAACGAAACTTCCATTCAATAGGTGTGAGTGTATTGAATAGAAAAATTCATGTGTGCTTTTTGAAAAGATCATGATTGTGAATTTTGAATAGATGATTGTTCATTTTATTTTGAAAATGAAATCTTCAACAAAGTGAATTGAAAGAAAGATGTTCATTTGTGCTTTTGGAAAAAGTAAATTTATTTAAAAGTGAAACTTCCATTCAATAGGTCTGAGCATATTGAATGGAAAGATTCATGTGAGCCTTTTGAAAATTTTATGATTATGATTTTGATTTTTGAAAAGATGACTGTTCATTTTATTTTGAAAATGAAATCTTCCTCAAAGTGAATTGAAAGAAGATGTTCATTTGTGTTTTTGAAAATATTGTTAGTTTATTTTGAAAATCCTACATGTAATAATTATGAGAATTGTTAAATGAAGGTGACAAAATTTTTGGAAAATATTTTATTAAGTGCTTTTTTTGAAACAAAATATTCTTATGGAAGATATATTTTATATTTATTATTTTAGAATGAACCTTTCCTTATCATGAAAATGATAAGGAGGAAGTCTTTAAAATGTTTTCTTTTTATTTAGATCTTTTTATTTTTACCCATTGGACAACCCAACGGGAGTTTTAACACTAACAAGGAATGCTGTCCTGAAACCTAAAGACGTTTGCTAACTCAACTTAAGAATGAACTAAATAAAGTGCCATCGGAAAGAAGGATAGTCTTGGATTCATACCAAAGTACAAACTCACTATCTATACTCAAAGACAATGATCATTTACCAAAGATGGAGAGAGGAACCATCCCTAGCGGAGTTCCCAAAAAAATTTGTGGAGAAAAATTCCTATAGTAAAGGTCTCCATCAAATCTGTGGGGAGAAATGAAAGAGCATATAGAAATTCATCTTTTTTAGGATGCCAGAGATCATAGATGTACTTATTCAAGTGATCGGGTACATCATCAAGGAAATAGTGTACTATCTCGAAAGGCAGAAGTCACTACCCTTTAATGGACCTAATCACCTCAATAAGGACTCCTAAGGATAATGGGTCTGCATATGTACCAGAGATTCTTCTCCTACTTTACATGAAAAAGTAAAGGAGGGTTTATTTTAAACTGGATTCATTAAGTTCCCTATAGGGGAAATCTCCCATTGTTAACTACATCCTAACGGACGAGATCCCATTGGAAAACTCTTGATTAAAGTAAATGATCATTGTCTTTGAAGATTTCAATAGGAAGGACTATCAATCGATTGATTTATTTTTGAAAGATCAAATGGGATTGATCAAAAGAGGGAGTTATTATTGAAGCCAAAATGAAAGATAAGTAGGAGATGCCCATGATGCTAGGAAACCTAGCAAGCATCTCAAACTATTCTATAGTTGGGCTTTACATTTTTGAAATTGATTTAGTTTGTTTGAGTTGCATTTTCATTAGAAATTTAGGACTTATGATTCCTTAACACAAGATTAAGGAAACACTAAGAGGTGAGAAATTATGCTTATGGCCCTGAGAGAAGCAACCTCAACCTAAATCTAGGGAGCTTTGGCGGAAGCATAACCTAAATCTAAGGCAAAAAAAGTGGTTTGCCTTCATAAGAAAGGACAAATCACGACTTGGACTTACAATCACCGGTGGTAGCCAACTAATTCCTCCTACGATTTTAAATATATGTAGGCAAGTTAATATGCTTATGCAAGATAGCTAGGTTATTATTTATTTAGAAAGAGACTAAGTCTTTAAACTCACTCCCTAAAGAGACTAGATCATGTAAAAGGAAATGCTTCAAATGACCTAAATCTAATGCAATTCAAATTTCATTTTATTTTTATTTTGGGTAATTATTTTGACTCGGGAAAATAGGATTCATATGAATAATGCATGAGAAATAAGTTTATTGGCCAAAATCAATGAGAAAGGAGGAGGTGAGTTTCCACCATGGCTCTTAAAGGTCAAGCCAAGTTTCTCTAGAAATGGTGGAAGCCCACCAATCTAGAATGAAATAAGATGCATTTGTACACGATATTACAAAAGAAATGCTCTTCTAGCTAAGGGCTTGCTAATTCTTTTATCTTGATTTTAAACCTAAGGTTTATGTGAGGTTATGAGTTATTAAGTTGGGTAAAAGATTTATTTTTTCCTAAAGAGCCTAATCCACATCCACGCCATACATAAAGCAAGGAACAAACTAGAAAAATCATGCCACTTAATGCGAAAGCTAAACAAATCATCAATCAATTTATAAAGCTAATCACTAAAAGAATAAAAGCCCATTGTGGTCGGGCACCACCGCACAAACTCGAAAATATCAAATGTGGGTAGCCGAGCTCTGCCCTTATACAACCCAGATTATAAATGAATTAAATTATAATTAAGCAAGGAATTCATTATTATGGGGGTCTTCAAGCTTTATTTCTTGTTTCTTCTTCTTTTCTTCTTTCTTTTCTTCTTTCTTCTTTTGGTTCCTTCTTCTTTGGTTCATTCTTTTGGATGGTTGGAAGGTAGATACTCTAAAGCTTCACATGATGCATAAGATAGGATCTTATGACCAATGCTCATCCTAATCCCCATAACAATCATTCCAAAATCCTAATTGCACAAATTTACATGAAAAGGAAAAGTGGAAATCTAACTAACACCTGCAAAATAAAAGTTTGCTAAAACAAACCATACAAATCCCAAGCATGTATATTAGACTTATCACCCCACACATAGGTGACTAAGTCCACCTAGCCTATTGGATTATGCTTAGGTGTATAAAGCACTTGCAAGCAAAATCATTTATATTTTTATTTATGATAGCTTATAAGCACAATCCCTAGAAAAGAATAGTTAGACTAGAGCATCCTACATTCATTCTAAGCATACACCTTAACATAAAGTCTAAAACACATATCACAAAACAAAATAAAATATCAATCCATGCATTAACCTAACCTAAAGATAGAAGTGGTGACTTAGGCTAATGTGTGTGCTTTGAAAGTTTGTGTGGTATGCTTAGCTATGGATTTAGGTTTAAAGTTTCTAAGTGTGAAAACATGTTCAACTTAGAGGATGGTTTCATTTAAGTTGTTTAATTTTTTTGGGTTGATTTTGTTTCATGTTTTGATTTGGTTCAAGTGAATCCTACAATTAATTACTAAGTTATGAAGAGAGGAAAAAAGAAGGAGACTTCTCTTTCCTTCCCTAACGTAACAAATTTCTAGAGTATATTCACATTTTGGTTTTGTTTAGGTGAATGTTTTGATTAAATCTTTTAATTAATCCTAAGTTTAGATGAACTCTAAATAAAACTATTCAAAAAAAGGCATTTTAAGATTAAATAAAATGTATGAAAATTCACATAACACACATTACTTCATTTCTTTCCCAACATATATAACATGCATAAGGAATGGACCCTAAGCATTTCTATACATACAAATGAGAATATTTAACATACTTTATATTGCATGCTAAGTAATCCATTTAAGGAAATTTAGAAGTTGAATATGCATGATTTTTCTTAAGTAGAAAGGGATTTCCTTATCCAAATTTTCACATACACATATGAAAGTAAGAAAGGCATAAGTGAGTACAACAACATAGCTAACTAGAGGAGATTTAGGAGAGAAAAGGGAGTTTAGGGAATAGCTTAAGGGAGATGCCCCAAAATTATTCCCCGAACCTCCTATCTACTGGATCTGACCTTAATCAACCTCAATCATGGATTAAAACCACTAATCAAACCCTAATTATGCTTAATTACATAAAGAGGATAATTAAGTAAACCATATGCAATTCTCTTAATTAAACTTTCAATAAATCCCAAGAAAATTAGGAGAGGTAGAAGTCATCCCCTAAATATATCTAAGAAGTTTGGGATTAATCAGAGGCTAAATTAAAAGGTGATTAGGAAAATGAAGTTTCCAATAAAACCTAAAATTCCAGAAAATTATGATTCAAAACCAATTAAAATTAATTTTAAAATATTCTAGGTTGAATTATCTTTGCATAGGATTTTATTTTATATTTTTTAAAATTTTATAGAGAGAGTTATGAATTTTAGAAGATCCCTAGATTAATTAGAATTAATTAAAGCATTTTAACTAATCCTATAGCTCATGGCGCGACACGTGGGCGCGGTCGGCGCTCTTTACACACATCGGTGAGTGATTAAGTTGTCAAATCCAAAAGGCGGTTGATGGTGGACACGCTTTGATATCGACCGTCTGATCTTGATCGAACGACCAGAGATCTCCCTGTAGTTTTAAAATGATTGATTTTTTATAAATGTCTACCATCCATCCAAAATGCTGGATGGATGACGGTATCCTTGATATCTACAAAAAAAATGGGGCGTTACGTCCATGATCAAGCTTCGATTGAGCTTGGATTGATAAATCAACCCACACCATCTAAGCATGGGTATAAATACATCTAACGGTAAAAACTCCATGGAGTTAAAATTTCTTTCACAAAGCTCCACACCACATTGAGTTTAATGGTCAAAAAATGGCATACGTCATCGGAGGTGATCACTGGTGCTCGATTCCCTTAGAGAAGCTTCGGCTGGTTGAGACGAAGCTCTGTTGAGAGTTTGAGCTCTTGAAGTGCGTATAGAGCTCAATGGACCAACTCCTCCTCATCTTGCTTGCGGCCTTGATCGAGCTAGCCTTTCTCTTTCCTTGGGAACTTGAAAGAGAGAGTGGGTGCACTTGCCTCTAATTGAGTGTGCAAAGGGGATTTGGTGGAAATTGAGTACGGAGAAAGTTAGCTCTTCAATTTTCCTCCTGTACTTTCACTATTCAAAAACCAATGATAGGAAAATGGCTAGAGATTTAAGATGCTACAGATCACTCTTTGATGGCTCCTTACTCTCAGTACTTCGAATGTTGCATAATTGATTGAATTAGGGGGAGTATATCTCCGCCTTGAAGGATCAGATGGTCGTAAGCCATTGTGCCATTTTGATCAAAGTGATCACAATGGGAAGATTACTTGTGCTGTTAGGAGTGTGCACATCATCAATTTTAGGCCTTGAGTGGATTGTCAACCTCTCATATGCTTGAATTTGAGTGAGAGATGGATTTTGAATTAGCATTTTGACCCATGGGGTCGGGTTTGGTCTTGAGACCAATTGGGCTACCCAAACCCATTGGGTTGGGTGCACCACTTTTCATTAGGTCCCCTTGAGCTTTTAGGAAAGCCTCAAGTGGATATGAAGAGGGTATGGCCAAATTATCCATGGATTAAGCCAAAATTTGTTCTATGACCTAGAGAATGGTCATTTTGCTGATTTTCACTTTGGATGTTTTAGTTATGTGGAGAAACTAGGTTTGGCCAAGTATCATGAGATTTGGGATTCATGATAAGGTTTGGCTCATGTTGACCCATTTAACTCAAAATGGATCAACTTGGGTCAAGTTGACCAATTGGTCAAATTGTGTCAAACCAAGGGTTGTCAAGTTCATATGACCATTTGAAATATTTTGTAGCTTTGGTTTGATTCAATTTGGTATAGTTTTGAATTTGGCTCATATGACTTCATTTAGGTCAAATGGGTCAAGTTGACCTATTTGACCCATTTGACCTATTTGAGTTAGGTCAAGGGTAGGTTTAGATTTTGTTAATCATATGGAGTGAATTGGTATCTTTGTTTCCAATCAATTTTGGTTAAGTTCAAATTTGGCTCAACATGACCCCTTTAGGTCATGTTGGGTCTAAATTAGTGGCTAGGTTGGGTCTAGTTGGCCAATTGAGGCTTTGGTCAAGTTTAACAAGTGATTTGGAATGAACTTGACCCATTGGTTTGAATCAATTTGGCTTAGATCAAGCTTTGACATAATTTGACCGTTTAGGTCAAAATGGGTCAACTTGGGTCAAGTGGCCAATTGGGCTAGGTTAGGCTTAAATGTTGGCTTGGTCAAGTTCAAACATAGGTCATGAGTGAACTTAGATCAATGGTTTCAATCAATTTGGCCTATGGTGGAATTTGGCTATGTTAGGTTTCATGTTGGGCTATGTGTTGACTTGGACAGCCCTTAGATTTGACTTAGTTTAACCAATTTGATTGATTGATCATCCCACGATGAGAAGCAAAGATGAGTTTGTTCAATCCAATTTAGTTAGGATTAGAATTTGGCTTATAAGGGTATTTTAGGTCACTTTGGGTGAAGTGAGCCTAAGTGGATCAAATGGCTTGGCCAAAGCTTGATTTGAGCTTGATTGATCTTGTATATGGACTTATGATTGAAATATAAATCCATTTACAAGTGATTTGAAGTCAAATGGGTTTTGATGCATTTGACAATTTCACATTCAAAGAAAGAATATGAAAGGGTTTTGGCTTTGATTTTTTACTTAGGTTTTGATTGTTTGATTGAAGTTTGTCATGATTGTAGGTTTAATTTAATCATGAGAGAAAATCAAGAGTTTGTCTTGATTTGATGTTGATTTGGCTAAGTTCAAGATTTTGACTTGAAAGGCTTAGATTAGATTTTGAGTGGATTTGAGTTAGATTTTTGGAACTGGTTTTGATTATTTGAATTTATATTTTATATATGTGAATATAAATGAGAATATAAATGTACCATGAGAAAATTTTAAGGATTTGAAGTGGTTTAATCATGATTTAGGCTAAGTCCATTAAGAAGGATTTAAAGGACTTAAGAAAATTTTGGAATTTGGAGTTTGAATTTTTGAATTTGGTTTGATTGATTTATATTTTATTTTATTTATATAAAATACAAATGAGGATATAAATGAATTATGTGAAAATCCCATGACTTTGAAATGGTTTGATCAAGATTTAGGATAAGTCCTTTAATAGAAAATTAAGGGACTGAGGAAATTTTTAAATTGGAAATTTAATTTGAGGGTTTTATTTGATTGATTTATATTTATATTTCATTTCTATATGTGAATATAAATGAGTTTTGAGAAAATCTCATGACTTTGAAATGGTTTGATCAAGATTTTGGCTAAGTTCATTAATGAAAAATTAAAGGGACTTAGGAAAACTTTGATGGATTGAGTTGGAATTTAAGTTGAGGATTTGATTTGATTGATTGATATTTATATTTCATTTATATATGTGAAATATAAATGAGGATATAAATGAATTATGAGAACATCTCAAAGATTTGAATTGGTTTAGAGTTGATTTTCGCTAAGTCTTTAAGAGAGGATCAAGGACTTAGAAGGATTTAGACTTAGGAATTTTGATGGATTTTGATCATGGGTTTCAATCATTAATTTCAATCATGGATTTCAATTATATGGAGTTGATTTAAATTTTCAAAAAATCAATTAAGATTGATTTGGAGTTTGACTTGAAGGAAGGAAAGTGAGGAATGATTAAAGCTAAGGGTAGGAAGTTTTTCTAACACCCCTAAGGCATGATCTATTCTTCTAGCTAACTCTTATAAGTCCCTAGGGCTAGGTTGAGTGTCCACCTAATCACTAAATGTGTCTTAAGACTAAGGAACTCTTAAAGTTTAAGAGGAGTCTTATGTCTAAGATGGAAGGGTTGAGAGCTCATTCTAAAAATGAGGTCAACATGTGGGTATGATCCAATCGAGGGAAATTGGCCTGATCCAAGGCCAAGTCCATGCCGTGAGGGAAAGTGAACATAAACTTATGGGATCCTGCCATTTCAAATCAACTGCAAAAATTGAAAGACTGAATTGTAATTATAGTTGTGAGTGAGAATCTGCAATATAGAAAATGAGCTTGGATCATATTTCTATTTTTGTTGATTTTGAATTTCAATTGAAAATTTGAACCCACATCCAACATCTTGGAAGTGTTAAGTGGGGTTCAAATGGATTAAAGAAGATTTAGAAATTTGATTGAAAAGAGGAATTTTGAATATGAATCCAACTCCAACAAATCTGAGTATGTTAAAAAATGGATTCAAATATTTTTTAGAAGGATGCTTCCATAGGTTCATGTTTGTTTGAATTTAGATTTTGATTTGAGGACCCTTTTATTTAACAAATTTGGGTATGCTAAAGTAAGGGTCAACTGATTTTATTTTTGAATTGGTGTTTTAGAATTTTACTTAGTAAATTTGGGTATGCTAAGTGAAGTAAGTGTTTGAAACTGATTGTTTCTTTTTTGTGAATTGTTATTTGATTTTGAAAATTGAAATTCCTACTTAGAAAATTTTGGTACGCTAAGTGAAGAACCCAAGTGTGTTTTATTTGATTTTGGAAAATAAGATTCTTAGCAAATTTGAGTATTCTAAAAAGATCCTAAAGTGTTTCATTTATTTTGGATATTTTGATTTTTGCAAAAGTAGGATCCTTAGAAAATTTGGGTATGCTAAGAAAATCCTAATGTGTTTCCTTTTGGTTTTGATTAAAAGTGGAGACTTTACTTTAGCAAATATGGTATGCTAAAGATGAAGTTTCACTTAATTTTTGTGAAATGGAAATTTCACTTAGCAAATTTGAGTATGCTAAATGAAATTCCAAAAAATGTGTTTAAAATTTTATATTTTGGTATTGTTTTGAAAATGAAAACTTCTCTTTAGCAAATTTGGTATGTAAAAAATGAAGTTCCAATGGTGCTTGAAAAATTTTTGGTTTTCAATTTGGAGACTTCACTTAACAAATTTGATTATACTAAATGAATTTCCAAATATGTTTGAAAATTTTTGGACTTGAATTTGGAGACTTCACTTAGCAAATTTGACTATACTAAATGAAGTTCCAAATGTGTTTGAAAATTTTTTATTTTGAATTTGGAGACTTCACTTAGCAAATTGGAGTATGCTAAATGACATTCCAAATGTGTTTGGAATTTTTTATTTTGAATTTGCAGACTTCACTTAGCAAATTTGAGTATGCAAAATGAAGTTCCAAATGTGTTTGAAAATTTTTAGTTTTGAATTTGGAGACTTCACTTAGAAAATTTGAGTATGTCAAATGAAGTTTGAAATATATTTGAAAATTTTTTATTTTGAATTTGGAGACTTCACTTAGCAAATTTGAGTATGCTAAATGAAGTTCCAAATGTGTTTGAAAATTTTTTGTTTTGAATTTGGAGACTTCACTTAGCAAATTTGAGTATTCTAAATGAAGTTCTAAATGTGTTTGAAAATTTTTGATTTTGAATTTGGAGACTTCACTTAGAAAATTTAATGCAGCTAAATGAAGTTCCAAATGTGTTTGAAAATTTTTGATTTTGAATTTGGAGACTTCACTTAGAAAATTTGAGTATACTAAATGAAGTTCCAAATGTGTTTGAAATTTTTTTTATTTTGAATTTAGAGACTTGACATAGTAAATTTGAGTATGTTAAATGAAGTTCCAAATGTGTTTAAAAAATTTTTTTGGTTTTGAATTTAGAGATTTCACTTAGTAAGTTTGAGTATGCTAAATGAAGTTCCAAATGTATTTTGAATTTTGAAAGTATGATTGTTAAGTTTTGATTTTAGAAAGAAGACTTCCATTTAACAAATTTTGGTATGTAAAATGGAAATCAATCTTATTTTTTAAATAATATTATTTTTTATTTAATGAAATCTTCATTCATTAAATTTGGGTATATTGAAGTAGATGTTCATATGCTTTTGAAAGATTTAGTCTTGTTTGAAAATGAAACTTCCATTCAAAAGTTATGGGTACATTGAATGGCAAGGTTCATGTGCTTTTGAAAGTTTTATTTTTTGATTTTGATTTTGACTTTGGATAGATGATTGTTCATTTTATTTTGAAAATGGAATCTTTGTTAAAATGAATTGAAGGAAGATGCTCATTTGTGCTTTTGAAAAGATTGTTAGTTTTATTTTTGAAGGTTCCTACATATAACAATTGAGAATTGTTAGATGAGGATGATTTAAGAAAATTTTGTGTATTTTATTATGTGCATTTTTTTTAAAGAGTGTTGTTTGAAAAGTAAGATTTTTTTATAAAAATTTTATTATCTTTTTTATTTTAAATGAAACTTTCATCATCATAAAATGATAAGGAGGAAGTCTTTAAATGTTTTCTTTTTTAAGATCTTTTTTTACCCATTGGAGAAATAGGGTTTTAAGACCAACAGGTGAGGTCCTAAAACCTAAAGATGTTGGCTAACTTAAAAATGAAATAAGCTAAGTGCCAACGGAAATGAAGATAGTCTTGGATTCATACCAAAGTACAAACCCACTATCGATACTTGGAGACAACGATCATTTGCCAAAGATAGAGAGAGGAACCTTCCCCAACGGAGTCGCCAGAAAAATTTATGGTAAAAATTTATACATTCTTGCCTTCATCTGTCCCCCTTTTAGAAAAGGTGATAAATGAAAACAAAAATATATAAAATATGCCTTGTTGGGATGCCACATAGATTCGCAGATGTTCTTACTAAGCTGATCGGGTCTGACATTGAGGTTGAGGTGTACTATCTCGAGAGATAGAAGTTACCACCCTATCATGGACCTAATCACCCGAATAAGGACTTGGACAATGGGTCTACATATGTAGATTCTTCCCACTTTTGGAAAATTAAAGCGAGTTTATTTTGGGTTCATTAAGTTCCCTCTGAGCAATCCCAGTTACACATCCCAGGAAGGGGATTCCTTAGAATACTCTCGATTAAGGTAAATGATCATTGTCTCCAAGGATTTCAATAGGTAGGACTATCAATCAATTAGCTTATTTTGGAAGATCAAATGGGATTGATCAAGGAGAGAGAGTTATTATCGAAGCCAAAGGAAGATAAGTAGGAGATGTCCACGATGCTATGAAACCTAGAGAACATCTCAAACTATCCTATGGTTGGGCTTTACATTGTTGAAATTTAATTTAATTTGTTTGAGTTAAATTAAAATTTAGGGCTTATGATTCTATAACACAAGAAAATGCCCGAGGTGAGGATTTAAGCCCATAAAGGTGAAAAGTAACCTGAGAACCTAAATCTAGGGCACAAAATGGGTATTTGATTTTCCTCCATAATAGAGAAAAATCAGCTTGGACTTATAATCAGGGGGTGGCAACTAACTCCTATAGATTTAAATTCTTGTAGGCAAGTCATATGCTTTATGCAAGATAACTAGGCTATTATTTATTTAGAAAGAGATTAATCCTTAAACTCACCCTAAAGAGACTAGATCATGTAAGGGTATGCTTCAAATGACCAAAATCTAATGCAATTCATATTTCATTTTATTTTCATTTTTGGGCAATCATTTTGACTCAGGCTACTAGGATTGATATGCCTAATGCATGAGAAATCAATTAAGCCACTTAGTAAGAAGGGAGGAGGTGTGTTTCCACCATGGCTCTCAAAGGTTAAGACAAGTTTTATGATAAGGTGGAAGCCCTCCAATCAAGAGTGAAAATAATATGTATTTGTGCATAATGTTATAAAAAAGTACTCATCTAGCTAAGGGTTGCTAATTATTTTATCTTGATTTTTAGCCTATGCTTTAAGTGAGGTTATGAGTTCTTTATTTTAATTTTGAATTGTTAAATTTGGTAACAGATTTATTTTTCCTAAGAGCCTAATCCACATCTAGGCTATACATAAAGAAAGAAAGAAACAAGAAAAATGATGCAACTTAATGCACAAGCTAAACAAATCATCAATCAATTTATAATGCTAAATATAAAATAATAAGAATATTTTGGTGGGGTACCACGCAAAGAAAATAAATTGGGTAGCTCTACCTTATTCAACTGGATTACAAATTACTTAAATAAAGCAAGGAACTCATTGTTATGGGGGTCTTCAAACTTCATTTCTTCATTTTTCTTTTCTTCTTTCTTCTTCTTTTTCTTCTTTCTTGCTTGGTTCCTTCTTTTGGATGGTTGGAAGGTGGATGCTCCAAAGGCTTCACATGGTGCATAAGATGAAATCTTATGAGCAATGCTCATCCTAATCCTCATAATAATCATTCTAAAATCCTAATTACAAAATTACATAAAAAAAAAAATCTAGCAAACACCAAAATAAAGTTAGCTAAACAAACCACAAATCTCAAATGTATATTGGACTTATCACCCACACATGGGACTAAGTCCACACATTAGATTATTCTTAGGGGTATAAGCACACACTTCAAAACATTTATATTTTTATTTATCACTGCCCCCAAGCACAATCCCAGCATAAGATAATGGTTAGACTAAGATCTATCATTCATTCTACAGGCACATTCATCCTAACATGGACTAAAACATATATCACAAAATAAAAGCAAGCATCAAACCACCATCCCCTAAAGCTAGAAGTGGTGACTTAGCTGTGTGTGCTTTAGAGGTTTGTGTAATATGCTTAGATGGCTTTAAGTTAGAATTTTCTAAGTATGAAGAATGTTCAACTTAGAGGAGGGTTTAATTTAAGTGATTTAATTTTTTTTTGGGTTGATTTTTTTTTATGTTTTGATTGGGTTCAAGTGAATCCTACAATTAATTACTAAAGTGTAAGGTTGGGAAGAGAAGAGAACTTCTATCCTTCCCTAACCTAAGTAATTTCTAAAGTGGATTCATGTTTTAGTTTTATTTAGTGAATGTTTTAATGTGTTTAATTAATCCTAAGTTTAGATGAACTCTAACAAACTATTCAAAAGAAAGACATTTTAAGATTAAGTTAAATGAACTAAATTCACAAACATACATCACTTCATTTCTTTCCCAACATGTATAACATGCATATGAATGAGTCTTAAACATATCTATACATATAAATGGGAATAGTACACTTTGTGATGCATTCTATGTAATTCATTTAAGTAAATTTGAAAGTCTATGATGCATGATTTTCATTAAGTAGCATAGGGGTTTCTTATCCAACTTTCACATGCACACATGAATGTATGAAAGGCATAAGTGAGTACGGTGCTATTGTTAACCAGAGGTGTAACATACAAGACCTACTTAGGGCTACTTAAATCCTTGCAATCTCGGGATTGTCCAGACTAATATACCACTTTTCTTAAATATAAGCATATGTATAAAAGAAATGAATGAAAAATAAAGAATGCAAAAGTTGGTGTTGATTGATTTATTTTTGTTTATGCAATTTATATGGGCAAGTATAGGTATCCATCTTAAGTGATGGTATATAAATGAATAGGATATAGAATTAGGCAAGTGTTAAGTTCTTTTCAAATGAACCATACACCGTGCCAAATCCTATTCAAAACTATACTAAAAGAGAGGAGAAGGAAAACCTACACTAAGCACATCCTTATATTTTACTCACATGCAAATTTATAAATAAAATATAAGTAACACACTTTCAATTTTGATAATTGATTCATATATTTTGAAAATAATTTGAATTTAATATGATAATAGCCACTCATATTACTTTAGCCAACACATGCAATTTGACATAAAAAACATTTTCAATTTAAATTTGATTTTGAAAAGCATGGATGCATAAAATCATATGACACATATATTTAGCATGTTGGGGAAGAACTAAAGTAATGAAAACATGTAAACACATTCACTTTAATTAAATCCTTGACAATCTTATGAAATAATAAAGCTTAAAGTAAATCAAAGTTTATTTAATATGATTTTTGTTTGATTTTAAATTTGATTTAATTTTGAAAATATAAATTGAGTTTGCTATTCCTAACCCATTCCCACATGTGTTTGACATTGTTTTTTTTTTTTTTTTTTTAGATGATTATATTTATTTTATATTTTGATTAGGTTAATAAGAATTAAGCATGTTAATTACCCCTTACCTACACCACCTTAGCATAGTTAATCAAAATATTATGAGCAAATGAGATGACATAAAACCTCACAAGGAATTTAAATTTGCAATGCACCTAGAAAAGGGCTTAATGCAATTTGGCTCATGATTAATGATTAATTAAGCTAAGGGGTTTAACTTAAGTAATTTCAAAACACCTCTCACACATATGAGTTGCATTTTGATTTCCTTAATTAAACTTAGGCTCTTGACACTAAGCATCTACCCAGTAGATTAATTAAGTTCTAAAGTTTTAGAATTTTAAGAAATTAATTAAGAGGGTAATTAGTGAATTAACCCTAAGAAAAGATTAAGAAAGAAAAAGGGGGTTTAAGGAATAGCTTAGGGGAAATGCCCCAAAATTATTCCCTAAACCTCCTATTCACTGAAACATACCTTAATCAACTTCAACAAAGGGTTAAACCACTAAACCTTAATTAACCTTAATTATATTAAGGTAATTAGGAAATGAATTAGCAATTTCCCTAATTAAACCACCAATAAATCCCAAAAAAATTTGGAGAGGTAGAAGTCATCCCCAAAGTTTTAGATTAATCAATGGATTAATTAGAGTAATTAGCAAATTAAGATTTCTAATAAAACCCAAAATGAGAGAAGGAAACTATTCAAAATCCATTAAAACCAATTTTAGAATATTCTAGGTTGAATTATCTTTCAGTGGAAATTTACCTCATATTTTTTTTATTTTTTTAGAGAGATTTGAATTTTAGAAATTTAGAGGATTAATTAGAATTATTTAAACATTGATTAATTTCTTAATCAGTGCGGCGTGACACGCAAGCGCTGAAAAAGGCTGCGCATTGTACGCATCGTCCTCTAAATGGCCACTTAAATGTTGCATCGTAGCACCGCATGGCGGCGGTGCTATGCTCTTTTGCCCTCATCAAGGATCGAGCGGCTAGATTTAATTCACAATTTAGAGGGATAAAATAAGATATAAAATGTGTTAATCTCGATATCCATCCAAAATGCGGATGGATAGCCGAGATCATCCACATTCTTCACGAGAATAATGGAGTCCACTTTCAAAGGAAGATCGTCGAGCTCAGATTGGATTGAAACTCAACCCACACCATCTAAACCTAATGGCAAGAACATCTAACAGCTGAAACTTCATGCCATTAAAATTTCTTTTACAAAGCTCCACACCACATTGAGTTTAGTGATAAAAATGTCATACCTTACCGGAGGTGATCCCGGCTCGATTCTCTTGGAGGAGATTTGTTTGGTTGAGACAAAGCTTTGGTGAAAGTTTTAGCTCTTGAGGTTGAGTAGATAGCTCTATGGACCAACTTCTCCTTCTAGTGAGCTCAGTTTTGATTGAAGTGGATCTTCCCTTGCCTTTGGAGCTTGGAAAAGAGGTTGGGCAGGCTCGACTTGGTCCACTGAGGGAGTGTACAAAGGGAATTGACTTAGTTTGGTGTGTGAAGAAAGTTGGCAAATCCTTGGAGCTCCCATTTTTTGCTTATGGAAAATAGAGAATGGCCAATTCAATCTCCCCTAGAGAACTTAGGATCAATCAAGAATCACTCCTCGGCTTCCTAACACTCTTTCAATTAGGCTCTATTGGAATTGAAGTGAATTAGGGGGAGTATATCTCCCCTTTAGGCAATCAGATGGATGAAGCTTCACTTGTCATTTTGATCTAATTTCCAAGATTAAAAAGGTTTTTTGAGCTGTTAGAGGCTTGCACATAGTCAGTTTGGCCAGAGGAGTGGAATGGTAACTCCCCATGTTCTCAAATTGAGTGGGAGCATGATTCTCATGTGGCCAATTTGAGTTATGTGCTCGATTTTGTCCTTGGGTCAAGTTGCTAACCCATTGGGTTGGGTGCACCCATCCTAAGGTTCACTTGACCTATTAGGGGTATCAAGTAGTATGAAGAGGAATTGACCAAATTCCCCATGGATTTGACCAAATTTTGTTCTATGGCCTAAGGATAAAATGGTCATTTGGCTAATTTTTTGAATTTGAATGTTGGGTATGTTGAGAAAATAGGTTTGGCCAAGTTTCATTGGATTTTAGTTCATTTAGTATGGTTTGGATCATGTTGACCCATTTAGGTCAAAATGGCTCAACTTGGGTTAAGTTGACCAATTGGTCAAATTGGGTCAAACCAAGGGTTGGGTCCAGTTCGCCTGACCATTTGAAATATTTTGGTGGCTTTAGTTTGATTCAATTTGGCTTAGGTTTGAATTTGGTTCATATGACTTCATTTAGGTCAAATGGGTCAAGTTGACAAAATAGAACCATTTGACCCATTTGAGCTAGGTCATGGTTAGGTTTAGGTTTGGCTGGTCATATAAAGTGGATTGGTATCTTTGTTTCCAATCAATTTTGGTCAAGTTTGAATTTGGCTCAACATGACCCTTTAGGTCAAGTTGGGTTCAAGGTCAATTAAGGGGCAATTGGGCTAGGTTAGCTCAAATGTTGACTTGGTCAAGTTCAAACATTGGTCATATGAACTTAGATCAATGGTTTCAATCAATTTGGCCTATGGTGGATTTTGGCTATGTTAGGATTCATTTTGGCTAAGTGTTGTTCAACCCTTAGGTTTGACTTGGTTTGACCCAATTTTATTGATTGATTTTCTCATGATGATTATTGATCATGATGAGAGGCATAAGTGATTTTGATTCAATTCAATTTGGTTAGAAACTTTAGGTCACTTTGGGTCAAGTGAGACTAAGTGGCTCAAATGGCTTGATCAAAGCTTGATTTGAGTTTGATTGAATTTGTATATGGACTTATAACACAAATCCATTTGCAAGTGGTTTGAAGTCAAATGGATTTTGAGTCATTTTATAATTTCATATTCAAAGGAAGAACTTGAATGGATTTGGCTTGATTTTTTGAATTAAGTTTTGATTTACTGATTGAAGTTTATATGTATATTTGGATTCATGTAGGAGTTGATTGAATCATGAAGATCAAGAGTTTAGCTTGATTTTGGAATTTTTTGGAATTGGTTTTGATTATCTGAATTTATATTTCATTTATATATATGTGCATATAAATAAGAATATAAATGGGTTATGAGAAAATCTCAAGGATTTGAAGTGATTTGATCATGATCTAGGCTAAGTCTTTAAGAGGAAATTTAAAGGACTTAGGAAATTTTGGAATTTGGAGCTTGAATTTTAAATTTGATTTGATTGATTAGAATTTATATTTAATTTATATATGTGAATATAAATAAAAATATAATTGAGTTATGAGAAAATTTTATGAATTTGAAGTGATTTGATCATAATTTATGCTAAGTCCTTAAGAGGGGATTAAGGACTTAAGAAGGATTTTTAAATTTGAAATTTGAATTTTAAATTTAGTTTGATTGATTTATATTTATATTTCATTTATATATGTGAATATAAATGAGAATATAAATGGGTTATGAGAAATTTCATGAGTTTGAATTGGTTTAGGCTAAGTCCTTAAGAGGAAATTTAAATGACTTAGGAAAGATTTGGAATTAGGAATTTCATTCATGGGTTTCAATCATGGATTTCAATTATGTGGAAATGATTTGAGTTTGGTGAAAATCAAATAAGATTGATTTGGAGTTTGCTTGAGGGAAGGAAGGTGAGGAGTGGTTCAAGCTACGGGTTGGCAAATTTTCCTAACAGGGATGACCTAACTCTTCTAAGTCTCTAAGGCTAGGTTGAGTGTCCACCTAATTACTAGATGTATCTTAAGACTAAGGATCCCTTAAAGTCTAAAAGTAGTCCTATGTCTAAGATGGAGAGGTTGAGAGCTCATCCTAAAGCTGGTCAACACCACCCTAACTAATCTTAAGAGGCCTTTCTTATTGAATAGGGCTATTTAAAGTAAATCTAAACTTAGGATTAAAAAAATTACGTAATAAGACATTTACCAAAGAAAATTCATTAATAAATTTACCTTAGAAATTACTTAATGTAGGGATGAAAGGGAGTTCTTGCTCTCTTTCTTCTCTTTATAGAATTTAGGAACAAAGTGTAGGTTCATTTAAACCAAATAAAACCATCAACTAAAATTGGCAAATCAACTAAATCACTTAAAATGAAACCATCATCTAAATTGAATCCTTCACACTTAGAAAATTTCAACATTAAAGCCTAGCTAAGACATGCCATAGAAGCCTTAAATGTCATAAACAATAGACTAAGTCACCATTTCTAGCTTTGGGGTAGGGCAGTGCATGGTTTGATGAATGATTTTGTTTTGTGGTATAATTTTTTAAACTGGATGTTAGGGTGCATGTGCATAGTCTAGATGATAGTCCGATTTTAGCTTAATCATGCTTTCTTCAGGGGGTTATGCTTAAGGGGCGCTGTAATAAAAAATATAAATGCTTTTAATGTGTAGGTTGCTAATACATAAGCAAATTAAGATAGGTGGACTTGGTTATCCATGTGTGGGGTGGTAAGTCCAAATTATTCATATTACTGCTTGGGTTGTGTGCTATGTTTAGCTAATTTCTATTTTGCAGGTTTAGTTGGATTTATCTTTCCTATTTTGATGTAAATTTTATAATTAAGATTTGAAATGAATGTTATGGGGGATTAGAATGAACATTGGTCATAAGATCAAATCTTATGTAAATGATGCCTTGGAGCAAACTACATCCCAAGTCAAACCAAAAGAAAGAAACAAATGAAGAAAGAAAGAAATGAAAAAAGGAAGAAATAATGAAATAAAGAATGAAAATCCCAATAACATGAATTCCTTTTAATTGTAGTTATTCATTTGTAATCCAGGTTGTATAAGGGTAGAGCTCGGCCACCCACATTTCTTTTCAGGTTGTGCGGTGGAACCATACCACATCGGCCTCTTATTCCTCTATGCTAATTTTATAAATTGATTGATGTTATGTTTATGATTATGCAATTATGATGACATGATTTTCTAGTTTCTTAATTATTTGGTGGTTATTGAATGGCCTGGATGCGATTAGGCTCCTTGGAAAAATAAACTTTCTATTCAATTAGTCAATTCAAAATTAAATTAAATTAAATATTCATAATTTCACTTAAAGCCTAAGAGATAAATCAAGATAATAAAAGATTTAGTAACCTCTTAGTCAGATGTTATATGTCTCATATCATGCATCAATCATATTTCCTCACTCTTGCTAATGGAGGGATTCCACCTTTGCCAGAGAAAATGGCTTGACTTTTGAGAGCAATGGTGGAAACACACCCCCTTATTTTTGATTTTGGTCTATAACCAATTTTCTCATGCATTAGACATATGAAATCCCATAGCCTGTGTTAAATAAAAATATCCAAAAATCAAAATAAAACTTAACAAAATTTTCATTAGATTTAAGTCATTTATTCATGCCCTTCAGGATATAGTCTCTTAGGGAGTGTGTTTAAGGACTTAGTCTCCTTTCTAAACAAGCAATAGCTTAACCATCTTGCAAAGCATAAGACTTGCCTACATGTATTTAAAATCATAGGAGGAGTTAGTTGGTAGCCACCTCCAAGCAGTTGTAAGTCCAACAGTTTGGTGGTTTACCCTCTCTTGTGGAGGTAAACCATATACCCACTTTTGCTTTAGATTTAGGTCATTCTTTTCACCAAAGCTCTAGATTTAGGATCTAAGGTTCTTTCTCCAGCTATAAGCATAAATCCTCACCTCTTAGGTATTTCTACAATCTTGTATTGTGGAATTATAAGCCCTAGATTTATAATAAAAATTCAACTCAAACATATAATTCTCCTCAATTTCAAAATATAAAGCCCATCCATAGGGCCGGTTTGGGATGCTCCCTTCTTAGTATCATGATCATCCCTTACTCAGCCCTTTGGTTTCGATAATAACTCTCTCCTTTTGATCAATCTCACTTGATTTTCTAAAAATAACTAATTTGTTGATAGTCTTATCTTTGAAATCTTTAAATATAATGATCATTTACCTTAATCGAGAGTATTCTTAAGGATTCTCATTCCTTAGGATGTAATTAACTATGGGGGCTTGCCTCCATAGGAAAAATAAACCATACTTTACTTTTCCATGTAAAGTAAAGAAAATATATCTAGTAAATTTGAAGACCCATCATGCCTTGAGTCCCCATTTGGTGATTAGGTCCATTATAGAGTGGTGACTATCTCTCGAGATAGTACACTATTCTTAATGTTTGATCACTAATGAGTACATCTGAGATCGTGTGGTATCCCCAACACACTTAATAATAACACAAAAAATAAAACACCACAAATTCTTAACTCAACTGGGGATGGTTCCTCCCTCCATCATTGGTAAATGATCATTGTCTTCAAGTATCGATAGTGAATTTGTATTTCATATGAATCCGAGACAATCCTTCTTTTTTGTTGGCACTTAGTTCATTTCATTCTTAAGCTAAGCTAACCAACATTCTTTAGGTTTTAGGACCTCACTCCATGTAGGTCTTAAAACCCCTGTTGGATCCCCCAGTAGGTAAAAATAAATTTTAAACAAAAGAGATGACTAAAACCTTGTTGAACCTCCTTACCATCTCTATGGTAAGGAAATGATCATTCTACAAATAAGAAAAATAAATCCTTTATAAAAAAAAAATCTCACTTTTCAAAGACACTTTTTCAAAGCTCACATAATGAAATACTTGCACAAAAAAAGTTCAAAAAACATATATAATTCAACCCCATCTAACAATCCTCAAGATTATTACATGTGGGTCCTTTTCAAAACCAAAATCAAAATCAAAATCATCTTTCAAAAAGCAAATATTTGAAAATGAACATCTTCATTCAACAAACCCAAATTTATTGAATGAAGGTTTCATTTCCAAATAAAATCATGTCATAAAAATTGAAACTCCACTCAATATATCTCACATATGTTAAAGTTGGAGTTTCTTCTTTTTAAAAAAGCACATATTTGAAAATAAACATCCTCATTCAATATACCCAAATTCATTGAATGAAGATTTCATTTCAAAATAAAATCATATCATAAAATTGAAACTCCATTTCAATATATCTCACATATGTTGAAGTTGGAGTTTCTTCCTTTTCAAAAAAGCACAAATTTAAAGATAAGCCTCTTCATTCAATATATCCAAATTTGTTAAATGGAGGCTTCATTTTCAAATAAATTCACAAATTTTGAAATTCCACTCAACACATTCCACATGTGGTAAGTTGGAATTTCCTTCTTTTCAAAAAGCAATAATCACACACAAAAATTTCATCTTTGAAATTTAAAATATGGTTGACTTCCATTTTACATATCCAAATTTGTTAAATGGAAATCTCCTTTGCAAAATCATAAAAATCAAAATACATTGGAATTCCATTTGACATATCCAAATTTGTCAAATGAGAGTTTCATTTTTCAAAAAAAAAATTGAAAATAAATTGGATTCTATTTAACACACCATTTTGATAAATAGAAACCACCACCCCCCCTTTTCAAAATAAATTTGGATTTTATTTAACATACACAAATTTACTAAGTAAATATCCATTGTTAGAATCAAAACCAACACATTTGTACTTTCTTAGCACATACATAAATTTGCTAAGTAAAGATCCCATTTTCAAAAATCAAAAAAAAAATCAAACACATTTTGGGCTTTATCTAGCATACACAAATTTTCTAAGTAAAGTCCTCATTTTCAAAAAATCAAAACAAAAGTCAAAGCATTTAGATTTATTTAGCATACACAAATTTGCTAAGTAAATACCCCATTTTTAAAAAATCAAACACATTTGGGCTTTATTTAGCATACACAAATTTATTAAGTAAAGACCCTATTTTCAAAATCAAAACACAAAAATCAAACAAATTTGACTTTATAGCATCAGAATTTGCTAAATAAAAACCCATTTTCAAAGTCAAAACCAGAACACATTTAAACTTTATTTAGCATACACAAATTTGCTAAGTAAAGACCCCATTTTAAAAATCAAAACAAAAATCAAACACATTTGGATTTTTATTTAGCATACATAAATTTGCTAAGTAAAGATCCCATTTTACACATTTGGACTTTATTTAGCATACACAAATATGCTAAGTAAAGATTCCATTTCTAAATTCACACATGATACACATCATGGGAAAACAAGCAAAATAAAATTTATTTTCAAACATCTCATTTAGCATACCCAAATTTGCTAAATGAGTAATCCCAAGTAAAATCAATTGACTCTCTATTTAACGTACTCAAATTTGTTAAATAAAGGATCCTCAAACTAAAAAATTAAATTCAAATATGAACCAATGGAAACATCAAAAATCTCTTCAAATTATTTGAACCTATTTTCAACATACACAAATTTATTAAAAGTGGAGGATTCGAGGGGGCCAAGATTACTTGTGAGGGGGCAACCCTCACTAGTGTCAGCAAGAATGTGGTGACCGAGCAAAAACCAGTCATCCATATTGAGATGCCCTCAGATTTTGAGTTTCCCTCATTGAAAATGAAGGCGGTAGAGGATGTCACACCAGCCACAGCTCCAGTGCCCATGCAGTCAGTTGTCTCTATCACTGCCCTAGTGCGGGCTAGTATCGACTCACTGGCTTCCTCTAAGGGGAAGGCTACTCTGGCTTCAGGGATAGTCTCCCCTACCTTTGAGTTAGGGTCTAGCTCTCGTACTGCTCCTCCTAGCAGAACTCAGCATTGCAATAGGAGCCATAAGATCAAGCGGCACCACGGGTGCATTACCAAGGAGATGGAGGCAGTCTCTCACAATGCAGAAGAGGGGTTAGCCAGAGTAGTTTCTCCTTTGCTCACTTAGAATAAGTTCCATCCCCTTTCATTCTGAAAGAGAGGAAGATGTTAGGAGGATTACAATATCACCTCCACCTCTAGTTCAGTATGAGATACTATGGTGAAAAAAATTTCTATACGGAGGGGAGTCACCTTCAAATCTATTGGTGAGAAATGAAAGAGGCAAGCATAAAGAAATTCATCTTTTTAGGATGCCACACAGATCTATAGATGTACTTATTTAGGTGATCGAGTACATCATCAAGGAATAGTGTACTATCTTAAAAGATAGAAGTCACTACCCTTTAATGGACATAATCACCTCAATAAGGACTTCTAAGGATGATGGGTTTGCATATGTACTAGAGATTCTTCCCCTACTTTACATGAAAAGTAAAGTAGAGTTTAGTTTAAACTAGGTTTGTAATGTTTCCTACAGGGGCAAACCCCTATAGTTAATTACATTCTTAGGAATGGGGATTTCTTAGGAAAATTCTCGATTAAGGTAAATGATCATTGTCTTCAAAGATTTCAATAGGAAAGCATCAATTAATTGGTTTATTTTTGAAGATCAAATGAGATTGATCAAAGAGAGGGAGTTATTATTGAAGCCAAAAGAAAGGTAAGTAGGAGATACCCACGATGCTAGAAAACCTAGCGAGTATCTCAAACTATCCTATAGTTGGGCTTTATATTTTTGAAATTGATTTAGCTTGTTTGAGTTATAATTTTTATTAGAAATTTAGGACTTATGATTCCTTAACATAAGATTAAGGAAATACCTTAGAAGTGAGGAATTATGCTTATGGCCCGCCAAGGGGAGAAGCAACCTCAGAACCTAAATCTATAGAGCTTTGGCGATGGCCGAAAGCACAACCTAAATCTAAGGCAAAAATGGGTGATTTGTTTACCTCCACAAGAGAGGAAAAACCACCTGATAGCTTGGACTTGATTGCTGGGGTGGCAACCAACTTCTCATATGATCTTAAAACATATTGGCAAGTCTTTATGCTTATGCAAGATAACTAGGTTGTTATTTATTTTGAAATAGACTATGTCCTTAAACTCACTCTCTAAAGAGACTAGATCATGTAAGGGCATGCTTCGAATGAACTAAATCTAATGCAATGTAAATTTCATTTTATTTTTTTTTTTTGAATAATTATTTTGACTCAAGCTAATAGGATTCATATGTATAATGCATGAGAAACAAGGTTATTGGCCAAAATCAGTGAGAAGGGAGGAGGTGAGTTTCCACCATGGCTCTCAAAGGTCGAGCCAAGTTTCTCTGGTGAAGGTAGAAGCCCTCCAATCAAGAGTGAAATAAGATGCTTTTGTGCATGATATTACAAAAGAAATGCCCATCCAGCTAAAGGGTTGCTAATTCTTTAATCTTGACTTCAAACTTAAGCTTTAGGTGAGGTTATGAGTTGTTTAATTTTTATTTTGAATTGTTCAGTTAGGTAAAAGATTTATTTTCCCCTAAAAAGCCTAATCCACATTTAAGCCATACATAGAGCAAGGAAGAAACTAAGAAAAGTATGCCACTTAATGCAAAAGCTAAACAAATCATCAATCAATTCATAAAGATAATCACAAAAAGAATAAAAGGCCGTTGTGGTCGGGCACCACTGCACAAACTCAAAAATATCAAATGTGGGTAATCAAGCTCTACCCATATACAACCCGGATTACAAATGAATTAAATTACAATTAGGCAAGGAATTCATTATTATGGGGGTCTTCAAGCTTCATTCTTCTTTTCTTCTTTCTTCTTCTTTTCTTCATTCTTCTTTGGTTCTTTCTTCTTTGGTTCATTCTTTTGGATGATTGGAAGGTAGATGCTCCAAGGCTTCACATGTGCATACGATAGGATATTATGACCAATGCTCAACCTAATCCCCATAATAATCATTCTAAAATCCTAATTGCTCAAATTTATATGTAAAAGAAAAGTGAAAATCTAGCTAACACTTACAAAATAAAAGTTAGTTAAAATAAACCACACAAATCTCATGCATGTATATTGGACTTATCATCCCATGCATGGGTGACTAAGTCCCCTTGGCATATTGGATTATGCTTAAGGTATAAAGCACTACAAGCAAAAGCATTTATATTTTTATTTATGATAATGCCCCTTAAGCACAATCCTGTACAGAAAAGAATAGTTAGATTAAGAATTCATTCCCGAGCATACACCCTAACATCTAGTCTAAAACGTACATCAAAAAACAAAACAAATATCAAACCATGCACTTACCTAACCTAAAGCTAGAAGTGGTGACTTAAGTTAATGTGTATGCTTTGAAGGTTTGTGTGGTATGCTTAGTTGTGACTTTAGGTTCAAATTTTCTAAGTGTGAAAAACATATTCAACTTAGAGGAGGTTTTCATTTTAGTTGTTTAAATTCTTTAGGTTGACTTTATTTCATATTTTGTTTTGATTCAAATGAATCCTACAATTCATTAGTAAGTTATGAAGAAAAGGAAAGAGAAGAGAACTTCTCTTTCCTTCCCTAACCTAAGTAATTCCTAAAGTAGATTCACCTTTTGGTTTTGGTTAGGTTTCATTTTGGGCTAAGTGTTAACTTGGTAAACCCTTAGGTTTGACCTGGTTTGACCAATTTGATTGATTAATCATCCCATGATGATTGTTGATCATGATGAGAGACATAGATGAGTTTGGTTAAATCCAAATTGGTTAGGATTAGAATTTGGCTCATAAGGGTACTTTAGGTCACTTTGGGTCAAGTGAGCCTAAGTGGGTCAAATGGATGGGTCAAAGATTGATTTGTGGTTTATTGAACTTGTATATGGACTCATGATTAAAATATAAATCCATTTACAAGTGGTTTGACGTCAAATGGGTTTCGATCCATTTGACAATTTCATATTCAAAGGAAGAATATGAATGGGTTTAGGGTTTTATTTTTGAACTGATTTTTGATTTAGTAATTGAGGTTTGTATTTATATATGAATTCATGATTGTAGGGTTGATTGAATCATGAAGGGAAATCAAGGGTTTGGCTTGATTTGAAATTGATTTGGCTAAGTTCAAGATTTTGACTTGAAAGGCTTAGATTGGATTTTGAGTTGATTTGAGTTTGATTTTTGGAATTCATTTTGATTGTTTAAATTTATATTTAATTTATATATGTGAATATAAATGAGAATATAAATATATCATGAGAAAATTTTAAGGATTTGAAGTGGTTTAATCATGATTTGGGCTAAGTCCATTAAGAAGGATTTAAAGGACATAGGAAAATTTCAAGGAGTTTGAAGTTGAATTTGTGAATTTAGTTTAATTGATTTTATATTTATATTTTATTTATATATGTAAATATAAATGATAATATAAATGATTTATGAGAAAATCTCATGAATTTGAAATGGTTTGATCAAGATTTTGGATAAGTCCTTAATAGAAGATTAAGGGACATAGGAAATTTTTTTGGGAATTTAATTTGAGGATTTTATTTGATTAATTTATATTTATATTTCATTTATAAATGTGAATATAAATGAGGATATGAATGAGTTTTGATAAAATCCCATGAGTTTGAATTGGTTTGATTAAGGTTTAGGCTAAATCTTTAAGGGAAAACTTAAAGGACTTAGAAAGATTTTATGATTTGAGTTTGAATTTTGAGTTTAGTTTGATTAATTTGAATTTATATTTTATTTATATATGTGAATATAAATAGAAATATAAATGAATTATGAGAAAATCTCAGAGATTTGATTTGATTTTGATCATGATTTTGGTTAAGTCCTTAAGGGAAGATTAAGGACTTAGAAGGATTTGGACTTAGAATTTTGATGATTTTGATCATGGGTTTCAATCATAGAATTTCAATCATGATTTCAATCAT